>QLOH01000362.1:0-600000 GCA_026901365.1 Sesbania bispinosa | reverse complement strand
AAAAACTCACTTTCAGTGAGTAGAAAATCCTCCCTTAGAAGAAGGAGGCCCTCCCATGGAGGGAGAAAGCCCCTTTGAAGCGGCGCTTAGGGTTTTCCCTTTTGACTGAAAATAGAAAGATTTATTGTGATTCCTTGATCCATATGAGTTGGACACTTTTTTTTTGTTCGAATTATGAGTTGGACACTTGGACTGCTTTAGTTCTCATGATTATAGAGGCTTAAAGTATTTTTCTTTGGCCTGTTAAGGCCCTTTTCCTAAAAAAAAATAAAACAAAATAACTGCATGTTTATCGATCAAAATAGAAAATTAAATTTATATTAATAAAATATTTATATTAGATTTCGGTTTAAACTTTGAATCTCATCATTATCAATAAATTAGAAATCAATAAATTGACATTAAATATTCTGATTTAATCTAATTTTTTATATACTTAAGTAAATCTATTTATCTATTCTATTCTTATATATTAAATCAGAATCAACGGATTCATCTTAAAAAATTCTTATCTAATGTTACTTTCTTGATTTGAACGTTTTCTTATCCTTTGATTTTCTTTTTAAAATTTTAAAATATATTGTTTAAGAAATACATTGATAATTTTTATATGACAGTCTATTTATATTTAAATTATGAAATATGTAATATTTTATATTTAATTATTTTGAGTTATCGTAGAAGTATTTTTTTTAAAATAATTTTGTCATATACATGGCACGGTGATTAAAATATTAGCATGATATTAGTTTTTTAATCTTTTAATCAGGCGTGTGTAATCTTTTTGAGATATTTCAAATTAAAATATCAACAGTAACAGAATTGGTGCAAATTGCGAATAACTAATCACTTACCTATTTTATTTCAATAATCTATCTTGAATCTATATCAATTCCGTTAAATTTTATCTGATTTTATAACAACTCAAATCAATAATAAAATCTCAGACTTTGATTTTGATTGCAACACACTATCATTTACTCGCTATATTGTTATCACATGATTAGAAAAGTTAACTTCCCGTGTGATTATTAGGGTAATTATTATATCTTTTGAGCCTGAATCAAAATAAAATAAAATCTGATATTTAATAACTAAGATGCGTCTAATTATAAAATCGAAAATATAGCACTAAATTTTACACCAAATATTTTGTGTGTTAAGAATTAACACGGAAATTCCCTGTAATTAAATTATCTTTATTTTGGATATTGTTATAAATAATAAAATATTAAGTCAAGCAATCAGTCAAATATTTTCAAATTTAAAGATAATGTTCCATGCAACGAAGAAGAGTTTGAAGAAAACAAAGAAACTAAGAAGATAAATAGAATTGTGAATATTATCTTCAAGAATTGTTATCTTTTTTTCTGTTCTCCTACCTGAGTCTGATCTTGCCTATAAAATGAGTTGACTTGTTACTCAATTTAAACAATCTTTGACAAATCTTGCTATTTAATTAACCTTTAGCTTCAATTTTCCTCTACCTGTTCGATTTCGATGGAGCAGAGGAACTCTGTTGTTTCCCGTAACGTTTTGATGGATCCAGATAATCGTTCGTTCGAGTTCATGCCCAATCTTCCTTTCCAATATTTCCCCTCAGAAGGCCATGGTGACGACTTTCATGGCTCTGCCTCTCAAATTCCAAACACCGCAACGGTGGATTCTTTTTATCATCCAAGATTTCAAGAATTGTACAATATCGCCGCAATGGAAGAAGGCCTTCAGTATTCTACGCGAAGACTTAACTTGTTGAGCAATTCTTTTACAAACATCAATCCTTCAACTAATTATAATCATATTTCTAATCAGATGATGAATGGTATTGGCTCTAGTTCCGGTTATACTTCTGGCAATTCTAGCTTTGAGAGTGTGTTGAGGGAGATCAGGCTTAGGGTTGCAATTGAGGCCACAGCGCAGAGAATGTCAATGCAATGTTCATCAGACTCTTTGTTCAATAGTGGTGATCGTGATTATCAACCATTGGAACGACGTCGTTCAGTTGAACTTGTGAGGGAACGAGTCGTTTCGATGGCAAAGGATTACAGTGGATGTCGTTTACTGCAGACGAAGATCGACGAAGGGAGAGCAGAGGAAATATCGATGATCCTCTCAGAAGTGAGGGATCACTTGCATGAACTAATGACAGATACTTTTGGCAATTACTTAATTCAAAAGATTTTTCAAGCAACTAATTCTGTTACGCTGCAACATATCAACTCTATTCTTTTCTTCATTATCTTTGATACTCGCAAGCTAAAAGATGTCTGCATCGACAGTCATGGGTAATTAATTCAAGAATTAAATGTGTTTTTAGTACTTTAAATATAATTGAAATTTGATTTTAGTGTTGTAATTTAAAATCGGTGTATTTCATCACTCAAAAAATGAAAATATCTCTTTTTAGTCTTTTTTATAAAAATTTATATTTAATTTAAATTATAGGGGCTAAAATCAAATTTTAACTTTCTCATGGATTAAAACATATTTGATTCTTAATTTAGTTTAATTTTGGTTGAATATTTTTACATAATGATTTTTTGCGTTTATAGTCACTTTCTGATTTTCTTGTGCTACGTACAGAACTCGAGTTGTTCAGAAAATATTGGAGAATGTCAATGGCCAACAAAGATCTGCAATTGCTAGTGCTCTGAAGCAGATTGCTGCTGCACTTATGAAAAATGTTAATGGTAGTTATGTAATTGAGAAGTGCGTGAAGCTTTCCCCACCCAAATGTAAAAAGGTAATGCGCTTGTGCTTCATTATTTTGATTGCATTATATATGATATTGCCAAATGCCAATTGATAATTATTATTAATACATTGTGAAAAACTTGTTTATACATATCCTAGCTAGAACAGTCACAAGAGATTAAGATACAGTGAATCTTTAGAACAATCTAAAGATCTGGATGTTCAACACCAAAATAAATTAAATGTGTGATTTTCTTGTGTTATTTGAATTTATGTATATAAAAGAAATAATTAATTAAACTCTAGATTTTAATTGTTACAATCTATCTCTCATCCTCTGTTTCATTTTGACGGATATTTTCATTTATTGCAAGAACCAAAACAATACGCAACTCGTGAACAATCTTCATATTCATCAATATATCATCATAAACTAAAATATGATAATGCACAACTATTTAGGCCATTAGAGCATAATTGCTTGAGTATGTATTTTTATATATTGTCCAGTCAGTTTGTCAATTTTTCGAGTTCTCTTAATAATAATAATTGTGTAGTCGGGCCATTTTTATTGATGTATGATATGGTTAAATACTATTATTCTTTCACATTTGCCTTCATGTGACTTCACATCAATACTCCATTTAAATAATCATAGCAAACTAATTAGGGAAGACAAGTTAGCTTGAATAATATCAAATAATTGAAAATTTTCTTTCAGGTTATTTTGGATGAAGTAGCAAAGAATTGTGTTGATATTGCAACGAATAGATGGGGATGTTCTGCTATTCAAAGATGTTGGGTCCATGATCAGGAAGAAGCCATATCCCTACTGGTTAAAAAAATAATCTCGAATGCTGCAGTCCTAGCAGAAGATCCATACGGGTTTCACTTCTCACTCTTGAACTGCTCATTATATTTTATTTTGCTTATCTACAATTTATTTGCCTCCAATATTCTAAAGAGCAATGATATTGTAAACCAAATATTTATATAAGAGTTTCCAAATGAGTGTAAACCAAATATTATTCTAATTTTTCGTAGGAGTCTAAATGCTTGGTTACTTGCACATTTTACAATTTCTCAATAAAGAATAGTGTTACTGAATTAGTAAGCCAGAATAAGTTATTGTATACCGCAGAAAGAATATAAGTACCAAACATCTTAAGGACATTATGTTATTAAAAGAATGATACTGAGTAGTGACTAGTGAGTGGATTATCACAACATGTATAATAGGAATTATAAACTTTTGACTTTGGAATTTCAAATTTGATATATTTCTTTTAGTTTGTTTTTTCTTCATTTTGAAACTAACATTTTTTTTTGTTGGGTAAGCATTTTGAAACTAACATTTAATATATATATTTTTTTTATGTTCAAAGAAACTATATGGTACAGTTTTTAGTTAAATTGAAGAAGCCTGAAGAAAACAGACGGATAATAGGACGGCTACGTGGGAAATATGTTGGATTTTGTATGAACAAGCATGCTAGCAATGTGGTGGAAGCTCTCTTAACATGTTCTAAACCCGATGATGCTGCTACAATAGTTTTGGAATTAATGAATAGTCCTGAGTTTTTGCATATTCTTCAGGATCCTTACGGAAATTTTGTTGCTCAGAAGGCATTAGAATACACCAAGGTTTGGCACTACTAATTGTGTATTTTAACTTATTTTTGTGTTCCACTTAAAACAAAATCCATCATTTTTATACAAAATATATATTCTTGCTATTGCAGGGCCGTTTGCACAGAAGGCTTTTCGATATGATTTTATCACATGATGAAAATCTGGATGGCCATATTTATGGGGGAAGGGTGCTCGCATTTGTCAAAAAACACAGGGTCCATGTTTAAGGGATCACAAAACAGCTGCTGAGCTTGGTTTACACAGCTTGACGAGTTTGGATTGCTAGTTTGTCGATGGTGGTAGAGCGTGATTGTTTTAAGTAATTAATAATTTAGTTTTGTTATATGTTTGTTGGTTTATTGATTTAGGTAGGGAATTATCAGAGAAGAATCCCCCACCTGTTTAGGAGAATGATTCCTCTTATGTTGTGAAAATTTCATGTTTGTTTCTCTCTTCATACTCGTTTATAAACGAGTTATATGTAGCTTCTTGCCTTGTACACGTACATTGTACAAGGTTGTTATGCATATTTATTAAATAGTATTTTTTTATATTTTGAATTTTTTTTCATTTTCGTTTTGAAAATCACAAAATGTAATTTTTAATTTTTAATTTTCAATCTTAAATTATAAAAATTTCATTGATATTTTTAAAAAATAAAAAATTAAAAACCCGCAATTATCACAAATAGCCTCTTGGTTTTTAAAAAGTGAAAACAGACTCTAACTTTTAGGTTTTAAAGCTATTATTATTATTAAAGTCATTGAATCATGTGCAAGTAAAATAAAATTTTATGAATGAACTAATTTTATATAGGTATAAAATTATTGATTATTAAAATAGTTTATCATAAAACTAAATGAATAAATGGGTGTTATATTTTGTCTTATTCCTCTATTTCATAAATAATGTTATTGGATTGTGCATAAATGAGTGTACATTCACTTGATTACTTGATATTATATCACTTATAATATAGCAATAAGTATATTCATTGTTTAAATCTGTTATATATTGTATTAAGTAAGAGTAATATAACTCCTAAATATCTCCGATCTTATATATAAAACTATGATTAAATCATTAAGATAAAAAAAACCTTGAAACAATATAATTATAATTGATAATGACATAATTTTAAATTTTATTCCAGAAATATTATTAATATTAAATAATTAAAATAGTGACAAAATTAACTATCGTCAAAGTAGTAAATCACACTCTAATAGTTGGCCATTAAAAATAACATAATACATCCACTATCCTGGGAAACAATGAGTATATAGTTGATAATAAATTAAGGGTATAAAAAAAACTTCATAATTAATAGAACTCAAAATAGTAATATGTTTCTTATATTTAGTATCAAGAAAAAACACTTATTTGTTTCTTATAAATAGGACCCCCTAAGTAATTGTAAATACTAAATTAAATAGACAAAAAAAAATTATGATAGAAATATAAGCCTGTTTTTGAGGAATGCTGTCATTTTACATGAGATTTGCTGTTTAGAATTTTCTATTATATAATATTAGATATTAGATTAGATAGGGTAGATTTTGAGTTTAAAATCATTTGAAATGAAATATTTTGATTATCATACCTTGCACACTCCAGAAGTGGATCCAGATCCTCCACCAGGATAATGGAGAGATTATAATACCTCCGCAATACTACATGATCCTCTCCTCTACTGTCCCCTTATTTGCTCCAGAAAATGGAATCTCTTTTGAATTATCTATATTCAACACACAACATGGGCATACATATTTTTTTATGTGGAAGCTACATGGTAGTGATTCATGCGATAGAAATAGGATTTGCCTCCTCTGCACTTTAGAAACTAGTTGATAAGTAAGCTGATAAACTCCTAGATGATAAACTGACTTATTAAATTTAAAGTGTTCAGTAAAACTAGCTTATAAGCTAATTAATAAATGTAGAATAACCCAAAAAGACGTAAAAAGAAAACAAATAGGAAAAAGTATATTAAAATATGAGGGATAATAATAGAAGAAAAATAAATAAGTTAGGGCTAGATAACTTATAAGTTAGAAACTCCTAAAATAAACTAGTAGCTTGCGCCTTACCAAACACTTTTATGCTGGTCAAGCTAGCTTATAAGCTAGTCAAATAAGCTAGTAACTAGCTTATTGGCCTTACTAAACACGTGCACAGATAACAATTGATTTTACGATTGTGACAAGATATATGCACATTGTGATAAGATATATGCACATGAATAGCAGCTAATTATAAGATTGTTAAAATTGTAATAATTGATTTTCCAATCAACAATTATAATTCCATACTTTTAAATGCACCCCTCATTTTTAGAGGAGACAAATCCATATAAACAAATGCTTGTCATCCAGCCAACATTTACTGCGTCGGCTACAGGAAGTGAGAGACTATAAAATATTACTTAACATTAACACATTTGCAAAACACAAATACAATAAAGTCTGTGTCTATCACAAAACTTGTAGAATTACTTACAATGATTTATATAACTAATATAATCAGGAGATTATCTCAAAAATGTTTCAGCAAAAAGTATTAGAAGCATTAGATCCACTAGAACTGCATCTAGAACCATGATAAAATCTTAAAACGGAGACACACAATGGTCAATGAAACTAAATTTAACCTGGGTGCTCATTTTTCCAGAGGAGCAACATAAATAAAACTCATCATCAAGAAATGGAAGTTACTCTGAATCTGACGAGTCTGCCTTTGAGCTCTGCCGAACACTTCTTTTGGTTTGCACACTGGACCTTGCATGATGCAATGATGATTCACCCTCAAAAAAGATGACTTGAGCTTTAGCCAATCTTTCTTCCAAATCCTCAGTGCTAAACTCATCAGTCCCACCAAGTTCATCAAAGCCCACCTAATAAACATACCATTATCATATTGATGGTCCTAAAATAACTTAAATAAAGGAGGGACACCCTGTGAAACATATTCCTGACAATATCTATGGACTTAATCAACAAGTGCCTTTATACACATACCACATAATCATCCACTTTGGCATTCTTTATGAGGGCAAGAGTTGGAAGAACAATGATCTTGAGCTTCTCAGCCAGAAATGGACTTTTTTCAGCATTAATTTTCACAAACCGAGTCTCAACATGCTGCTTTGCCAACAAACTTAAATGCTTGTCCATAACCTGCAAATGAACTGTCAATATGAATAATTCTCTGATATTTCAGTGCAAGAAATCACTAAAATTGTGAGTGTTATTGTTCATTAGCACTTGAAAGTTGAAAGTAAATGAAATAGCTTCACATTGTTTTTTATGGCGTGATTGATAGAATGAGCAATCCAAACGGCATAAACAAGTGAATATTCTTTTGAAGCCAGTTAACATGCAGATTTAAATTTAAAAGTGAAGTCAGACAATTTTAAATTGTTTATAGAAAGAATATCAATGTTAAGAGAGCATTATTACTTATTGGGATATGCTAACGAGTGCCTTAGGATACTTGTTAAGGAACCAAAAAGAGAAGGTTTTCATTGGAGTATGTGACATTTAATCTCACAGATGCAATCAAGATTGTGATTTCCAATAAAAACCTTCTCTTTTTGGTTCCTTAAGGGCACTCGTTAGCAGGACCCTTACTTATTTTAGCAATTTTAACACTTGCTGAATTGAAATTCAAATTGTGGCACATGCTGAGTCTAAGTTGCCAATTCTTTACGATGATAAAACTGAATGAAACAACTTTACATGATTTTGATGGCTTAATTGAGAGAATGAGCAATCCAATAAGCATGAATTTTGGAAGCCAGTCAAAATGCAGTAATAGAATTTGAACTTTAAAGTGAGTTAGATAATTCTTCATGTAGAATAGCCTTTTATAGAAAGAATATGTATAGTTCAAACTTCAAAGTATCCTCATAAAATAATTGATGTCATTCCAAATACCTCGACCAGCAAAGTAAATGAAAAGAACTATCTTGCTGCTGGCAACAACATATAGATAAGCATTATTTTCAAGTGTTCTCACATAGTATACAAGCGTTTAGAAAGAAATCTCATTCTCCATAGTGAAAGGAAAAAAACAACAAAAACTAAGCTCCCACAAAGGGCAATGAATCAAAATGAGCATATTGTTATCTTGACGCCCCTAGTTACAATTTCAATGAGCAAAAATCTCTTAAAACTTGAGAAATTAGCTCCTACAACTAACCAAAGTTTTAAATTATAAGAAAGATCCCAAACTCTTCATCACCATTCAGTTTCACTATCTGCCTAATGCCTCGTCTTCTTTTAAATTATCGTCAATCAAATGCATCACAATTTCACATTTGTGGTCCAAATTCTCATCATTGGAACATGACAGAGGAAAGAGAAAGGCGATGTTACTGATTCAAATCAGATGCGATGAAAAGCAAGTATGTACCTTGCAGGGCCAATTTTCGCGATAGAAATGGCAGACAACGCGTTCGCTGGCCTTGACAACGGAGAAGAAGTCTTTCTCGACGGGAATCTCGGAGTATTCACCGTGACCGAGGGAGATCCAACGGCTGCGCTTCTCCGCCATCTTTTTCATCTGCTGTAACCTGCGCTCCCTTAGTGCTTCCAGGTCATCGGCATCGAGGCGTTCGAGGGCGGCGATCTCATCATCGATCTTGTCCTCCACCGCCTGCGCCACCGTCAGGACTTGCTTCTCGATCACCTCTTCAATCTTCCCCTTCTCCATCTTCCACTCCCAGATTCAGATCTCTCCCTCTCCCTCGCACTGCACTTCAAATGGATGAACGTCAAGGGTGATACGACGCCGTCTCAATTCGTTCAGGTTTACGATACCAAATATCAATCGAATTAATTCATCTAGGCCACAGTTTCAAATATCGACGGTATATATAGCTGAGAGTGCAAGATACAACAACTCTATTGTACGTCAAAAAAAACAACTCTATTGATTTTTTTTTTTTGGTAACACAGCTCTATTGATTAAATACAATTGTTTTTGTTTTTCATCTTAAAAAAAATAATTTTAAATAAATATTAAACTCATTTTATTTCATTTCCTATTTTTAAAATTATGTATAGAAAAGTGTAAATAACTTTATATTAATTTCTTATTTTTTATATAAAACTTTAAAATAAATTAAAGTGACATGTATTTTTTATAATTGAAACAAAAAAAATAGAAAAAATAAAAATAAAAAATTTCTATAAAAGGAAACTACAATCTCCAAAAATAGAATTTTGTCTAAGTTTTTTTTTTCCATTTTGTTACAATTTGGTCTTTGCCTTTTGCTCATTTTTTGGATATAAAGAGAAAATGGGGGGAAATGAATGGAAAGAAAATTAAAAGAAAATTAGTTGATTTTATATGTTATTTGGAGGAAGAAAAAAATAGGGATAAAGAAAAATGAAATTTTATTTTCACTTGTTTGGTTAAGTCAAAAAGTAAGAATAATGAAAATGTAATTACTTTTTTACCCTAATGAGAATAATTTTTTATTAAATCAATCGAACAAAAAATAATTAAATAGTGACATTTTAGTCATTTAACATGTCTTTCACTTATCAGTGCCAATTTTCTTTCATCCAGATAAACATTCTTCTCTCCATTTTATTTCCTCTTTATCCCCTCTATTTTCTACCCTACCAAACAAATGATACATTTTCTTCCCACTTTTTTTTATTCATTTCAAATAATGTTCAAAAAATTTTCTACATTTTCATTTTGTTTAATCTTTGACCTTGAATTTCCCACTGTCCACAAACATATATATGTGGGCTTAACCTTCAAGGCGATGATAGTGATTAGGTCCCAAATTTAATGACTTCAAGATTTAAATTTTTGACCTTGCGGGTAAAGTCTGAAATATTTATTTATTTTTTATCCAATCAATTTGTTTTTATCTCACATGACTAATTCATCTTTTGCAATCTAATTAGATATTATTATAATATATTTATTGGTATCTTATATTGTTTTATGTTATAATTAATCTATTGTAACAATATAATTCTATAATACTTAAATTATGATTCAATTGACATTTTAGGCCTATTTGGTTTATAAAATATTTTTACTTGGTTCTTAAAAACTTATATAAAAAATTGAAAATATACTTTACTATTTTTTGTTACTTTTTACAAGTAAATATAATGTGATAATAAAATAAGACCTCGATCTATAATTATTAATAAAAATAAAAAAATGAAAATAAAACATTTTTATAAACAAAAAAAAGCCCTTGATATTTAGAGGGGTGTTCACGCAACTCGAATAACTTGATAGTTCCAACTTAACTAATAAAACTGATTTAAATTTTTTATATATAATTGGATCATATCTAAAAGAAATGCAATTGTTGTAGTTTTTTAATTCTAGTTTTTACCCAAGACCCAAATCCTTTGGTTTTTATTTTTAACCCAAAATTTTCAAATTTTATGCATTATTAATTACATCTCCTGATCTGTTCCGTCTCTCTTTTTTATTCACTATAACATCTTTACATAATGCTCAAAATCATTACCAAATGTCTTCAATTATATTTACTATTTAGCTTTGTGATTATATTTTGTGTAAAGGGTCTAGTGGAAGATGTAACAAACATATAAGAGAAAATAAATTCTAATGTTTAAAAAAATCGTATCGGTAATTGAACCGATAAAGGCATTGGATCACGGTTCAATTGTTCATCCGTAGTTGAACCGTGGTCGAACCGGTACTAATTAAATATATTTTTAATTATATATAACTTTTTAATTAATAAAATAACAAAAAATTATAAGAAATTAAGCTATATAAAGTTGTAAATCAGTATAAATAGTCTTGTTATAAAACTTATAAGACAAAAAATTAATAATGATTGGCAAAATAATATATATATATATCTACGTGTAATACTTAAATATATGTATTTATTTATTTTAAAAAATATTTTAGATTAAATAAAAAATAAAAAAATTTGATTTTTTTTTAAAAGACCAGTTCAACCGGTTTTCTGACACTGATTTTTGACCGGTTCTGAGATCCACCGGTTTTCAGGGTTAAACAGACCAGTTACTAGGCCGATTACCGGTCGGACCAGTCAAACAACACACTTTTTCTCTCTATATCTCTCCATCATATCATTAATCACATCCCACATTTTTTTCTATTTTCTATTTTGTCTTTTTATGTTGTATATGTTGTATTGTTGTATGAAAAACAATACTCAACATATAAATGCGGGTAATTATACGGTGGACCCTTTGAGTTTGGGTCCATGATAGACCTTTACCATAAATAATATAAATTTAATATTAAAATATTTATTAATACATATTATAAAATTAAAATTACTTTTTATAGTAAAAAAGTTAGTGGTCTATGGTGGACTCAAACTAGGGGTGGAAATAGGCCAGACCGCTCGACAGAGGCCTACGGCCCAGCCTACTTAAGGCCTAGTTTGGCTTGGCTCGTTAATAAAAAGGTCAGGTCTAGGCTTTTGAAAAAGCCTTTTTAATTAAATAGGCCAGGCTCAGGCTTTTTAAAAAGCCTATTTGGCTTGACAGGCTAGCCTATTATAAATAATATTATTTTTAATAAACATATAAATATTTTATATATAATAAAAAGTATAATAATATTATAATTTTTTAAATTCTTCTATTGATCTATTCAGAGATAGGCTTATTTTCCTATCTAAACGTATATGTTGGTGACATATTTACACTATATAAAAGTAAGTATTAGTTTGTAAGCGCACTGACCTATTTAGAGATAGATTTATTGACCTGCTTAAAGGTCATAATATGAAATGGGCTTTTAAACAGGCTAATAGGCCAAACCAGACTTTGAAACAGGTCAGGCCAGGCCTAAAAAATGGCCTATGACAGGTAACAGGCCAGGCTTGGGCCCTGCAAAGCCTAGCTCGGCTCGGCCTACTTCCACCCCTAACTCAAACTCAAGGGGTCCAGCATATAATTACCCATAAATGCGAGACAATCCTACTCGAGTATGAATTTTATATCTAGAAATGTTTTTTTATAAATCACATGTACCATTCATGAGAGACAATATTGCACGAGCTGAAAACATATATATCATAGATTCATAGTGGGACTAGCTTTTCTAGCAAAGTTTTTTTCATTAACAAGACTCGAACCCGAGATCTTACTTGAGAAATATTTAAAAATGATTTAATTTTGTTACTAGTATTTCAAATTATAAAAAAGTAAACAAAAATAGTATTTTACCTGTAATACGAACTTCAAATTCATAAATATAAAAAAAAAGTGAGCATAAAAACTTATGAAATATATCAAAATATTTTATATTTTAATTTTATAACCGGAAGGAATAAGTCGATATTGGTCAGATTGATGTAGTACAAAAAAATATCAATACTAAATGGACTTATAAATACCTAGAATTTAAAATCGAGTTTAAGCCTGAAATAGAAGCGCTGCGGAGAGAAAATCGAACCCTAACGCCACGCCCTTTAGGGGCTCTTCCCCTCCATGGGAGGAGCTCCTCCCTCTATAGGAGGGTTTCCTACTCATAATAGGTGAGTTTTTTCCTCTCTTTAGTGAAAGTTTTCATGTTATGTGTTTTTCTGTTTTGTTTTTTCTTTCTTGTTTCTTTCCCTTCCTGCATCCAGTGCCACCACCACCATCACCATCTCTCCCTTCTCCCTTCCGGCCATCGGCCACCACCTCTTCCTTTGCGTCTCCACTACTAGAGTTCAATTTTGCAGCACTGCTTTACTCAGATTGACTGCGGTTGATGTTGTGGAGTTTTGCTTGGAGTTGATGTTGAACATGTGCTGATCCAGAAGGAATTAAAAAAAAAAGAAGAAAAGTTCAGACTATTTCATAATTTTTGTAATAGGGTTTTTTTTAGGACTGCTAAATTGTTTAGATTTACCGAGTATGCGTGCTCGATTTGTTGTTTAGATCTGTAGTGCACTGCTGTAATACTCTCTATTTAGCATCCTTAAGCTTTGTAAGTGTTGTTGGGCATTTTTCAATGAATGTTCTCTTGACAAAAAAAACCTAGAATTTATATAATATTTATAATATTATAAATACATATAATGTATATAATATTTAGTATATTAAGCATAGCTATTTTAGTTGCATGGAATAAAACTTTAATTTCCTCTAAGCTCAAATTTTGTTTGGATATGAAGAGAAATATATTAAAAAATTTAAAAATAAAAAAAAAATTGGCAAAGAAAGAGAAAATATGATAATTGTATATGTTATTTAAATAGAGACAAAAATGAAAAAAAGAAAAAAAAAATAGAGCTTCACTTCTCTTATTTAATTAAAAAAAGAAAATGTATTTATGCTAAATAACTTTCATATACTTTGGCATTATGGTGGTTAGATGAGTGAATTCTTCACTTCCAACAATTTTGTTTTAAATCACAGCCTAGCTGGTTCATATGATATATGCTTAATTTCTTTAATTAATATCCTGGGTTTGAGTATTGTGTATTAAAAAAAACTTGCTACTGTGAGAAGAGCTAGTCCTATTATGGCTAGAGCAGAGGATTGTGACTCGTGAAGGACATACATATGTCTTGAACAAAAAAGTTTTTTTCCCTTACATTTTCTTTTCATGTAAAGAGATAAAATATCAACTCTATGTTTTAAATTTTAGTACCTCATTTTAAAGAGTGAAATACTTACTTTTATCTTAAAAAGTCACTTGTCACATTTTAAATTTTCTCAATACTCTTCTTATAGGTGTGTCTTTTACACACCTCACTTGTAAATATCTTTTAACATCTCCTCAATTCTTTCGGCTGAAAGATGAATATTTTGAAATCTACCATTAGTGTATTATTTTTTCGTATTCTAATTATTTTCTCAACTCAAATTTAATTTCTTATCATATTATTTAATAATAAATAATAATTATTATTAATTATAAAATAAATGATCAAATTTTAATTTTAAATAATATGATATTTCATTAATATTTTAAATTTTAAATGATACAAAACATATGATAGTTTTAAAATTAATAATTAAAATTCAAAATAAATACACATTCAAATTAAATTCTTAATTCAAACAAATTATCACTTACTATTTGTATATTTAATTTAAATTATATAATAATCCAAACTAATTATACTACAATTTACATATCAATTTTAAATCATTTTTTTTAAATTTAATATATATTTCCTTTTTAATATATTATTTATTATTAAAATCACATTACAAACTTTAGTTGGAGTTGATATATCATGATTTTAATCAAAATCAAAGACGCTGTTAATTTAAAAAGGCAAACTTAGCTGAATGAATAAACTATTTTTTAACCCTTTGGCTTCGGTGGCTTTGTTATTGTTATTGTTATGGAACTGAGTTCAGAACTTCAGATAGATGCAAAGCATTGGAATATATAAAGATATTTAATTTTTTAATACTAAAGTAATATATCTAGCTGGTGCAAAAGCATTGGAATATATATAACGTCGCGGCAGCTTTATTTGGTAGAGGTTATACTGACATGTCACATGTGTGCACTGTGCAAGTGCAATACAAATACAATACGAATTAGGACTCATACGGAAGACAGAATCCTATGTTTGTAATTTTGTTTGAAAGTTGGAGAAGATGTCAAATCAAAAGTCAAATTTGAGAGAAATGCTCAAACGTTGTTGATAATTTATTCCTCTTCAGATCTAATAACATCCGACAGACATTGGAAACTGGAATAACAACAAGAATCCAACATACTTCAGGAATCACTGACAGACGACAACACAGATCAAAACACTAACCAACCAACTCAGTGAACTCACAAAAGTCATGAGTAAGTAGTATTATTAACACACATCCTCTTTAATTACTGTGGGTTTGAGATCAAGATCAAGGGCATTTGGGCTTGCCCTTATTGTTAAGCCTGTCCCTGTAGCAAGGGCATTCATGCTTGTTCCCATATGTCCCAGAAGGAACACATTTGCACTCTGCACAGCATATTCCACAGTACTTCAAGCACCTATCTTTAACCCCTGCCGCTGAGCATCTATCCGAGCACTTACTGCCGCAATACGCTGCCACACACCCACAAAACTGTTAATAAGCAAATTTAACAAATAGACAAAAATGGATCTTTTAATTTCATAACAGTTGATTAAAAGGAAATTAATCTTACGTGAATCTTCATAGGCAATGGCTGGCTCCAAGAAAGAGGAGCTTAGAAGAAGGGAACAAAATAGCATCGTGGCAAAGAGAAGCTTCATTTTAGCTTTGGGTGAGGAGATGAGAGCAAAGGTGAAACTTTTGGGATTGGGAGGGGTTTGTGATATAGCATTAGCAGGAGGAGAGCACACGTATTTATATTGACTAGGCTTGAAAAATGGTGACCACTTTGGGAATAGTATTGACAAAGTTGGTGACAATAAAATACTACCTAAAGTGGAAGGATATATTGAGTTTCATGTCGGATAACAGTAAAATATAAACAGAGTCGGTGACTTGTACATGCCAGGAAGAGACACCAAGCAATGGTTCAGGCTCTCCACGCACGAGTTTTCTGCACCTACGAAGCCTTCTGGTACCTTCTTTTCCTTTGTCCTTTCTGCTTGTTACTTTGCTCTGTTTTTTTCTACTTACATAGCAACTTTTCAAGGGTCTTTTATTTTATTATTATTTGTCATTTGTTATATTACTTTATGCTAAACAAGAGATTTTCGTGAAAAATTTTGACATGGAAGTTATGTAAATAAAAAAACTTATAAATATAAAATCTTTAGGCCATTTATGTAACAGAACAATTTTTTATATGATATAGATTGCGAAGAAGGAAAAAACAGAGATGGGTATTATACATTAAACATACTTGATACGTCAGCCTTAGACATTACTGCAGCAAGGAACTGGAATACTTGGCACATAGTTTTTTTTTCCAGACACTTTCTTTCTTGTAAACAAAACAATAGATGATGGAGATGGATCAATTTTCATCCAAAAGGAATAATAATAAGGACACGTATTTACAGCTAGCGAGCAGGACTGTTTGTTTGGATTAGCTGGCCATTAAGTTTAATAAAAGCAATAGAAAAAGTGGCTAAATAGTGTCAGTAATGAACGCATGATGCACCCATCTGCCACTCAACTCTAAGAGCATCACAATGGATCAATTTTACCAGGATAGTATAAATATTTTTAAGCATTTTTTCTCTATAATGAAATAACTTTCTTTAAATGCTTTTAATACAAAGTAATCTTTTATTCACGTCATGAAGCAACTCATGACAACTGTCTGTCATGTCAATTAAAAATAAAGCATCGATACTTCCATGGCAAAATTACTTTCCAAGCTGCCAATAATGGTGCTTTAAGTTATACAGCCCATAGAAAAAAGAGAAATGTAAATTGTACAATCTTACAACTTACAATAATGTGAGAGAAAGAGAGAAAATAAAGTAAAGAGGGAGAAATATGGAATGTGATGAGTGATGTGATGAAAATAAATAGAGAGAAAAATGTATTGTATAAATTGTTATATGTTTTTAGGTTGTATGAATTTGTTATCTCTAGGAAAAAATTGTATTTACTAATGTGATGTGATGATCGTGGAGTAGAGAGAAAACGGAAAATGGGGTTTGGGCAACTCCAGTAAACATTTAGATTTAAAAATAAATTTAAAATGAGATCATACCAAAATTAACTAAAATAATTACTTATAATTTTATTTAAAATGTATTTTTTAAGTTTTTTAAATATAAATTTACTTATTAAATTATTATAATTATTTTTTTGAGAAACTATTGATCTTATGTAAAAAAGAAAAAACTAAAAATTTGATATAGAGTTGATTTTTGGAGGGAAATAAAGGAAAATAGATGACTTATTAGATGTCCTTACCCTCTATGTTTAGGAGTTTGATCTTCTCAAGTACACATATATCTTACAAAGTTTTTATATCCTCGTCTGCCCCTCCCTTCTCCCTTTAAGCATTTCTTTTCCCTTTCCTCCAAACTCAAAAACACACCCTTAGATATTTTCCCCTCAATTGCCTCTTAACACCTGGTCCTTGGTAGAAAGCAAGACTGTCTTTACTTCCAGTGTGATATTTGATTTTTTGCTAGCATTCTTTTCACTTTCTCATAAAATAAATAAAATGGGAAGATGGTAGACTTTTAGTGTATTTAGTTTATCCTAAAATAATGTTTGAAACGTGATTTTAAGATAAATCAATCATACACTTTGTTACAGTTTAGGAGTTATTGTCCAAAACTTTATGTAACATTCTTTCTCTCGGCCAAATACTAATGCTTTGTTTGGTGTAATTAGGGAAATAGAGAAAAGAGAAATGAGAAATGAGAAGAAGAGAAGTGGGAAGGAGAGAAATAGGGAAGAGAAATAGGTTGTTTGGTGTGAGAGAAATATGTGTGAAATGGAAGAGAAATATATTTTTAAATTGTTTGGTATGAGAGAAATGTGTGTGAAAAAAAAATTTGAAAAATCAATTTAAAAAAAATCAATTTTTTTTCTCAACAATTGATTATGGGACATTAAAAATCGATTTTTTATGACAGTGGTAACATAAAAATCGATTATGTGTACATAAAAATCGATTCTTTATGACAATGGGTAACATGATAATCGATTATGTATACATAAAAATCAATTATCACCCGTCCATTGCTCATTTCTCCATGTTTACTACAAAATTGTAGAGAAATGAACAATGTAATCATCTCCCCTCATTTCACTCCATTTCTCTTCTCACCAAACACACATGCCTCCCCCATTTCTCTTCACTTCTCTCCTCTCTCCCCCATTTCATCCCCACCAAACTGAGGCTAAAGCACTCTCAATATACATGAACATTTGACTTCGATTTGGTAAGCCAAATACTAAGACCTTCCAAATACTAAGAGTGTGTTTGGTAAGACATTTCAACAAATTGAAAGCTAAAATTAATAGCTGAAACCATTTCAGCTGTTTGGTAAAATAACTTTTTTGGATAGCTACTAGTTATTTTTGAAAAGTTACTTAAGGTAGTTTTTTAAAAAAAAAACTTCAATTTTCAGCTACTAGCTAAAAATTAATTATAAGTTTATCCCTCAATTACCCTCACTTATCATTATTTAATAATTAATGATGGTCTTGTATGTCATTTTACCATTTTTAGCTAGTCTTACCAAACACATTTAATCAAATCAACTAATTTTTCAACTTTCAGCTAACTTTAAGTTTTCAGCTAGCTTTACCAACCACACTCTTACCATGGATCAAAAAACACACCAGTTTAACAAATAACAACCACGTGAGCAAATGTTCAGCTTCATCACGATCATATTACCAAACAACAGTAGGTTTTGCAAACACCAGTGTCTGACCACTACAACTTTTGAGTCATTACAAATGCTTTTTATTATTTACACGCGTTCGATTTACAATTTTACAATACAAGTAGGCAAAACACTCAGCTGACCTAATTTTAAACAAAATTATAATTCTACGAAACTGTCGAAACACCGGTCGCGAGACCTCTACATAATACACATAAAAGAATCGTACATCAAGCTCCCTTACTGTGGGAAGGGCGAGGGCCCCGATCATCAGAGTCATCCTTAGCATGGCCACTAGATGCTAGTAAATTGACCTGCAAAAACAAATAAGAATCAAACTTCAAGAAATCTTCTCTACCGCTAAGCAAAGTTCCAATGAAATCTCTCATCTCTCTCATTTTGAATCCTCTAATGTGAAAGGCATAATAAGAACGCAATGTTTTCCCCCTCGGGTTTAGACGGAATGGCAGTGAGTGAAAATAGAATAAGGAAAACAAATTAAAAACGTTTTACTATATAATTGTGAAACAAACTGAAGGGGGAAAATCTTGTTGAATTAATACTTTATCTCCATTTATCTGTATATCACATGCATTTTAATTGCGAGAAATATGTTTTTCGTCCATATAGTTTCGGTCAACTTTAGTCTTCATCCCTGTACTTTAAATCCTGTATATTTTGTTACTAAACTTTCTAAACCCCCAAACAGTGGTCCCTGCCCGTCAGTGAGATCTGTTAACATGATAAACCGGTTAACAAAAGTTACATGTGAGCCTCAATAGTGAGTCCCAAATAACTGACTGATCAGCTAATTAATTTTTTTATTAATTTTAAATTATTTAAATAATCCTAATTGCTAAATTAGGATTTTCACCTGAGCAATTTTACCCGATAAAAAACCTAATTTCATAATTATGGTTATTTTAATAATTAAAAAAATAACAAAAAAAATTAATTAGATGAGTCAACTATTTGGGGCCACTATTGAGACTAACATGTAACTTTTATTACTCAGCTTATCAGGTTAACAGATCTCACTAACGGTCAGGACCATAGTTTAGGGGTTCAGAAAGTACATGAAAAAAATAAAAGATTTAAAGTACTGGGACGCGAAGACCAAAGTTTACCGAAAATATTGAGAAGAAAAAACGTATTTTTCCCATTTTAATATTTAAGTATAGTAGAAACACTTTCTACAAATTATATTAAAGATAGCAAATGGAAATAAAAAATTTAGAATCCTTTCAATTATATAATAAAAAAGAAAATTATTTAAATGATTAATGTAAAGATAAAAACAATAAGATTATAAAATATTTAGTTCTAGAAAATTAAAATGGGTGGATCCCACTTCCACAATGGCGTGGCTTTTTGGTGATGTGGCTTTTTCTACGACCTATGAGTATTATTGTCTCTGTTTTCCTCCCAGATTTGAAGAATCCTAAATAGTTATGATTTTCTTATACCTTTTTTCTCTCATATCACTTTTACACCTCTTCAGTCTTCACCCTTTTCATCTCTCTTCGTTTCTCATTCATCCCTCATTTTCTCTCTCTTCTCCATCTATTTCCTTCCAATCCTCTTCCTCACACCTCATGAGAGGTTTTTTATCAGAAAATAACGAGTCCGAGTTCCACTTCCTCAATTTCTTTTTTCTTCATTTTCTACTCAGTCCAGACAAGTTAAAAAGAAAACTAAGATCGCAATGAACATTTCATTCAGATTGCGATGCTATAGAATAATGCATACAAGGAAAAAAGGAATAAACCTTGACAATTTCAGACTTGGAGCCTGGCCGCATGTAGGCTGCTAACACGCTCATATTGAAATCCTGCATATAACACATTCGAAAGAAACAAGAACTCTAAATTAAAGAAATACCTTGGTACTAAATTCTATTCATCGTAACAAAGGATAAAGAACAGAAATACAGGATAAAGAACAGAAATACATTATGCTGAAGAAATGTGTTTATTCATAAAGATAAAAATATAGAATAACTATTCCCTGCCGTTCAAAAAGCATTTGCAACGTCTAAGTATCCCACCTCAACAATTGCTTTTATTTATGTTGAGTTTAACCCCACGAAATTGTTGGAAAAGTAATACATCACCAAAGAAAAAGCAACGAATTGGCAAACATAAATTAATCAAAACAGCTATTTCAATTTTCATGCCATGAATAGATTATTCAGGAACAGAAAACTTCAAGGCATTTTGTAAATGCCTATAGAAAAGAGACAATGAATGATTTTTGTGATATCAAGCGCGTCAAAGTCACTTTGTCACAAGTCAACCATAACAATTAGCAGGTGTAAGGTATCTTCAGTTAGGAAAACAAAAATCCACAAAAAGGTACGAGGAAAAGAATGTAAGACATTTGACAGAAAAGCTATGTGAGAAACAGCCAACCCAAATAAGTGGAATTTACAAAGAAAAATGTAGAGAAAACAACAAAATTTGAAAGAGAGAAAAATCATATAATTTCCAAAATGATAGTGAAAGACATTTAACCCTAAAAGGCCCCACATTGTTCAGCTTCCCTATAAGCCTGCTAATTAGGGCTGTCTTTTCTTTATACCAAGAAAAGGCTGGGATAACCGAACAGAACTTACCCTGAAAGGATCACCCCTCAAAGATTGAACGAACATGGAACTTCCTAAGCTTCTTCCCTGCATAAAAGTAAACAAGCAATCTCAATACATGGAACAATGGTTCAATGAAATGAAAGCATAATAATCAGGGATCAGTAAGGTGTGTTCCTCTCTAAGCTGGCTTTTGACACGTCACCTATTTTTATAGAAAAATAGGAGAGGGAATATAAATACAGGTAAGATAGGAAACTGCAGACTTGCTTCGAGGAGGATGCAGTCCTATCATATAATAAAATATTTCTTTCTATTATTTGTGAAAGCATTGGAAAATAAGCAATTTACTCTTTTGTAAGATTTATTACTCCCTCTCACATCATGTATTTTAGTACACAAATCTAGCCCAGCCAGTAAAGCGCATAATTTATCTTTTACATTTGATGTACCTCCAGGGAAATATCTCTCAGGCGCCTCCCTGTTTGAGCACAGCAAATACGAACAACATGTTCATCACAACTCCCACTTATAATATAGTCCCTCTCGTTCATGTAATAAGAACGGGTGTAATTTTGAGAACTTTCAGTGGGAGCTATGTCAAAAACTAAGTGAAGCCTACCATCAACAGCCAGAAATTGTCTAACCTGTCAAAATTTACATGTTAGTCTGGACAACAACAATGTGTATTCAAGATAAAATTTGCCAAACAAAGAGAAAGACAAGCATGTAGGCAATCAATTGAAATTATTGTTACATAGATAACAAAAATTCGATGAAGTCTGTTCCTAGCTTTAAAGCTGAACAAGATTTCACATAATGTGCATAGCCTATTCCAGCAATTGCACTTTGCAGGCAGTGACCAGTAACTAACCACACTACTAAACAAAAAGTACCTCATTATCAACAGCTGATGCAAGAATATATTGGTCATCAGGAGAAAAGCACACCATCACATTCCCTCTAGAGCTCGAAGCAGTGAAGCAAGGGTGTATTGGTTTCTGTCTCAAGTCCCACATCTTGACATCCTGATCAAATGATGAAGTGGCAAAAATCGACGGGGAATGATTTGCAAACTTGACTACATTAATATGCCCACGATGCATATCTGTGAACACCTGTAAGCGTTTTCCACTGTTGATGTCATACAAAGCAACATTTCTTGAGTAACCACTTGCAAGAAATAGTTCATCCATAGAGTTAACATGAACAGATGTCAACTGGTCAAATTCATCAAAGGTAACACAACCAGAATTCCCATATATGCCAGTAATTTTTCTTGGTATATGGTGGATGTCATACAATTTCAGGGAACCATTGTCTGAACCTGCTATAAGCTGACATGTAAGAAGGCAAAAAGAACAGCATTAGAAATTGCCATTCAAACAAAAATCAGTGGAGGAGCAAATACTCTAAAACTAACTATATAGAATGGAAATATGGAATACTTCACTGAATTAATGCCTTCCTTATACATATTATTTACAGCCACGTCAATAACAGTATAATACTAATCATCCTTACAGCTGGCAAGGCTGTACTAGCATTCTTGCAGAAAATCACAAAATGCCATATCTCTCTCATTAAAACTACTGGGACAATCAGAAAATCACAAGGCTATGCTTGACAAATAGCAGATTCTGTTAGTTGATGTAGCATTCTGGGACAATCACTTCAATTTGCCAATAAATTTATAGATACTAGCATTCACCAGATAAATTAATAACCATGGTAAATACAATCTCTACCAGATCACTTTTCATGCAACATACCTTAGAAGGATATTTCTTGAGCCAACAGAGACCCAAGACACTATTCATTGCTCCAAGTGATGGGATATAACTCACAATATGTTCATCCTCATGATTGATGACAACTACTTCACCATCTAAAGTTCCAAAGACCATCAAGCTGGAGTCAGTTGGGTGGTACTCAAACTGCCTTGGACGAAATCCCTTATCCAATTCACATCCTAATAGAGAAAGGGGATGCAAGAAAGGCCAAGTTGAAGATCCCAATTTAGCAGCGGAAAGAGACCTGGTATAAAAATATTGGGAAGTTCCAGAAGCATATGATGGGCTACGCTTAGAAGATTTCACCTTAATGTGGCCTGATTTTATTTCTCGCTTCTGTAAGATATTTACAACACTCTCTTTGTGCTTCCATCTGTATGGAAGATATTCAAAGTATTGAGAAAATATTCCAGTAGCCCTTTCCTTGTCAATCTTTCTGATGGGCAAATTATCTAAAATCTTAAGATTTGGTAATGAAGCTATCATGAATTCTCTGTAATGTTTCTCATGACATATTGGTGATGCATGACGGGACATATACTTCATAGAAACATCAGAAATATTCCCTGTATGGGAAGCTCGCGATGACTCTTCTCCATCTTCATTATGTAATGTGAACTGCCAAAATAAAGATTAAAAACGATTTTGAAGTTACAACTTTGATAATACTACCTCTGTTCCTATTCATTTGTTTCATTACAAAAAATACACAAATTAAAAAATGTAATAAATGTGTTGATTTACATTAAATTTATTGTTTTTTTCCTAATATACCCTCTATCTCTCTATTTTAATCAATAATTTTTTTTCCACTTAGTATCTCTCTTATTAAGAGTAATAGTAGAAAAAAGTAATTAATACTCTCTTGAACTTCCAAATGGGACAAATAAATAGACAAAAAAAAAAAACTCTTCAAATGGGACAGATCAATAGAAACGGCAGTATGGACATAAGAAATTATGCAATAATCTGAGTCACTTTATGCAATTCAATAGTAAGCATTTCGCTTATGATTTCATTAGTAAGCTGTAAACATCTTACCAATTTACCATTACTAAATAGCATTTTGTAAAATAATTAAAGAATATAAGATGCAACCTGACTCCATAACCTCACAAGTCCAAACTTAAAATCTTAGTGATTATTTTAGAATCCAAATTATCATCTTTTCAAGAATTAATAGTATATTATACACAATAACTTAGAACAATGAACAATATCTTAGGGCAAGAGGGAAGCAGAGTTTCCATCATTGTTTTGCTACTGAGACCACTCTTAAGGAAATCTATTTGAAGAAGAAAAAAGAGGTAAGTTGACTACCTCACTCTGAAGAGGCACTGGTAAATTCCACCCAGGAAAAACATCTGACAACCAGTATCTATGATGATGACTGTTAAAATCAATTTCACTATCATCTGATGAATCCTCGACCATGTTTTGAACATCATGATTTACAACTTCTTCATCAAAGAAATAAAAATTTCTTAGCGGATCTTCGACACTAAAGTTGGGATCTGTCAGTTCCCTTGTATCAGTGTAGGATTCGCCAATAAAAGGAACTTTATCAAGCACACCAAAATCAGCAGTGCTATCTGACTTCACATTGGATGAGTTAAAAGATGTCCCAGCATCATTGCAATACTGCCAATATTGAAACCTTAGTTCAACCAAAGAAGGAAGCTTAGAGAGAGCTGCAACAGTTGTCCAAAGATTTGTAATCCGTGTCTCACACATTGAGAGACACGCTAGATTGGGCATGCAATTAAAACAGTCCTCTTGGAAACTCGTCAGGGAAGAACTGAAATCAAGATTAAGTGTGTGCATATGCATGAACTCCCCCATCAAGTTCAGCTTTCGGAAACGTGAAGACCTCAATGTCATCACTTGGCATGTCAAACCTCTTTGAGAGATGTCCCTGATTATAAAACCCAACATTAGTCATGAAAACAAGATATGTGACAATAACCCAATGCACCAGAAAATGCATCTATAGAGGCAAGTTCTCCCAAGAATGAATGAACCACCCATGTGACAATACCCTTATGTCATCGACTACTGTAAATGCAAAAGGTAATCCATAATGACAAAAGACCCAGTATATCAATAAATCAATACAATAATGTTACAGCCCCATTGCACCTTGAACAGGTTTTTATCTAATCACTTAAAAACCCTGCTCGCAGACTCAGTAAAATGAGGAGTTTTATTTATTCTGAATTGCCAGAATTCTGAAGGCTAGAAATTCCATATTACCGTCTCAAACTTAATGAAAAGGTGGGAATAAAGGTGATTAGACAATCAGAAATTACGTCATTTGTACAAAGATAATCCATGACAAGCTCCATAATATACCGTAAGAAGTCTTTTCCAAATGACACATCCTGTAGTTCGACTACCCGAAGCTTTTGATTAATAGCACGCATCAATGATAATGCATATTCTGCATTTAATACACACGATGATTCATTACGTACATCAACAGCTTCTATTTCAGCAGTATCGAGGTTCATGCATACGTCAAGAAGTGGAGCAAAATCAATATCCTTAAGGTTATCAATTAAAATGTCCAGGATGCACAGCTCTTGGTGGGATTTTTTGACCTCAGCCTGCATAATCATGGTCAGGTTTAGCCTCGTACCCTTGAAAAGGATAAAGTACAAAATGGAATACACTTATTGGACACACAGGCAGAATCAAACAATGAAGAACTGGATTGCAAGAAAAAAAATGCATACTATGGAATACAACTAAAAATTAGTTGAGACCAAAGTTCAATGTAACTTATATAAGTATGAATATTTGTCCTCATTTACCAGGACATCTGCATATTTGAATATAACAAAGACAGTGAAATAGTTTCTGGTGTTTTAGCAGCAAATTTTGTTATGGAAGAAACAACAGACCTTGAAAAGGCTTGACAAAATAGTAGTGTTAGGCAAAACACCGTGTCTCCTGCAAGAATCAATATACCTAGAACCAAAACCAATATCAGATAATTAGAATGGAATCAAGAATACAGAGAAACAACAAACAACAAGGCAAACAGTGAAGTAATTAACAGCTGTGGAAAGTGAACCATCAACTATGATCACAATGAATTTAATCAAACAGCCCATGCATAAACTAGCTTGTTTCCCATTGTCCATCTCTTTCTTTACAACCAAATATCCTGATTCAACAAGACAATGCAAATGAAGCAGTGATGAATTCAGCCACTGCTCCAGCCAGGATTTGACAGAATGACAGCAACTAGGACCAAAAGAACTCCCATAAATCATAGAAATGACAACAAACTACACATGAACCAGATGGAAATTCTGAAAATTATGCAAGGATGTTTCCATAATTTCTCCGAAAAGAGCTAGTTGGGTTATGAATATCAAGTTCCTGATTCCAACAAGCAACGTCTAACTCCATGGAAATTAAGAGTGAATTACGAAAACTAACCACTAGCCACGTTTTACATATAACCAAAAGCAATTGGAATATAATAAAAAAGAAATGAAATGAATGAGATGAACACAAGGATAACAGCGCATTTTGATTTGGAGCTGATGCGGTGTACCTGTCTTCCAATGTTTGGATGTCAACGGCCATGGCGATCGAGCTTCGCACAAAGTGATTGGAAAAACTCTCTGTTTGATCACAAACCAAAGCACAAAGCGTAAATTAACAAAGCAAAAGGGATAAGAAGAGTATGTCACATCACAATGCGAACCACGGGTTCAGATTCAAACAGTTTCTCTCTTTTTTGGTTTTTCAGTTTTTCTTCCCTTCCTACTTTTTTTTTTGGTCGAATTCTTTCCTATTTTTTTATTTTGACAAAATTCTTGCTTTCGTACTGAATGTTCTTCCTTTAGTTTATGCTCTTTCAGTTGGGCCGATTTCATGGAACCCATTTGGGATAGTGCAGGCCCAGTACCGGTGCATTGAGCCCAATTAAAAAAAGAGGTCAAGTGAGTCATTCTTTGTCTCTTTCAGCCCAAATGTTTACAGTTTTTTCAAATTTTTTTTTTGGTTAAAGAAAAGGAGTGTGACATTCTAGTGAAGATGGAAATTTTATCCGTTAAGCCAATAAGCACCATTTTTTAAAAATTTCAATTTTGATGGGATTATTAGAAGAAGAAATTGCTTCCAAAGGGTTTCAATGTCAAAATATACAGATTGTTTATTTTTAACACGAAAGAGTGAAAGACTGAGATACCTAGTGATGCTAAGCACACGAGATATTTTATAGGAACAGAATATAAACAGAGTTTCAGGCTTTCAGCCAATCAAATTGGGTTTTATTGAAAATTATGGGTGGATAAATTCTGTAAATAAATATCAGCATTGACCGATCCACATCTAAAACGTCATTTTAGAGTAAAATAAGCATACACAAATTCTAGTGTGCTTAAAGTGTTGTGCTACTGCTCCGTATGTATTGTTATTACCAGTTTCTGATTATATTGTTATGGATTGTTGATTTTCTTTTCGTTGCTGATTTTTTTTTTTTTGAGCCAAATAACAACACTGTCAAGTTTGAGGTACTCAAAGTCAAACTTTCATAATGATTTTTTAAAAAATGACCGTTTATGTGTTTTAATATTTATATTATATATAGAAACATTCTGTTGTGATTTTCATGGTTTAAACTTTTAAGTTCAAGTTAATGATAAGGGTAAACTTAATTCAACATCGGAATAAAGCAAGTGAAAAGCATATGAAAATGTCACATATATAAAGTAGCCGTTGATTTTTTTAAGTCTTTGAGTCTGTTAACGAGTAATATAAAGATTTTTTTAGTCCAATTGGATAACAAAAAAACAAAATTAATATTATTAAAAAAAAAGCAAATAAAGCTAGGTAAGGTGCAAAAATATCAAGTTCTTGTGCTTGAATATTTTCCCCTAGTCATCATTGAATGGGAGATTAAAACTTTCAAATCTAATTGGCAAATCTGTCACTCAAAAACCCAACCATATTGGCCCCTCACTTTCGTTATATCAGACATGACAGCTACACAGCTTGAAATATTAAAATTAAAATAAGAAAAAGGAAAAAGAAGAAGAAAAAGTTGACCACTTCTCACTTTTAAATGAGATCTTTTCTCTCCTTGGTCTTGTTCTTTCTCTTCTTCTAAGATTAGTTGTAAAGCTGAGCCCCACCACTGATCACACACACCAATCAAGAAGATGACCCAGTTTAATTACGTTCCTACATGAAGGGTGCTCCTCTCTGATCTCTCTATGTCATGATATATATTTTTCTTTATGAGCCTGCACGTGCTGTGGCGCGTAAAGAGGAAGGTTGCTGGTAAGACCAAAGAAAGTAGCATATGGTTTGGGACCCAAAAGAGAAGAGATATCCCCTGCTTTTATTTATATATATCTCCTAGCTCTTTCATAAATTAATTATTACCCTAACACTAATACATACATAGCACAAAGAAGTGGAACATGTATGTTTTTTTGCTGTTCGATCTAGTCAAAACAAGAAACATAGTAGATACAAATGAGAAAGAATTAATATTTTAACATGGCAGTTTGAAGAAGTTAGTATAGTAGCATCTCATCAAATTGGAGAGAGTGTGACAACATGCATTTGAAAAAGGGGGAAAAGAGGAAAATTAAGTGTGTAATGAGTAACTACTAGCATGTGGAAGCCCTTTCAGGACGTTTCCTAGTCAATAACTTGTGAGAAACCCCAACGACAAGATGCCTTGAGGAAAAAAAACCCCAATTTGACAGCTTAGATCCTGCTATAAGCTATAGGTATACCTATGGAACATCACGTGCTATTAATTTAACTGAGATAATGATCGTTGCATATATCATGATATAGTACAATATGTGTGCACAATTTAAACCATTTTTTTTTTTTAAAATAGATCAGTTTAATAACTTGTTATTTCCTAATTTACAACGGAATGTACAAATGAAATTAAATATATATGTGTTAGTTGCATATATCTCTGCCATGCCATTGCCGTGGCATTTAAAAAAAAAAATGTAGCTAGTGTTCTGAAGTCAATTAATGGCCAACAATGGTTGGCACAAGCCTCATTGTCATAATTTCATCCCACGACTATAATTAGGTCTCAAACCTATAAGATGTTATTGTCATAAAACTCAGAGGAGTAAGCTTTATATTAATTACTAAACTATAAAATCTTGATGTGGTAGATAATTATTTAAGTCAGCGGTTGAAGAACTCTTTGAAAAGAGTACTCAGCTAATCAAATTATGTACAACCATTAAGTTATAATTAATAATCATAAGTCCAAGCTGGATTGGCTTGGATATCACTTATGGTAAACTAACATTCTAATTGATAGTGACAATGTTTGAGAGTTTAAGTATGAGAAAAATGGAAACTATTGCATTCTTTGCAGTAGGAGGGTGCAACATCAAATCCAATTGAAAGGGAACTAATAAAAATGTTTTGTTGATCTCCTACTTTGTGAATGTAATAACTAAAAGAAGAAAACTTAGATCAAATTTTTTTATATATATCTTTGTCATTAAAACTTCTAATTAAATAATATATATGGTGTGTATGAATTTAGTAAAATATTTTTAATAAAGGTTATTAGTTGTTAACAAAAATGCATGTATTGTTATTTAATGTAAGAACTTAGTAAAAATATAAACAAGTTGATTTTTTTAATAAAAGAATGTAAAGGATGAAGAAGAAGAAAAAAGTTGATGGGAAGAGAAGCCTTTGTCGATAAGGAACAACAATTTTGTCTACTGCATACAGAAAAATTGGATTGGCCCACTAATCAGTAATAATTTCTTTCAGTTATAATTCTGGAGGCCCACACCTTTCTCAATTTGAGGATCATGCAAGTGAAAGTGAATAATATATATAGTAGCATTTCTTAATTGGGGACAGTTGGGGTGCATGTTAGCAAAATAGGGGTCAGATATTTTTTTGTTTTTGGATGAATGGGGTACATTCTGAATCATAATTCATGTTTAATTAATCTAACTGGCCCTACTGCTAAAGAGTGAAGAGTAGAGACTAGAGAGCAGCAATTAAAATCCAAAAGTGCATCTCAGGAACCACACCACGATGCCAGTTGATACACAACAGAATCCCATCATGAATTCCTTACATGTGTTTAAAGTTGAATCAATGTTAGATTGGAGTTTTCTTTAAAAAAAATAATAAATTGGAGTAATAGTTTCAAGAACTACTATAATTAATTAGCACTTCTTTTTCCTTTATTTTATGTTGTGTTTTTTTAGGTATATTTTTAAGTTTACAAATCCCATTTAAAAATTATATGGCGGAATACTATAATCACCTTCAAGGAATATTCTACCAAGTTGAGCAAACCAAGTCTGTACTCATAAACAAATGTGTATTCATAAATTGGAAGTTAATTAAACTTCAAACGTGCATCATAGCGATGCTTTTAAAATTGTTAGAGGTTAAATTGCACATTTTTCTTATAAAACCTTGTATATTTGCTCGAATGAGGAAGAAGAAACAAAAAAAAAATAAAGAAAACCCAAAAAAGGTAAATGTTTTGCAGAGTCAAACAGTATCCTTTTGGAATAAAAAGCATGCAGAGATAAGCAGAGCTGTATGCACTACGCGCAGAGTCTTTGGGTTCGTCCATTGGAAGAATATTTTAGATTTTGGTGCGAGATTTTCTTAGCCTCCTATTAGTTGTATGCACCGCAAAAGCATAAAGTTAAAACGCGTTTACTTGGGGCCCAAAAGCATAAAAAACAAATGCTTCACTGTTCATTGTTTTCATTTTCCATGGTATGAGAGAAAATCTTATTCCTAACATAAAAAAAAAACCAAAAAAAAAAAAAAACAAATTAGGGTCGTGGCTCAGTTGGCAACACAGGGTGAGGTTGTGGGAAGAGCTCTCGAGTTCGATCCTCACTAAACACACTTTTCGGGAGGGATGAGGAGCTTTAACTGTGACTAAGCCCCAAACAGATTACCCCTGGTAATAGGGGATACCCGTTGTTAACACAAAAAAAAAAACATAAAAAAAATACACGCACGCACACAACTTGTTAGATATGTCTAGAGCTAGTAAAATTGGTTAACTCGATCGAGCCGGTCTACAAAAGTCTTGGTTCAGACACTTATTTTAGAAGTTCAAATAATTCCCGAGATTTTTAGCCTAATTAGATAAAGTCTGCTACCCGCAAAAGTCATAAAAGGTCGGGTAACCTACAAAAATCTGCTAAAAAATCGGGCTACCCGCAATAAGCCCGCAAAAATGTAAGCCTCGGGCAATTATTTCAAAAGTTCAAAGAACTTTTAGTTTTTTTAGCCTAGCCCGATAAAACTCGTTACTCGCATTATGTCGGGGTCGGGTCGGGTCGGGTAGTCTAAATTGCCAGGTCTAGGTATATCCATCCATGTGTCTTCCACTCAAAAGTGTTTAATTTCAGCACAAGGTAGATGAGTTTGTGCACTATCTATGCTTCATGCCCAATAGGCTTTTGTGTGAGGGAGCGTGTTAGAAATATTCGCAAGCACTGCAGCCTACCCCTAGGGGGCCTTCCTCCCCTTTTGGGGGATTTTCCTCCTTGATATGTGTGGTTTTTCTACCCACTTTAGGCGTGTTATCATCTCTCCAACTGATCAGAGTTTTCCCTTTTTTCATTACCACTTTCCTCTCCTCCTTCCCTTTCACCGCCTCCATCCCCATTGCCATCTGCCTCCCCTCCTTTCCCAGTCATTTCCTTTATTTCTTCTATCTATCATGTGTTATCCCCCTCCTCCTCCTCAAGATCTGGCTAGTTGCACCACTCCTTCTGTGACACAGATCAGGCAACGAAGATTGCCTTCATAAATTTAATGGTCTTCCTCATGGCACACCCGAGGAGATGGAAGAAAAAATAGTGAAGAAAAAAGGAAGAAAAATAATTTTCACTTATCTGTCTACGGTGATGCAGTGTAGGATTTGGAGGGGTTTTTTTATTTAGGTTATTTGTATTGTTCATATTAATGTATGTTGAGCGAGCGTGTTATGTAATATAGTGTATATTTTATGAAGCATTTTACAATCGCTCTTTGGGATATTGATTTTATTTGTCTCTTGTATACGTGGTTTGGTTCTCTTTCAATATAATGATATTTAACAAACAAAAAATATCCATTCATGTGTACTTCACCCACAATAATTTAAATTTTTAGGATAGTTAATTCATCATGCAAGACATATATATATATGGAGGTAGAATGTAGACATATATCAAATTTGTCCAAAAAAAGGTATAATAAATATTTTTTTCAATTTCAAATAATACATATTTATATTTGACAAACATATTATTTTATTTATATTTTAATCGAAGATTGCATGAAACGATAAAAAAATATCAAAAAGTGTTCTTGCATCATTTCCTGCATTTAATGTATAAATTTTTAAAATAGGATATAAAAAGATAATATTTTATAATTATCAATATAAAAAACCTTTATCTTTCCTAAGAAGACAACTAGTTATGGTTGTACTGTACCTAACATTATGTATTATTCATGTTAGTTTATCATAAAATTTGGTTTCTAATTTTTTTATTATAAAATAAAATACGTCAACAAAATTTTATAATAACTGCTATGTACAGTATTAAGAATTTTAGAAACGCGTAAAAAAAAGAATTTTAGAAAGTTAAGAGCTGTTTGATCGCGAGTTTTCAATTTTTACTTTTAAAAGAATTTAATCAAGTTTTTATAATTAAAAATTGAAAACCCCTGTCTATATTAAAAACCATAAAAACGTTATTAAGAATTTTATAAACATAACAAAAAAATAGAATTTTAGAAAGCTAAGTCCCGTTCTAGATGGTCGAGAGTTTTCAGGTTTTTGCTTTAAAAAAATTTTAATCAAGTTTTTTATAACTCAAAATCAAAATTAAAAATCTCTTTATGTGATTTTTAAAATAGATAAAAAAAATTTAATTTTTTATTTTGAATTATATTAAAAATTTAGTTAAAAGTTTTAAAAATAAAAAATTTAAAACTCGTAACCACTTCGAATGGGTCTAAATCTATATTTTTTTTTCATTTTCTGTGTTTTTCTAACCATTTTAATTTTCACTTTCTTTTATAAATTTTAATTAAATTGTAGATAAATTATTCCCCCAAATAGAAATTGTGCATAAATTCTTTCAGGTATTTATTGTTTATTCCTAGTCTAAACCCTTGTTTGGTAGCAAAGAGGTAGGGGGAAATAGGGAGGGGGAAGAGAAGTTGGTAGCTTCTCTTGTTTGGTGGAGAAGAGAAGTAGGGGAGAAATGACAAAAAGCGGTGGGTCCCACCAATTTTTTATTTCTCTCCAAATTTAAAGAGAGATAGGAGAGAAATGCATTACTTGAAAAATCTCACCTATTTTTCTTCTATTTCACACTCATTTCTCTTACACCAAACAACTTAAAAATATATTTCTCTTTCATTTCCCACCTATTTCTCTCACATCAAACAACCTAAAAATTTCTTCTATCTCTTTCCTATTTCTTTATCATATTTCTCTCTTCTCTGTTTCATTAACACTACCAAACAATTAGTAATAGAGAGAGCTCTCAACCAACTTTCTGGTTGACATATTTCAATAACGTCATTCCATTTGGTATAGCATTTTCATAGTAGAAAATCAAAATCATTTCTATTAAATATGTATTATAATTGTGTGTAATTTAATTTTAGCTAATAATTTTAAAATCAATTTTATTGGTAGATCAAATGAATATTGAAAACTTAATGTGTTTATTCAATAGGTTAATTTAAAAATCAAAATATAAAGTTTATTAGTGTAATTGATTAATTCAAACTAATTTTCAGCATATTTATCCAATCTCCATAATATTAAAAAAGGAAAATAAATTAATAAATGACTTAAATTAAAAAATGAAGTTAAAAAGCATTTGATATAAATAAAATATTAACGTTTTATTATATTAAACATACAAAACCCTAAAAGAGAAATAAGTCTTCTAAATAACCATTTTAATGGACAATGCGTTGAAAAAGGAAAAAAATAAAGAAAATTTTGAACAATTATTTATCTCAAAAGAATTTTAATATTTTATTAATTTGATTGATTTAAGTGGTATATGTTTGATTCTCCTTAAGTAAAATTTCATGTTAGAGTGAAAAAATCTTTACTAGAAGAGTTAACATCATCATTGTGTGGATATTATCGGCTCTGATGACTCAAATATGACTACCTCTCATTAGAGCCGGCAAAATGGGCCGGCCTGACCGAACCCGCAAAATGGGAGGGCTTGGACAGTCAAATTAGAGGCCCATATTTTTGCCGGGTTTTTTGGCCCGAAAATAAAAAAAACCCGATCTTAAACGGGTTTGGGCCGGGCAACCCATTTTTTTAAAAATGTCTTGTTGTTGCTTTCATTTTAGTTTCATGAGATTGATGGATGAATGTAATTTAATGTGTTAGAGATTTATTTAAAATGAATGTTTTTATAGTTTAATGGGATTGATGGATGAATGTATTTTAATGTGTTTGAGATTTGTTTAAAGTGTTGAATGTGTTTTACTTTAATAAGATTGATGGATGAATGTATTTTAATGTGTTTGAAATTTATTTAAAGTTTTGAATGTGTTTTACTTTAATAGGATTGATGGATGGATGTGTTTCAATGTTTTTAAAATGTATTTTAAATTTATTTGAATGTGTTTTATTAGGGTAGATTATGTTTTTAAATGATTTTTATAACTATATTGTAATTTTTTTTGTAAAAGTATAATTGTTTTTAATTTTTAATAAGCAACATTTTTAATAAATTAATTTTTTTAACCGGGTCGGCCCGCACAAGCCCGCTACCCGCATAGGGCCGGGCTCAGGATATTTTCAACCATAATAGATGGGATCCATGTTTCAACTTGATGATCAATTTGATCGATATTAATTGTTATTAGACTATTGATTCACTTAATGAGTTTTTAATTATTGAATATTGAATTAGATACACACTTATGGTATATATAGTTTACACTATATTTACGTTTTAAATATAAATAAGATAGAAATTACTATTAGTAACGTTTGTCGAATCTATATTTAAAATGTGATTTTAGGATAAACCAAGCATATAAAGTTAAAGTTCAAATAAAAAAACATTGGTTTGAATCAATTCAGAAAAGAGCATAACTAATTTATATTGAACCAGGGCTAAGTTAGAAATTTTAAAAGCTAACAATATCAACCAGATATATAAACCTTTTTATAAATTATATTTCTTTTATTTTTTATATTATTTTATAGGATAAATATGTCCCATCTCATCTCAACTAATTTTTTAAACTGAGCTTTCTCTCAAATTTGACTCAACTTGATTGATAGTACTTTCAAAGATTAATAAATAAATATTCATAAAGGAAAAGATAAATATAATGTTTTTATATAAAAGGATTACATGGATTTTTATATAAAAGATATATATTTCAAGTTTCAACTAGTCATAGATGAGATGAGGATGATAAAGACCCGGAAAGGGAGTTCCAGCAAACAAGGATCCGAAAAAAGGTGAAGAGAAGGGAGCATGAGAGGCTATTTACTATTGTGATGATAAACAAATAAATCAAAAGAGTATGTTTGAAAAAATCAATTGAGTTGAAAGAAAAGATTGGTTAAGTAAGGGAAATTTATCGAAATAAATAAGGGGAAAAGGATAAAAAGACAGGATAGGCCATACCTTTTTTTTTTCTCTTATTATTTAATTGGTAGGACTAGCCATAGTTGGTGGCAGCCAAATTGTGATCGTGTATCTCCATTCTCCAATGAAACTTATTCCAACTGCCAATAGAAAAGAGTAACGGTCGAGTGTGGGTACAGTGCCAGCGTTTTTGTGTTTGACAGAACAGAATAGTCCTAGTCCTATTCCTATCCTTCTCGTCTCGTGCCGCGCGAGGACAGCGATCAGCGTGCGCCCCTTCACCCTCACCTCATCATCCACAGTAACCACACGCACACAGCCACACACCATACTCAACGTATACTGTTGTTGTTACCATTACCAAGTGTACATCTAAAAAACACACCATTCTTACGTACAATAGTTGTGCACATTTGGAAATGATAAAGCGCAGAATCATTATTATTAGTTAAAAATTTAACAGTTAAAATTAAAAAATATATATTATATGTTCACTATTTTAATAATTATCTTTATATTTTATCTTCTAAAGTAAACCACTTTAGAGAATAAAATTCGTTAGTATCATACTATCATATACACTCCACCCCGACTAAATAATGAGATAGGTTGTTAGATAATATAATAAAAAATAATCAAAATAATATGATGACTTCAAAACACAATCAACTGGCTAATATTTTTTTTAAAAAATATTGGATAATTAAATAATGCACAATTATTAAGTGATAAATTTTTTTAAAAATTTATTAATATCTTGTATTTTTTACTTGGATTATGATATCTTTTGGAAATGTCTGTATTCATTCAAAAGATAACGATATGAAGATTCGAGGATTCTTATAACTTTATATTTAATTAGTTGGGATTTCTGAAATAAATTTTTATTGAAATGTTTGTAGATATGTGTGTGTAAAAACTCAAGCAACTTACACTTTTCTAAATATTACATATTTATTCAAAAATGATTTTTGAAGATTTTTTTTTTTTTTATAATACAAGACATTTGATCACATCCGGGGAAAAAAAACCTAATATTTGAGGGAAACTACACGAGCCAACTTTATACAAATGATTGGCACAAGCATTAATTATTGTTATCCATTCTTATTCGGTTCACCATATTGATAGAGATTTTATTGATTTGTTTATTGTCTCCAAGCAGCACGTGAAATAAATATACTAATATAGAAAATAAGAGGTCACATGTCTTTTTTTAATTATTTTGTGAACATTTTGTAATAAAAATTAAAATTATAATGACAGAATAGCATCACATCTTGAGCGAAGGAAAATTATATGTAATCCAGATAAAATTTGTTAGCTGTAATTTACTGCTTTCCCGTAATACATAATTATATATTATCTCCTGTGTTCAATTTTTTGCTGGGGTATGTGAAAGCAGATATATGGATTGATATGGATTCTTTAGTGGCCCTCCAAAGAACCCCACCCTTCTCAATAATGTTATTCATTGGTTACAGCAATTTGAATCTTTATCCAAGAGTTTCATATTATTCACCTCATCTTGTTTGGATAATGGCATTCTTTATGCCTAAGTGAATGTACCCCTCTCTTTTGCCTTTTCTTGTTTGATAATTTCTGGTGTGGCTATGCCGTGCGTACCTTTTTTTTTTTCCTCTGGCCTTTAAGCACCGTTAAATATTTCCCCAAAAAAAAAAAGTGTTAAATATATTAAAAAAATCAATGTTCATATAATTTGTTTTGTAATTAAAAGAAGGATAAAGTAGAAAACAATCACATTGTTGTTTGCAATTACTAGAATTTCTCTTTTTAAACTGTGTTGAAATCATTACTAGATTACTTAAGAAACTAATAAGTATCGATCTTAGGATTCTCACCCATAATCCTTGATACACTTAATTATCCAATTAAGCAAGGTAATTTGAAAAAAAAAAGCTAATAAGTATATTGTATAATTTATTTTCTGACCACTATAAACGTGAATGAAAGATAAAATAAACATAAAATTTAAAAATATTTAATTGATAAAAGATTATTTTAAGGTGATATGTAAGCATCTCATTACATCTAAAATTAATTGAAAATATGAGAAATAAAATCTTTGTTAACTAAAATAAATTAATTTTCTGAAAATTAATTACAAGTTTATCCCTCAACCACCCTCACTTATTATTATTTAATAATTAATGATGTCTTTATATGTCATTTTACCATCTTCAACTAGTTTTACCAAACACATTCAATAGTTTTTCAACTTTCAGCTACCTTTAAGCTTTCAACTAGTCTTTCAACTAATTTTACCAAACATGCTTTAAATACACTGTTATTTAAAAAAAAAGTCACATAACCAAACGGACCTAAAGTTTAATAAATGCTTCTTCATTTTTCAAAAGCAATGCATACAATGAAACAATTGTTTTTATGGATTTAATTGGTATATGTGCAGATAAATTTTACACAGACATCTAATAGTGTGTCGTTACGTCATTTAATGAACATAACAACTCATGTGCTATTAAATTCAATAAATGACGTGGCAATGTATATATATTAAACTCTATTTTTATACCATTCATGCGTTGCTAAATTATAAAAATACATTATCACCCAACAATTGTAATGGACTGTTCCAGTTTAACCAGTGGTTTCGAGTTCGAGTCTTGGATATACAGTTATGTTAAATACTCGGAGGGAAAGATTTACTGTCCATAAAAATTTTATCTGGCTTGAATATGATTGTTTCACGTGAAAAATACATGTGATCTTGCGAATTCCATTATTTTAATAATATATTAGTTTCTGATTGAGTTTATAATATAATATAAAACACTTTGCACTGAACCATGAGTAAATTTTAGAGAATTTGACACAAGATATAATTTCATTTTTGTTACATGCATGAAAGGAAGAATAGCTCCACTACACAAGAAAATTATGCAGAAACTCTCGCGAGATATGTGAATCTATCAAAAGTTTAATAAGCATGTGAATTGAATTTGGAAAAAAAGGACATGGAGCATGTACTATATATGATTAAGCACGTAAAAAGAAATCAACTCAAAAAATGTCTATTCGGTAAGAGAGCTTCATGGCTTAAATATCCCTTTAAGAGTCAGTGTCCACAAAATTCCCTAGCAGTTAGCACAAGAGAGTCGTAACGGCGGCACAGTGCTGCCTCCCCCCTTTGAGGGTCTCCCTTCCCCATGTGGGGTCTACCCATTTTAGGCAGATTATCCCTCTCCATGATGAGAATTTTTCCTTTTCTTTATTTTCTCCTTCCCCATTGCGACTTCCTTCTCCTTTTTTTTCCTTTCTGGTCACCTCTTCCATGCCCATTGCCATCACTCTCCTCCTTTTTTGATCACCTACCATACCCCTTTCTTCCTTTCACGACCTCCACTTTCAGGTCCTTTCCTTTCATAATTTTCTTTTGTTTTGATTTCTCTACTGCATCTTTCCCTTTTCTCTTCACTTCAACTCTGTTAACATTCTCCCTCTTTGTTTGCTTTGTGTTGGTGAGCACGAGTGTGACTACCTTTAAAGTTGAAAACTTATAGTCTCGACACATCCAGTTAGGTCAATGGAAAAAATTAGAAAAATGATGGAAAAAAAACAAAAAATGTCAATATTCATTTAATATTAAGAAAATTGGTGTAGGTGACAATTTGATCACGGTAGAGATGAAAGAATTACTTGTTTTGTTGGTTCTTGATTTATGTTGTGTTTTTTATATTTGAGCGAATGTCTTGGTTTTTAATGTTTATATGTTTGAGCATTAATGCAGAATCACACTTTTAGGGCTGTCATCACTTTAAAGCAAGTGTCATTTGCTTGCCAGTTAAACTTAAATAAGATAACCGTTGATAGAAAAAAGAGAGCCAATGTCCATGATGAAGTCTATAGTGGTCAAAGGGGGGAGGCATGAAGTCTATAGACCGTAACTCAATTCTCAATAAAAGTACCAATTCTTATAATTTAAGCACATGAGAAAAATCCAACCCACGAACACCATTACATTTGGTTTTGGAGCATTATGGCTTAAGGATACTTTTAGACAAATAACTTAAGTATATGGAGATGAATGTGAATCAAACACGGGACGGGACGTTAAGTTTTGTATAAATCATTTCATTATTTCATAAGTTACTCTAAAAAAACATACTAAAATAAATTAAAAATAACTTATGAATAGATCATAAATTATTTTTATAAATATATCCAAACATGTATGCTTATATTATATCATTAAATAAATCAAAATAAACTCTTCTAAATACTTGAGCACTTTATTGAGTTTTTTATTCAACTTTATGTGGGACTTAAACACATGTGTTTATACTTATGAATTGGCATTTTTGCTCTAGAAATTTTAGGCTCAAAATTGATTAAAATTAAGTCGGTATAACAATGAAAATTTCTGCAATTTCTTAAAGCAAGTTTGACCTTTTAATAGTCATTGAATTACAATTACAATTTCAGAAACTAAAACCTTTTCAGGTAATAATATAATGTGATTTAAATGCTATAGTAAAACAGCCTAATAATCAAAATCAATTCCACGTCTGTATGAATTTTTTTGATTAATAAAAGAAACCAAATTATTTTATTTAATTTTATTATTATATAATAATATTGTCACGCCCTTTCACCCTTCCCATAAAGCAGCAGCAGCAAATGCCATTCTCTTTAGCTTATTCTCTCTCTCTGCGTTTCAGCTTTTTCTCTCTCCAGAAACCGTTCGCCCACAAACGCACACACTGCACTCACACACCTCACTCTTCCAAACCGTTTTTGTTTTCCTCTCTCTCTCTCTCTCTCTCTCTCATTGTATTCTATGAACTTCTATCCTTTCTCTTCTCTTCACCAGTCCCTACCTCTTCTTTTCCTTCTTCCCATTCACTAGCTTCTTAGCATTCACTCTCTGCTCTCACCGTTCTCTCTCTCTCTCTCTCGAGCTTTTTCCTTTTTGATCCTCTGTTTCAATGGAAAAGAAGCAGGGTTTCTTCTCTTCTCTCAAAGAAGAAGTGGTTCGCGGACTCTCACCCTCTCGCTCCCGGTCTCCCGAACCGCTTCACCCATTTCGGGTCTCCTTAGGAGGAAGAAGAACCTCAACCCCAACCCAGACTCCTCGGTCGCAAGATCCGGGAGTTTGAGGCCGCTAGGAGAGACTCTCACGCCCCTCATCGAGGGACCTGATCCGGAAAACGGGGATCCGAAGAGAGCCGGGTCGGGTCTCGGTCACTGGATGAAGGGCCAGCTTTCACGTGCTCCTTCCGTGTCGTACAAGAGGTCTGATCTGAGGCTTCTGCTTGGCGTCATGGGTGCGCCTCTGGCTCCTCTTCATGTTTGCGCCACGGACCCTTTGCCTCATCTCAGCATCAAAGACACTCCCATTGTGAGTTCTCACCTCTTCGCTAACCCATTTCTTCAATTTAACCCCAAAATCAGAATACTGAACATCATTTGGTGTTTTGCTGTTTCTTCAGTGAGTGAATGAAGTCTCTGAACTAACTCTCTTTTTAATTATTTTTGGATGCATGTGCTTTGAATTTTTGGACATTTTCTTCTCTCTGTCCTGTTATGAAATAATATCGGAGAATTAATATCTATCTTTATATTGAGAATATGTTTTTTCTGGTAACTTGTATGGTGTATTATGCACCTTGTCGTGTCTTGATTCCGTGGAAGATTCAGTTTCTATCCAACGTTTGCAATTTCTAGCCTTATCCGCAGTTTTCTGTGTGTCTTTCGCTGAAATGGTTAATCAGGGAAAGATCGATTCACGTGCATCTTTCCTGTAATTTCACATCAAGAGTGGCTACAGAGACAAGAAAAAAACACATTAGAAGTTAGAACAGGGAACCAAAAGCTTCTTTACCCGGTTCTATGTGTTGTGATAATTTTAGCTTGCTAATTCGAATAATTCATAACTATGTTCTTAAATTGGTCCCCTTCAAGTAATTGTTATCTATTCTGTAGCTAAGGTGACTATATTTTCCTTTCAGAAAAATAAAATAAAAAAGTCATTTACAGTTGTTAGGGACAGGATTTTCAGCTTAGCTTGTACTAACATTATAATGTTTTGTTCATGGTTACCCTTACAGGAAACTTCGTCTGCCCAGTACATATTGCAGCAGTACACAGCAGCATCTGGTGGGCAGAAACTGCAGAACTCTATAAGAAATGCATATGCAATGGGAAAGGTTAGAATGGTAGCTTCTGAATTTGAAACTGCAACTAGGGTAGTGAAGAATCGGAATGCCTCAAGGTGTGCAGAGTCTGGTGGATTTGTTCTCTGGCAGATGAATCCTGATATGTGGTATGTAGAGCTTGCAGTTGGGGGGAGCAAGGTTCATGCTGGCTGCAATGGCAGAGTGGTTTGGAGGCACACACCTTGGCTTGGTGCTCATACAGCTAAAGGACCTGTGAGACCTTTGCGGCGTGCTCTGCAGGTTTGACTTTGTTTTTCAATTTTCCCACTGAACATGTGCCATTTGTTTTTATTCCAGTGTCCAGTTTCCCTTCTTTCCTAGTTTCTAAATGTGCTCATATTTGTTTAATTAGGGTCTTGACCCTAGAACCACTGCCAGTATGTTTGCGGATGCCAGATGCATAGGAGAGAAAAATATCAATGGTGAGGATTGCTTCATCCTTAAGCTCTGTACTGACCCTGAAACATTGAAGGCTCGGAGTGAGGGTCCTGCTGAGATCATAAGGCATGTCTTATTTGGCTACTTTAGCCAGAAGACTGGACTTCTTGTTCACATTGAGGATTCCCATCTGACCCGCATCCAATCTAATGGAGGTGATGCAGTGTATTGGGAAACCACAATCAACTCATTCCTTGATGATTACAGGCCTGTGGAAGGAATCATGATTGCCCACTCAGGGCATTCTGTGGTAACTCTTTTCAGGTTTGGAGAAATGGCCATGAGCCACACTAAAACAAAAATGGAAGAAGCCTGGACAATTGAAGAAGTTGCATTCAATGTTCCAGGTCTCTCGGTAGATTGCTTCATTCCCCCTGCTGATTTGAGAACTAGTTCTGTCAGTGAAGCTTGTGAACTTCCTCAGGATGAAACAGGAAAGAACTCACTAGCAGTGCATCGGGCCAAAGTTGTTGCGCTGGAGAAATCGCATAATTGCAGCATTGATAACATGATCTGGAAGATGGAAATCTAACGACGGAGATATAGGATCAATTCAAGGCAATTGTTAATAGCAGTCATTAGTTTTTGACTACTAACGTTTAGATGTTAGAGTAGGGGTTCAGTTGGTTCTTTGTGAAAGTTTGTTTATGCCTCTATAATACTCTGTAAATAGAGCATAAAAATTCACAGGTGTTATGCAGACCTGAGTGAATATTTATACTCGATGCAGAAACCAACTATGGTGTTGGAGCTCGTTTTTCCACTTAGGAATAGAGCAAATGGAGGTTAATTTTTAGTTTACCTTCCATAAGCGGGGGAGGGTGGTGAAACTTTGGTATAGTAGACCCATTAAACTTCTGTTACTTAGCAACTTATCTAAGTACAGTGTCGGTGGTGGTAATATTAAAGAGCCTGCTACCGATCACAGCCAGTTTGGCGCTAACAGCTTCTATGTGGTGTAGAAGTTCTGTGTTTCAATGGTAACGAGGGTGTTTTTGATAGCTGGAACAATGGAGTAGGGTTACTGAGAAAATATTCAATCTTAATTGATGTACCCAACATCTCTAATATCAGTAATATGTTTCCGTTTGTGCTATGATGCTATTTCGTCAGTGCTTCTGAAAATGAAACTGTCAGATAATGAATGCTCCTGATACGTTATCTTTATTTTTTTTTTCAGAGTTGATGAATTGTACATGAATACCATAACTTTCTTGTTGCCGTTTTGTTTTTCATTTGTCATAAAGAGCATTATGATGTTAGGCACTCTCCAAATTTATAGCATGATTGGTTTACCTTGAAATTACATTTTAAACGTGGATCTATAAATGTTTAATAGAGTAGTGTTGGTTTGGATTCCCGTTTTAAACATGATTTTGGAGTAAATCAAACACACTTGGTTAAGAGTTATGGATGGGTATTTTTGTGGAAATAAACAATGTGATATAGTACCATTATTGATGTATTGAAACTGTGAATGAACGAGCATCCTCAGAGGTAGTGAATACCTTCTCCTTGCCTCTGCAACAGGAAAGCATAACCCTATTTGCATGTGTGGAAGCTTCCCTCTCTTTTAGACGGTCTTGGTCAAATGAGCAAAGGAAGGAAAATAGGAATCCAATGGGGAATATAACCCTTTTTTTATAAGGTAGTGAATAAAAACCAGAGGGAATTCAGAATAAATAAAGTAAATTTGGTTAGGTTTCTGATGAAAGGCCTACCCGCGTGTCTGTGACTGTATGTTGTGTGAGCGTGATTATGGAATGACCACGAGGTTCGATGCTTCCAAAGCCTCATGTGATGTAACAACTAGCCAGGTTCGTTTCGCTTTATTACTCAATCCTCAGCCACTCTTTATTTTTTTTTTCACAAAAAAAAAAAACAGTAAAAATAACTCAAGCTTCTTCTTGTTTTTTTATTCCGTTGATATCCTTCTTCCTCTTTCGTGATAGTTGGATCATGTTATGATACGAATAGGAAGCGTAAAAATATGAATATCTTGAAGATCGATTAATGGTAAGAAATTTGACATAATCCAAGACCTGTTGAAAACACCAAAGCTATCAAGATAGAAACTTGACACAATCCGTGACCTATCGGAAGCATCAAAGTTATCAAGATTTTCAAGCAACTAGACCCCAAACCAAGACCTGCTGATAGAACCTTAGTTATCAAGTAGTTCTTTAATCCAAGAACGAAGGATAAATTCTTAGAAAGAGAAAACTCAGAATTTTATTGATAAAACTGTGTCTACAAACTGATTCTCAACGTCATTATATAACAAAAAATTCTCTAAAATAAACTATCTAAAAGATACAATCCTAAATTAAATAGATTTAATCCTAGATAAGATAATATAATCCTAAAAGACTTAATCCTAGATAACATAAAATATAATTCTAAAAGATTTAAATATAATTCTAACATATCTAATATTGATTCATAACAGATTTGATCCTGAATAAATCAGTTACGATCTGATTAGATACACTTTCCCAAAATAGGCTCTCATAAGATTCGGATAACAGACATATCCGATTGTCAAGTCGGATGAGCGCCCTTGTGCTCGACTAACTCGTCCAACTCGGATAATCAATCCTACTCGGATAAGTGTTCCTGCTTGGATCGCGTACTCTGTTCCGCTCTCCTTTCAGCTTGGATTATTAACCCTGCTCGGACGCAGGTCAGATGAAGGTCGGATAGCACTTTTGTACTTCAATACGAATTAAGTTAAACCATTTCTTTGGATCTTCTTCTGTTCGGTGGTCTACTTTCCTTTAGACTTCATTGATCAAGAGTTGCAAAGCTCTCTTCATCCGCTCAAATCTGGCCCTAGTCATTGGACCTTCAATCCATTGCAATGCATTCGAGGCATCCTAGTTGAGGTCGGACGGGGTCATATCATGTTGTCTATCACTGTATCCTGCATATATATAGTGCATTAATATAATTGTTAGGCCTGTAAAATAAAAAAAAAAAGTCATTTTTGTTTGTGATAGTCTAAAGTGGAATAATTTGTTAATGTAGAATTAGAAACCTAGCTTCTGGCCAACCAAAAAAAAAAAAAAACTTCTAGATGGGTTAAAACTTTCTCCAATACTAAAAATGTCCAGTTGGAGAGAAATTTGTATGAGTCTATAACATTTATAGTCATTGACTCACTGGAGAGGAGCCCAACAGCTTCTGGATACCACTCATTCAGCCTTCGTTTTCTTTCTGGTTATCCGATTTTAGCAATATGTTTTACTTTTAAGAAAAAGGTTATTTTAAAGTAGGATTCTCGGTAAATGTGTATGAGTTTATAACATTAATAGTCATTGACTCATTGGAGAGGAGCCCAACAGCTTCTGGATACCACTCATTCAACCTTCATCTTCTCTCTGGTTATCCGATTTCAACATGTTTTACTTTTAAGAAAAAGGTTATTTTAAAGTAGGATTGTCGGTAAAATGTAAAACTTAATGTATTTGTATTAAAATATTACTAAATTAATATTAGAACATACTTTAAAATAAATTAAAAATGAATATACATTCACCAGTATATTTTAGAGATAAAGTGTGTTTGATTTACACAAAAAATCACATTTCAAACGTGAATTCGTGCTAATGCTATTCTCTATAGCTGGGGACGGATCCAGAAATAATTTGAATGGGGGGCCGAAATTGTTTATAAGTTACCAGTTTAAGGAGTTTTATTAATTTTTTTTATAATATATAATAGTTATAGATAATTTTTTCATAATATTCTTATAGCGTGATATCAATAATAAAACAAAAATTGATATTTTATATCAAATATGCACGTATGAATTAATAGTTAATTAAACATAATTTTTATATAGCAATACATTTAGTTTTTTTAATGTTAATAACAATAACAATACATAACAATACTACTAAGTACTAAGGAAGGAGCAAGAGAGGGGGGCCAAGGCCCCTGGCTGCCCCGCTCTGGATCCGTCTCTGTCTGTAGCGTTTGTCTGGATCCACGCTTGAAATGTGGTTTTGGTGTAAACCAAACACGCTAAGACGTATTCTAGAGATAAACTTATTCTTATTTAAATCTTGCTAGTAAATGTCTTGATTATACTAATTAAGAAATAAAAAACTAAAAAATATTTATTAAAAAAATGCATGCAATACATTGATAATTTAAAAAAATTAATAATTATATATATTTATAGTGTAAACATGTTTTATATAGATGTCTAATTATATTTCACAATTTTGACACATCATATAATATTAAAGGGGAATCTTTTGAAAAAAATAATCTCTACTTTTTAATAATTATTTTTTATTATTTTATTCTCTAATTATGCTTTCTAGCATATCCCTTAGTATTTGCCGTCTTACTTTTATTAACACCTTCTTACATCTTTGTGGGGCATAGTCAAATGTGTACACATTTATGGCCATCACCATCCCATGCTTGCTAAATTAATTGATTGTATACGGTTAGAGAAAACAAACTTGACTCTTGGTTGAATGGTTTTAAGAAAATTACTTGGCAACAACTTCTTTAAATGTACAGAAGTTTATAAACAATGAAAAGCTTGTTTGATGCGGTCCTATCATAAACGAAGATTGTCAGATTTGAGAGGATGGATGCTGTGGAAAAAAGCTTGATGACTACTTGGCCTTTGCCTAATGCCCTTGCTTTAAGTTTAGAACTCTATCCATCCTAATCACGCTCGAGTCAAGTCAAGGTATCTGTTCGATCTTTTCCTCTATTTTACCATTTTAAGATGTGGATGTAATTAACTCATTGACGAAGACAGTGCAACCAAAAATTTTTTTGAGCTGGTCCCTATAACTAACCACTTTCATTCTCTAGATAGGGATTAGTGAGGGCTTACATTCTATAAAACGGTAAATTTGGAAGGAAAATGCTAATTAGTGTCCTTAGGACACTTGTTAAGGAATAAAAATAAAAAAAATTTATGAGAATATATGATATGTAATGTTACGCATACAGTAATGTCAGGTACTATGGATCCTTAATTCATGTCCTAAAGACAATGGATAGCCGGACCCAATTTGAAAAAGAAATAGCCATTCTTAAGCCGAGTGAACTAACAAATGAATTTTGATAGGTACTTGCAATGATAGCTATGTGTCCACACGCAAATTAATGGTCTAATCCTAGAGATTCGTGTTCGTTTAGTTTAAGGTTAAATAGAATTGATTCCAGAATTAATGGTAGTAAATAATTGATGTATGCTTTATGAAATACTATATGTTGAAAAATCAATTATGTGAAATTGATTCTGTGCTGTATCTAACCGGGAAACAAACGGGCGCGAATTAATAGGTTAGGGGCAGAGTTTTGAGGTTGATGACGTTTTCCTTGGTAACAAAGGCCTGACATTTGAACGTGGCATTATTTTTGTTGATCTATAAGATCCAAATCTTAACATTTATTCAGTGGCCAGCAAAATTCTAGATAATTAATCTGTTTGACTTCGTTAAGCACATATCCTTCCTTGGAGGAACATTTTAGATTCCAAGGATGGTTTAAATAACTTGTAGTTTTTAACCTTGGTACCTTCCTAGAAAAACAGAGAAGTTCTTCTTATTCTTGAAATGAATAATTTAAGGATTTTTTTCCCTCGTGAATTGCATAGGGAAAGGAGGCTAATTAGACATATAGTAGTACTAATAATGAAACGTATTCAGTGCTAGCTGCATTATCAATTTGGGTCACATTAGCCGTAAAAGATCACAATAGTATAGTAACTAGTACTAGAAGTAATTTAATAGGCTAACATGCAGGTGTCCGTAGATTGCCCAAGTCTAGGGCAATTGGCTTGACTTTGTGACCCTCGATTCTCTCACAGAGTTAGCATAATCCTGCAAAACAGGAGGGGTTTTAGGAGTTGTTCTTTATTTACTGATTTGGTGGACAATGTGAGCACTTCAAGGAGATGCATGCGCAGGATAAGTGCAACTTAAAATAGTAATTAGCAGTGAAATTGTCAAGTATAGAGTAGTATATCAAAATCGAGTGTCGGCAGAGGAAGCTTCCCCTTCTTGGCGACCTGCATGGAGATGGAGACAAATTTATTATAGTGCTGCAGGGACCTGCAATTGATGCATATTTATGACACTGTCCTTAATTGTGGTACAATTGCTTACCTTTCTGCTTATGAAAATGAGTATCCCACTCTAACATGAATACTATACCATGATATTTCGCTCTCAATATATATCTCCATACTTTAATGCCACATTTCCACCAGGTGATGAGATAATGAATTGAGTATAGATAGTTATATGGAATATTGCACGGGGACAGGTACATTTTGGTTTATATGGATTTTTGAGTAGTCACTTCTTATACTACTTCGGGTCATATAGATTCTATTTACAAATTCGAAACAATATTAATTAAATTTTTAATGATATTCCTATAAATAAATAGCATAATAAAAGGTTTAAAATAATCTGTGTATTTTTTTATTTTAATGGATAAATAAATAAGAACAAACGTAGTATTAACATGAATTTGGTATAAGGTGCACTAGATGTAAAATTCACATGCAATATATACGTACAGTTTTTTAGTGTTTAGGGATTTTTTTATATATATGAGACGATTCTGTTTTGAGCCTTGAACATCTACATTGTGGTGGAGTTAATTTTTTTAGTGGATATTTTTTTTTCATTTATATAACTCGAAACTCAAACTTTGCTTAAGGGGAATAAAATATGTACTAATTGAATCAATCCTTATTTTTTTTCATTTATATAACTCGAAACTCAAACTTTACTTAAGGGGAATAAAATATGTACTAATTGAATCAAACCTTATTGGTTACACGGTTTAGGTATAAATTCTGAAGTGCATGATTTTGTAGATAAAATAAAATGCAGAGTTATAACTGTTAATTAAAAAAATATATAATATATTCTAGCAATTTAATATTTTATTATTTTTATGCATATATTTTGCATATAAGAAATTGATAGGGATCCTTTAATATTCTTTATCACGATTCTTCTCACATGTGGAGAAAAAACACAAAAATATATAATAAGATCCGCCATGAATGATTTCCTTGGTCCTTTTTCTCCCTCATAAAATGATTGAAAAAAACGCTGGAGAAGCCATCTGTAGCGTAGCGAACTAGCATATGCACATGCACAAAATGTTCAGGTATTGTTCTGCCTGCACATAAGAGGAGAATATCTAAATATCTTATGAATTGGGACTCTCTCCGGCCGGGTAATCACTCTTTCCAGCAAAATCGCTATTTCAAGCCAATCATCCATGTAGAGAAAAACAAGCCCATAAAGAATCAACCCTAACCCAATGGGCCTAATTAAGTTTTGCAGTCTGAAGTTTTATCTGTTGAAGAACCCATTCTCCTTACTAAATGCATGCCAGAAACCTTTATTAGTTGAACAATGTAGGCAGCTACGTGTTCAACAGGGAAAATAGACATTGACATTGGTACTACTTTGCTGGCTGGGCTGTGGTTGCTGCTTGTTCCCCGGGATTTGATTTGATAAATCACATTGCATTGAATTACGCACATTAAATGGTTTGTTATGGTTATGGGGTTATCTGTGTAAGAACTGTATTCATTTCCACGTTCACAGTTAAGAATTTGGACCGCATCTTGACTTTGTCCATCGCCAAGTGTGAATGCATGCAGCAGAGCAGCCCTGTCAATTGTCATTCTTTTAGTACGCTACATGGCATGGCTACTGGATCTTGAGTTGAGGTGTAGTGCTCTCTACTCTTCCTCACTCTTGTGATTTTTTTTATCCTCTTCTCTTGATATTTCTGTATTTGCCGTGTAAGGTATGCAGTATGTAGGCGTGTTCGAGATTACCTTAGAATCAGTTTTGAGGTAAAAAAAATCATGCGACTTTATTATTTTATTGTCTAATTGGTTTTGATATTCTTTAAATATGATCTAATTTAAATTGGATTGGATAGGATCTGATCAATTTTTTAAAAGGGAGAATAAATATTAGATAAAAGTGATAAAATTATGAAGTAATAAACATTTTTTATTGAAACTAATATGAATTAAAATAAATATAAAATTATATAAAAAGAAGGATATTAGACATGAAAAATAATTTAAAACTAGTTTTATATTAATATATTTAAAGAAATATTATAATATGATATATTAGATAATAAAATCATAAAAAATATATTAGTATAAGTATTTTTATAAATATATACGTATACAAGTATAAATATATGATTATATAAGTAATAATGTATGTATATATATGTTAGGTTTGGATTGGATCGCATTGGTTTTCAACATAGAATCCGAAAATCAATCCAATCCAATAAAAAAATGGATTTTTGCGGTTTTCATTTGATTCAGTTTTCAATTTTTCTGTTTAGTTTATTCGATTTGCATTGAATTGGAATGGATATGAACACCCCTAGCAGCACGTGTGTTGTGTGTGGACACGAGGACATAGTGGCGGATCTTAGTAGAAGGGGATCATGGCCCAAAAAAACATTATTAGTAGATATATGTAATTTTATATATGGCCCCAATAAAATTAGATTTATATGTGTGTAATAAATCTATAGATTAACTCTTTTTCATTCAAAATATATTATATATACATCATTTATTATCACTATATAAAAACATATAAATTAAAAATACAATAGATTTTCATTGAAATTAATGTATTTTTTTCATAATATACCTCTTATCTTTTTGTTTTATTTATTATTATTATTTTCACTTATTATCTCTCTTGTCAAATTAAAAATAAAAAAATATAATTAATACATTCTTAAACTTTTAAAATAAGATAGATAAGAGAAAAGCGAGCCACCTGTTTCAATCCCACAAAACGTAGTAGACTATTCGCTTAAGCACCTGTTTATGAAACCATTCCGTAATGAATGGCTAGGAGGAATTTTTTAAACATAGAAATGAGGTAAGTAGGTTGCTTGCTGGTTCTTACATTGGGCTTTGGACAAGTTATGAGCATTACGTTCATGCATAACTTCCATACCAAGGTTAGCCCGGTTAATAATATCAGCCCAGGTATTAATTACACGACCTTGAAGAATGAGCCGGCGACTCATAGGCAGTGGCTTGGTTAGAAAATATAGTTAGGGGAACTATATGTGGAGCAATTAGATATAAATTGATACCGACTCCTCAGAATTTGGTGCTCATACGAGACAGATAAATAGGAATAAAATAGTATATCTTTTTAAATGAAAACTCAATTTTATATATGCCCCCAAAATATTTGGTTAACATCCATCAGTGGGAGGAGGGGTATCATCTTTCGTCTTTACCTTTTAAAGGAATCTAGTCTAGAGTAAAAATAACAAATTAAAATTAGTCATTATACAGGGATTGTAATTAAATGTAGTTATTATTTATTGTTATTTTTTAAAATAAATTATTTTTAGCAAGTTAATGTAATTGAGCACATTTCATTAATACTATTTTTGCACTAAACCACTATATATACTGAGTACTGACTACTGAGTCGATAAGTAAGGCAAGCTGAAGAGGGAGGCAGTCTTCCATGGCTTTTAATATGCGGACAGTAGCTCTGCAATACGCATGGTGCATATTTTTTTTATCACATGGAAAGCACTTAGCCACATGCCATCTGCAACGAAAACTTTCCAAAGCAATCTCGTTGACCATTTTAAGGGGACAAGTACTTTACTAGTTACTACAATCTACTTTTTTTTTTGGTTCCGTGCTTTACTATCTTTTAAGCTCTGGGCTATCACTAGAGGCCTGGAGTTGGGCTTTCCTTCTGACCATGGGCTACATCCTAGCAAGTTGTGAATAAGGGTGTTTATTGGTTTGGTTCAATCAAATGAACCAGATGAACCGAACCGAACTAATCTGATTGAAATGAATTTTTTAGCTCAATCGGGTTGGATCCGAACAGAACCAATCAAACCCGTCAATGATTAGTTTGGGAAACGGATTAAATATACTGGACCCGTTACTCGAACTGAACCACCCTTAAATAAAAAAAAAAACTATATTAAAAAATTGGAAGAGAGGAGAAATTAAACATCAATATGAATTTTTATCACGGAGAAGAGATTAAACATCAACATGAGATTTTATCATAGATTATCTTTTTTTTAATGAATTTTTTCTATTATTTGCTAAAAAAGTTGAAAAAAAAAATTAATTGTATTAACATGATAAAATTTATGATCCGATTGAACTGAATCGAAGTAATCCGTTTTTGATTGGTTTGGTTTGGTTCGGATCACTTATAAAAAACTTGAAAAATCAAAACCAAACAATTTTATTTTGTTTAGATTTATTTTTCGTACATAACAGAACTAAACCAACCCGTCAACATCGCTAATTGTGAAACATTTATTTACGTACTAATTGGATCTATTTTTCGACCAAAAACAATAAAAATAACTGGATCAATTTGTACAACTAAGATCTAAGAAATTAAGTGACGAGTCCTAAATGGAGTAAGGCCTGCTATTATTCGTTCAATCATGAGTCCAACTTCCAAACTTTGCGGACACTCGACAACTAATTAGTCGGGCCGGGCCGAATCAAAAAGACTGTGCTAATATATTTTCTTGCTCAATCTTTTGGTTTTGGACAATTAATGTGAGGGGACGAAATCTAGACTTGGTAGAAACTAGAAAGCGAATAAGGATCCCCACCCCATGACATGTTCTATAACTCATTAGTCATGACCCATTTTCGTCCAAAAAAAAGAGTCATGACCCATACCAAAGCTGGGTGTGTATATAACTTATGTTATACATATACAAAGGTATTTTTAAAACATGGATACTGATGAGAAAATCCTTTCAAACTTCATCTTTACTTCATGTAAGATAATCAAACCATCTGTTTGTTATAGTTCCAATCATCTGCAGATTTAAAAACTCTTAACTGTTGGTTTGAAAATTTTTCTAATATACTTCCCCGGTCCTATTTATAAGAACTTTTTAACTACTTCACACGAATTAAGGAAGTTGGTTAATTTAGTTGATTACAATAAATTTGTCATGAATGTGTATCATATTTACTAAACTACTCTTGAATTTACTGAGACCCATTATCTTTCTCTTTCTATTTGACTACTCAATTGTGTCATACTCTCTCTACTAATTAATTACTCACATATCTCCACTAATAAGGTATTTTTGTCAAATAATAATTAATGCATGGGACAATCTGAAAAAGTTCTTATAAATAGGACCAAGGTCCACCTTAAAAAATGTTCTTATAAATAGAATCGAAGGGAGTAATTTCTTATGGGCAATCCAGTGACACATTTAGGCATGGCTTTACTTCTTCTGAAATATAATGTGTTCTGATTCCAACTTGCTTGATATATAATGGAGTTGTCCTTTTGTTGGGAAGATCCTATATTTTGATGGTCACATATGCAGCAATTTGCATCTAAAGTCACTTTGTTTGACTGATGGAAATGTATGAGGGAAAAAATTATGAGAAGAGTAATTAGTTCTTCTTTGGTTCAACTTCTTGGGCACAGGGACAGATTGATGATAGTAGTTTGCGTTATTCATAAAACGACATGCACTGCAGCTTACCTAGTGAGCACAGAAGAAAAGAAACAACAAAAACCATTGACAATGATCCTATTCCTATCTTGGTGATATGGTTGATGGGCAAGAATTTGCTTATGCTCAATTGCTCATATGTAAGTCATTCGGAGACACTTGCTTTCTCTTGGACTGGATTCCACCTATTTTTGAAACTTTTTATTGTTATTAGATTTCAAGAATTTAACAAAAATGCTTTCCAATGTCCTCCCCTTCTCCTATGACTTCCTATCAAATATCTGATGCATGATAAGTGAAACAGGATTGTAAAGTTGTCATTAACATCCCTGGAAAAATGTGGTCTTTGGAGTTCGGGTTGTAAGTAAAAACTAATGTTTCATATGATAAAATTGATTATTGGCAATCATTTAGTGCCATTGCAGAATAATCCACGGATATAAAAGAATACAAACCCTGTAGAAATAACTACAGCAAAACATATGATTTCATATAGTCTGATCCCCTGTTAAGTTAGTCCCACATCGTTAACGTTCTATATGCGCAACCTGACAGCAGTCTTTAAATAAGGAGCAACTAGCTACATTCCAACATACTTACCTGGATGGGGTCGATGGGTGATCATGAAGGCCCATGGCCTAGGTTGGTGACCTCCATTGCACTTAGGAGGGTTGCCCGCCTAAGGTCTCCCCAAGGGGGAGAGCCTACATCATAATTTGTGGCAGTGGGGGCCTGCGTTCGCGCGGCCCCTTACCAGTTCCAGTTCATTTTTTTATTTTACTTTTCGTTTTATACATTTATTTATTAGATTTGATATTTGATTAGGTTTTATTTTAAATTTTATATTTGCCCCCTAGCTAATACAGGTCAATATTTTTCATTTTTCTATTTTATTTTTGTTATTATTCATTTATTTGTTTTGATATTGTTATATTATTTTAAAATTTAAAATCGCGGCAACAAAATTTTTATTGTATGACTTTTCAGTTTTTGAATTTTTAAAATTTTAAATGAGTTTTCAGTTTTTAGATTTTAAAAATTTTAAATCAAGTTTTTATAACTCAAAATCAACAAACTTGTTTTTGTTTGAAAACTATAGAAGGCGGTTTTCAATTCTGAGTTGTAAAAACTTGATTTAAAATTTTTAAAAATCAAAAACTGAAAATTCGCAATCACGCCCAACATCCCCTTAATTTTTGACATTGTTTTATATACTTTAAATAACATTTATAATTTTATTTGGTTTTAAATATAACAAATTTTATTAATAAGAAGTAAAAAATAACATTTATAATTTTATTTGGTTTTAAATATAACAAATTTTATTAATAAGAAGTAAAAAAGTATTTTTATTTAGTTTTAAATATAAGATATATGATAGTTACACAAGAATGGAAGTTGATTAATTTTGTTGGTTCCAAAAGTATTATATTTACTTAACTACTTTGATTGAGATTTAACTTTTTTTATTTCATTACTTCATGATATATTTTTTCATTAATTAATTATTAATCTCATCTACCTTTATTAAAAGGATATTTTTGTCAAAAAAAAATTAATGCATGAGAAAAAGAATAACTAATGTATGAGATAAGCTGAAAAATTCTTAATTCTTATAAAAAGGAAGAATCCTAAAAAAAGTTTTTATAATTAATATAATGAGTATTATTTGATTTAATTATGTTTTTTTATTCTTATTTTATTGTTATTTAATCACCTATTTTAGTGGACGTATTATTAGCATGTTTGGTTAAAAGCAATGTTGTTAGAATCGGATCGGACCGGCCGGTTCGACCGGTAACCGATTCGGGGTCCGGTTTTATTCACCCACAAAACCGAAGATTGAAAGAACCGGTCAATAACCGTTAAAACCGGTCAAAAACCGGTAAAATCGTTGAAAACCGGCAGTTAACCGGTTTGAATCGGTTCTCCTTAAAAAAATGAAAAAGAAAGTTGTGTTTGCCCAGAGCCTTGGCTCCCATCTTGCTTGGATTTGCTCTTGTTCTCCCGTTCTGCAGTAGCTCCTTACTTGCCGCGTCAAATGTTGCCGCCATACAAGAAGTTCGCTACGCCATCACTCCTTGAACCAGCAATGATGAGTCTGCATCTGGTTGCAACTTGGAAGAAAACCTTGTAGGCTTGAAGGAGGTGGCGAACACAAACAAAGTTAAGTAACAATGAATAATATGAACCGGTAAACCTTACGTGGCTTACTTATTTGGGTTTGGGCTTCTAGAATTTTTAGTTATTAATGGGCCTTGTTTTTCTTAATAAGAGAGGCAAATCAAAAGCTAAAAAATATTGTTTTGACAAAATAAAAAAGAGCTAAAAATACCGCGACTTCTTTGAGTTTTAAAAGTAATCATTGCTTTGTTTATTTTCTTCCTTATCTTTACTATTAAGTCTTTGATAGATAATTCATGTCGTGACAAAGTTTAAGCTAATGTAATAATTAGAATAATTTCTATTTTTCAATATTTAGTGTTTTACAATAAAATTATTATTTTTAATGATTTTTTTCTTTTGGTGCATGAATTTAGAATTTATGTTATGCGTACATTTTTCTGTTATTATTATCTTTTTATTATTTAATATATTATATAAAAATTAAATATATATTATTTGATTACTACCGGTTCCACCACGGTTCAACCACGATTCGACCATTGAACCTTGAACCAGTACCTCGACCGGTTCGATGACCGGTCCGATTTTAAAAACATTGGTTAAAAGTATGAAAAGTACCTTCGTGGCATTCCAAGAAGAAATTGTTCGTTACCCAAATTTTGAGAAGTAGCTTGGTTGGATTCAAATCAAATTTACATTTATTTAATCCAAACTTTTTCATAGACGTGTCTTATGTTGGTTGGGGCTCTCACCGAATTTCTCCAATAGGAGAAAGAAAGAGATACACATGAGCCCATCAATCTAGTAGGAGAAAAAAAGATACATCTTGGGTGGGCACCGCTCAAGGTGTATCTTGTTCTCTCCCGTGATTGGAGAGGATTTTCACCTTATGCTATTTTCAATGGCAACTATTGGATTACTCACCTATTTTAATGGATGTATTATGCTATTTTTCAATGACCAACCATTGTAGTATGAGTTACTACTTTTGGCTTATTGTCAACTCCATTTATTGTGAATGGTTTCATATTCTTGTAAGAATGATTATCCTCCTGATGATTGTCGTCATTAAAGTTGAAGTGGTATGCTAGCATCCTAATTATTTGGATATCAAATTTAACTTAATTTTTCACAACCTAACGCTATTTGCGACCAAAATAGGATTAAAGTTAGTGCTTAACACCTCCCTAACATTATTTTCCATAACTCCCCACTCTTTAATCACTGTCAAAATTAGTGATGCATGGTTAGATTGTATTGGATGTTTTTATACCTTGAAATCTTTCCATCATTTCTCAATCTTTCGCGAACCCAAGTCTTTAAAATTAATGTCATACCCCTCCAAAATTGACTTTACAATTGAACATGGATCTCATTGTCGATATAATCTTCATGTAGGGGGTTACCACCACCACTCTCAATGGAATCAATATCTCATTGCATTGGGACATTGTTGCCTTCTCAAGCTCTATTCACCATAGATGGCATGATGTGAGATCCCTATTTTCCCTACTACAAGTTGTGTTAGGACCATTTCGACATTCTATTAAGATGTCTCGGGAAACATCGAGGATATTCATATCCATTCTTACCGATTTCCATGTAGTACAGGCCATGGCCATTAATAGACTTCCATCATAACTCACTAGCTCTAAATTTGGAAAGTGAATCCTTGCCAACATTTCCTCAATTTTGCATGAAGATGCCATAAACTTTGATGACTATGTTTGAATGACAAAGTGGTTAAAGGCTATTAAACGACCAATATGTTTACCAAATAATTCATCCTATTTTCTTTTAAGACAAATTTTACCAAGAAAAAAATTCTAAGAAACACATATGGTATCATACTACTTAAAGGCCTCTATATGTTGGAAAACACTAGAAGGGGGTTAAATAGTGTTTCTATAAAACTTTAACATTTTTTAAAGCCTTTTTCTGAAACAAAGTTTTCTGGAAAGTTTAAGACTGTCTGAAGTATTTTCAGACAATTCAAAAATACGTTTTCTAAAAATTGTTCAACGTTTAACTTTTATAGCAACAGATTCAACTCCATTTGCGTTAGTTAAAAACTTGACCGAGAGAGTTTAAAGGATGAGAAAACTTAGTCAAGTATTTATCCTGGTTCACTCACTATCACTGTGAGCAACATCCAGTCCCAGAGCAAACACACTACTGGATTTTCCATTAATCTGAACAAATTACAAGTATTCTTTTCTCTCAAGCCTCTTCAGGCTCTACCACTAACTATTGTTTACACAACAAGTCTCTCCAGGTTCAACAACCAAGTATTATTTCTTCCACCAATCCTCTTCAGGCTCTCAGACACTAAAAGTGTTTACAAGGAAATAGTTTAAGTTGATGAACTACAAATCAGTTTGTAACTTAAACAAGTAAATGTACAGCAGAACAAGCAAACTGAGTTGAACTCATGATATGAAAATTTGTGTACAATGAAATATCATAGTTTGTTTTTCAGAGAAAAACTAGCAACGTGTAGGCCGTCTTGATTTTATATTTTCCTCTAGTTTGCATGGGCCTTCAAAGCAGCTATATATAGAGGATGGTTGAAGTCCGTTGAGAAACATCCATTAAGAGATAACATTTAATGCTATTAAATCTGTTGTGAGATGATCTCCTGACACATTGCAAAGGTTGCAGACTGTGTCGTCCTTCTACAAAAACTGCGTAGCAGATTTTCCTCTTTTGTGCATGAGTTTCAGACACTTGAAAAACACTAATCTGCATGCCTTGAAATGGAAAAATGATTTGCGTGCTGGAGAAAGGTGTAGAGACGCTTTGACTCCAGGAGAGATAACTTCAGAGAGCTTTACTCCTCAGAAATCTTCAGTCTTAAGAACATCTTGTAGTTCACGTCAGCAATCTTCAAAGGGCTTCACTCTTCAGATGGATTTGGACTTTCCGACGACTTGATGTCTTCAGACGAACAACGCTTCAGAAAGCTTGACCTTTAGATGACTACGTTTCTTCAGAGAGTCTCGTTACTTCAGAGAACTTGACTCCTTCAGACAGTTTTGTCACCATAGATGATGACTTAAGTTCAGATGGTCAACTTAACTGAAATCAGAATAAGTTCATTAATCGCATGTGCAACTTTTCAATAGTTAATAACAAAATTTATATTCATTAAAACATAGAAGATAAGTTAGTTCTCTTATAAATTCTTTTATAAATTTCTTAAGACTCAACACTATAAGGCCCTCAAAGGCCGCCCCAGGTCTAGTATGAGGCAAATAAAGTATTTGCTTTAGACATAAAAAATATCTTCTACTATTTTAGTTCCTAAAAAATATTTGTACATATTAAAATATGTGAAAAATACTTAACTAATTAATATTAGGTGTAAAGAGTTTTCTATATAAAAATAATCCCTTATCTAGGGGTGAAGCCAGAAATTGAGATCAAGGGATTAATATTATAAACTTTCCCAATTAATCAACTCACCACAAATAAAATTTTATTATTATATATAATTATATATTAAATAAAATAAAAATGATAAACAAAATCAAATATAAAATATTGAATTAAGAAAAATATCTATAGGTAAATAATTTATAACTTTTGTGAATTATTTTAATTATTATTCTCCTTTTATTATTTATTTTAATCACTTCTATATTTATTTTATTTTTTGTTAAAATGTTTTATCATTAAAAATTTAATATTTATAAAATAATTGAAAATTACACTTGCCCAATAGTATATCTTTGTCTAGAAAATGAAAATAGAATTTAAATTAACTTATGTAAATATATAATTTTATGTTAATCAACTATTTAATTTTTTTTTGTGCATAATCAACTATTTAAATCAAACACTATTAATTTAATAAACTAATTTATCAGTTAATTTTATAAAATATGACTTATGGGCCAATTTGGATGAACTTTTTTAGAATGGCTTATGGGAGAAAAAATATAATAAATCAAGAAGACAAAATAAATTCAACTTCTCCCAAAAGTTGAATTAGTTTTTGCAACTCAATTTTTTTAGAAACTCTCTCATTTAACTTCTTCATAAGTAACTAATTTCAACTTATGAGAGAAGTTAAATTCATTGTATTTTCTTTTCTCATAAATTCTTCTAAAGAAATTTATCCAGATCTTATAACCGTGCTTTTACTATATAATTTTATCCAATTATATAATATATAATTTTTCCCCACAATACTAATGAGGCGAATTTCCTATTTTTACTTCAAATTATTAAAAAGTAATATAATTTCAATATAGGTTTCCATACGCTAGACTCCCCCTACTTGTAGTAGGGATTTCCTTTTTCAAAATTTTATTTGCATTGCTTCTTATCTTAATGTTAGGTTGTAGGAGGGCTTAACCCTCCCATTTACCAAAAAAAATAAATATAATTTTAATATATAAAATTTGAATTTCTCCTTATTTTTAGATTTTTTTGTTTAATTTTTAAAACATAGTTATTTTGATAATTTTATTATGAAAGTCTTCTTATATTTTTTTTATATTTTTGTTTAAACTTTAAAATATATAATCTTTTATACTCGATATTTGAGTTATCTTAAAAATATCAATAAAACAGAAATATTACATTATGCATTTCATAAGTGGTAAACATATTAGTTATAATTTAATTTTTCAAATGTTGAAATCTATTTAAACCACTAAAACACTAGTTCTCATTAATATCAATTACTTATTAATAAAATATTAATAAAGATCAATATTGTCTCATAAAATATTAAGCGAATTAATCTTATTATTAAATAATTTTTTTATGATAATTTAATTATGTATTTTAAAAAATCTGAAAAATTAAACTTTAAAAAAAAATATAATAACTTGAATGAATTATTTTAATTAATATTAAAAAGTCACGTCTTATATTTATATAAAGATAGAATCAAGATTCTCTCCGGATAAGCAACACTCCAACATATTAATGAGAGAAAGAAACACCTTTTTAAAAATACTAATAAAATCTTGCCCAAAAAAAATACTAGTAAAATTAATTTTTTTATTGAATAAAATTAACATATTTAAATATATCAAAATTTAACTTTATTTCTCTTATGTGATCATTTCGGTTAATGGAGAGAATCCTTTTCCATATAGTGTGTTGGTTTAAAAGCTAAAATTTTGTCTCACATGATCATAATTTCATATCTCTGACACTCTTTCGTCTTTCCGAACAATTTTATTCCTAAATCATCTTGCCGTAATTGACACAAATCTATATCATAGTTTAAAGTTTTTAAAAAGTATAATATCATCTTATTAAACTTTAAATAATAAAAATGACGAGTTTAATTAATCATGCACAACAATTAGAGTTTCACGGTTTAGATTGGATCAATTTTTAGGTAATAAATCATTCGATTCAATCATTATAATTTTACCATTTCATAATATGATCATTTTATCTTTTTTTTTTTAAATTTAATCCAATTTAAATTGAATTGGATCGGATCGATTTTAAATTTTTAATTAGACAATACATTAAATTAAAATTATAAAATTATGAAATAATAGTAAACATTTTTAATGGAGTTTATATTTATTAATATAAATATAAAAAGTAGAACCTATGACAAGAAGGTCAATTTTAAATTAGTTCAAGATTAATATTTTTATAGCGATATTAAAATGATAATAGCGTTTAAATGATATATTTAATTTCATATACTTAATAGTATCTATTAAAATAATATTAGATATTAAAATATTATATACAAATATAAATATATAATTATTTTATTTATAAAATAATCATATATGTATATAAGTTCAGTTTGCATTCAATCGAAAATCAATTCACTTTAATAAAAAAAATGTTAAATTTTACTATTTTCAATATTTTAATTTTCAATTCGATTCGATTTTTAATTTTTTAATCGATTTTCGTGCTTTAGTTATTTCCACACACACCTTTTGTTTCTTCAACCAGTAAAAAAAAAAAAAAAACCTTCTTTTAACTCCATTCCAACCACGGTGGCGAGAAGTAGCGGCTTGCATAATTACTTTACAAAATTTGGTCTGTCCCCGAAATTCACCACCACATTCTCAGCCTCATGAGGTTTTTGATGTTGCAAACACAGTGCCATTAGCCTCTTCCTCTTCTCTTCCATGGCAGAAAAGCTGCCTCTCCCTCTTCTCCTCTCAAACTCACCACTCACAAAACCCCCCTTGCCAAATCAGCATTCTACCTCTTCTCCCACACCCTCACCCTCACCCTCACCCATAATCATAAAGCCTCTTCTTCAAGACCTCTTTTCGGACCAAAATTCCACTTCTTCCCGGAATCTGCAGATTACGCATTCTCCACCACATGCCGCTTCCAACCGCCGCAGGCGCTGGTCAAATCACCGCCTTTCCTCTCGAGGTCAGCAAATTCTCAATACCTTAATCGACCCTTCTTTTGATTCCAATCGCTTCGATGAAATCTTCCCCCAATTGTTTGAACAAACGAGTTCTTCTACACAGGAATCCTTGTCTTGGGATATTTTTGGTATAATCAAGGGTTTAGGGTTTCATAAAAAATGTGAACTTGCTTTGACTGTGTTTGACTGGGTTCGGAGTAGGGAGGATCGCATTTCACTTTTGAATGGTCCTATGATCGCTGTGATTATTAGCATTCTTGGTAAGACGGGTCGGGTTTCGCATGTGGCTTCGTTGCTGCAAGACCTAGAAACGAATGGGGTTGAAGTAGATGTATATGCCTATACTTCTTTGATATCTGCTTATGCTAATAATAAGAGGTACAAGGAGGCCTTGAAGGTATTTAACAAAATGAAAGAAGTGGGGTGTAGTCCTACTTTAATTACTTTTAATGCCCTTTTGAATGTTTATGGTAAAATGGGCATGCCTTGGACTGAGATTATTGATCTTGTTCAGGACATGAAAAGCCATGGGCTTGCCCCGGATTTGTGCACTTATAATACACTTATAACTTGTTGTCGGGCTGGGTCTTTGTATGAAGAAGCTCTTGACATTTTTGAGGAAATCAAGTCAGCTGGATTTACACCTGACATGGTCACATATAATGCATTGTTGGATGTTTATGGTAAGTCCAGACGGCCTAAGGAAGCCATGGAGGTTCTGAAATGGATGGAAAGTAGTGGCTTTCCTCCTAGCATTGTTACTTACAACTCGTTGGTATCGGCTTATGTTAGAGGTGGTCTATTAGAGGAAGCATTGGAGCTTAAAATTCAAATGGTGAAGAAAGAGATTAAACCTGATGTTTACACCTACACAACCCTTTTGTCAGGACTTGTAAATGCTGGAAAATATGATTTTGCAATGAAAGCTTTTGAAGAAATGAGAACAGCAGGCTGCAAACCCAATATATGCACCTTTAATGCCCTTATTAAGATGTATGGAGACCGAGGGATGTTTGCGGAAATGGAAAAAGTTTTTAAGGAGATCAAGGCATCCAAGTGTCCCCCTGATATTTCTACTTGGAATACACTTTTGGCTGTATTTGGGCAACATGGATTGGACTCCGAAGTATCGGGAGTATTTAAAGAAATGAAGAGAGCCGGGTTTGTGCCTGAGAGGGAAACATTCAACACTCTAATAAGCGCATACAGCAGGTGTGGTTCCTTTGACCAAGCTATGGCTGTTTATAAGAGAATGCTGGAAGCTGGAATGACTCCAGATCTTTCTACCTATAATGCTGTTTTAGCAGCATTGGCTCGAGGAGGGCTTTGGGAACAATCTGAGAAAGTCCTTACTGAAATGAAGGATGGTGGATGTAAACCTAATGAGGTAACATACTCTTCTTTGCTTCATGCATATGCCAATGGTAAGGAGATTGAAAGGATGAATGCTCTTGCAGAGGAGATATACTTTGGCACAATTAAAACACATGCTCTTCTTTTGAAGACCCTTGTTCTAGTAAATAACAAGGTTGATCTCCTAACAGAAACCGAGCGTGCATTTTTGGAGCTTCGGAAGAAAGGAATCCCACCTGACATAACTACTTTGAATACAATGCTTTCAATTTATGGTAGGAGGAAGATGATGGACAAAACCAGAGAGATTTTAAGCTATATGTATGAAAATGGATTTACTCTTAGTTTGACTGGTTATAGTAGCTTGATGTATATGTACAGCCACACTAAAGACTTCCAAAAGTCAGAGAAAATCTTGAGAGATATTATGAGGAAAGGTGTGGAGCCTGATGTGATCTCATATAATACAGTTATATATGCATATTGCAGAAATGGCAAGATGGCGGAGGCTAAAAGGATATTGGAAGAAATGAAAGATCCTGCTCCTGCTCCTGATGCTGTCACTTACAATACATTCGTAGCAACTTATGCAGCAAACTCAATGTTTGTTGAGGCTATCGGTGTAGTTCAGTCCATGATCAAGCAAGGATGCAACCCAAACAGGAGTACATACAACTGCATAGTTGATAGGTATTGTAAGCTCAATTTGCGAGATGAGGCATACAATTTTGTTCAAAACCTTGGAAACCTTGATCCACATGTACCTGAGGAGGAAAAGAGCAGGTTACTAAAGCGTATAGCAAGGAAAATGGCCATAATTTGACCCATGATTCTCTGGAGCCTTTATTGGAATGCTTCTAGGGCCTCTGATCAGATACCCTTAGTCTTCTTTTCCTCCTTGCCTGCTCATGTTGGATAACATTTGGGTAAGGAGGTTGGCATAAACCCAGTGAATGAAACTGGTTGGTTTTTACCTGAAGAAAAAGTCAGCAGTATGATTGCTGAATGAAGCATTGCGGGTTACAAGAGGAAATTTCGAAGAGGGTTGGGTGGCGATTGTGAAGATCAATATAATTTTGGATACAGTTATATTTATAAAATGAAGAATAAAAAAGTGTGCAAAGTGAAGGCTATTGGCACAAAAGCCTTTTTGATAAGTTCTGGTAGGATTTTGTAAACAATTATTTGTGTCCAACAAATAAGGTGATATGGAAACGAGTTTTCAGTTTTTTATTCTTAAAAAATTTTAATCATGTTTTTATAATTCAAATCTAAAAATTACATTTTGTGCTTTTTGAAATGGGCGTTTTGAAATTCACAAAATGGTTTTAGTTTTTAGTTTCGAGTTGTTAAAAAATTGTTAATTTTTTTTAAAAATAAAAATTGAAAACTCGTGACAACCCAAAAGAATCATTTTATGTATGTTTTTATTTTTGGGGTGGCCATTGATTATAGGTTCAGCCAGTAGTGCTACTTCAACATTCAATCCTTGAATGTTAATAATTTTTTTTAGTAAATCAGCACATTTTATAAGAGATCCGTTACTAAGAGCATCATTATCGGTTGCTCATGAAGCAACCATACCAGCAAAACAACGTTGCTTGCTGGTCAGGACCCATTGGAAGCAATTGTATTTGGAGTGCTTCCTTGTTAAGGTTGTTTTAGCTAGCAACCTGAAAATCAACCAACAAATATTAAAAAAATAATTTTTGTGTATATTGGAAGCACCCAAAGAGAGTTGTTCTATTGTAAAAATAAAGTGTTTGAAAGTGCTTGTATTAAGAAGAGTAAAAATAAGTGATGTGTATATATGGATCCCATTGAAAGCACCTAAATGAAGTTGCTCCATCGTGGATGTTCTAAGCACTTCCTGGAAATTACTAAGTAAGTACTATTTTTGGTTAAGTTGGAAGTTTCTTTCTAGCTTCAAGTCTAATATGCGCCAAATTTCTGGTCATACGCGTCCAAGAAAGAGCTCTAGCATATGTTGAATATTAAGAAAAGTTGCTTTTGATGTGACACAATGAAGTACTGTTTCTATTTGTTTTGCTAATGCCCTGATGAGAAGGCTACTTTCGCAGTTTGAAAAAATTAAAGGAAGTGGTTGAGGCCAGACCCACATCCCACATTGACTCTGGCACAGAAGATGACGATTGACTTGAATTTTACAAATATTCCCAAGAAATTAAAATTATTAATGTCATACCCGAAATATAAGTTGGAAACTTTCGTTGCGAGATTACCTTCAAATATGCTGGAGTATAAGCCCTAGTTAATTGTATATCTGCTTGTTTGGGTACACATTTAAAAACACATTGTAAACGAATCCTCATACCATGTGTGAAAAACAATTTGTTGCTTCTTGAGTGAAGGTGATTTTTGGATTATAGTTACACAAAATCAAACACATACTATATCAAGGCATATTCCTCTAAATCCGGCTTTCGGCAATTCCCATCTATTCCCTTTCCTTTCACTTAATACTGCAATTATAAGTTTTGTTAGCTTATGCCAGTTCATTGTTCGGGGCACCCTCACTCTAATCTTTATCCATGATTTATTTGGTGCTTAGTCAATTGTACTTATCAATCGGTACTTTAGTCATTTTCTTTTATAAGACTTCAAATTGCCAATTCAACGTTCTACAAACAAATCACAATTTTGACCATTATCACAAAGGACTTTGTTAATAAACTAGTTTGAGCAGCAGTTTGTTATTTCTTTTAAGTTTGAACATTCATTTCAAAACTCAGAAAATGAAAAAGTCTTATTTTCTGCCGACTAAAATGCAGACTTCTCCAACGTTTTTAGCTCACCCATCCATTTTCTGCCTGTTATGGTGGACATGGCGCAATCAAGGTTTTAGCTGCAATTTCAGCTCATTGTCGTAATCAATACAATGTCATCACAACACGTTTTTGTTAGCCCATCCTGCAGTTTTTGTTAGCTGGTGAAACGTCACCTATGCTTACCTGGTACTCATCATTCATGGCCAACATTACCCGGAGATCAATATAAGGACTAACCAATCAATACAAATTTTATTTTTTCTTTCAAAATAAACAAAATTGATATCATCAAACCCAAAAATAGAGACTTCATAACTATACATATGCATATCTGCACCAGCAAGAATATGTCAGCAACTTCCAGTCACTATCTATGCAGTAATTTCTAATTTGCATATTTTTCTAAAGAATCCCCCTCATTTACCATTACCAACAATATGATTTTCACCTATAAATAATTTTCATCCCAAATAAAGTCAGTTTATGATCCTTTGAAGCAATTTCACTCTTTAGGCAACTGTACCAAGCATACTCTTTTCTGCTTCATCGGCATTTAGGGTAAAAATATCAACAGGAGCAGTTGTATAGCCAACAGCACTTTGCTTAATTCTACCATTAGAGGAGCCTGCATGGTGATCAAGATATATTACAATAACAGTGATATCATCATGAAAGTGCCGTCTGATTCCTTTGTCAATTTTCTTTATGTCATCGTATCTCATCTCTCTCTTCTTTGCAGCTTCATGAAGAGCTGCTCTCACTAGTCTCTTGGCAATTCCCTGCAAGTACCAGAAACACAAATAAAAATCCATGTAAAAATCTAAAATGTCAATCATTATGTGCAGCTCACAAGTAGCAGAAGTCACTCACAGCTCTCGGATATTTGAATACAATCTCAACTGCTGCTTCATCACTTAATTGTTCCCAAAGGCCATCTGATGCAAATATCAAGAATAAATCTTCTGATTCAAGCTCCCTAATAATGACTGATGGTTCAGCTGTCATTACAGGGCGCTTCAAAGGAACAGGATTTCCAAATCGCTGAAAAACAGGGTCTCTGTAGAAATCAGGTCTCTTCAAATACACATCACCAATAGATCTTGACACCTGCAACACCAAAACTTTTTAGATCAGCCACCCTAACCCCATTTATCTGCAGCAAGATAAACCAGGTGTAACCCCACAAGCCTTTCTCTTACAAGGGAGGCAAGCACAAATGGAAGGCAAATCAGAAGATCATGGACTAGAGTTTACAGCATCTTAGTCCTTAGTTTTAACCAGTTACTGGAACATCAAATTGTTTTTGACATTTGTGTAGAATGCTGGAAATACTTCACGCCACATTCATAATAAACACAAAAGTACATAATGAAAGGTTGAAAGAAGAAACACATAAAATAGGTGAAGTGGTTCTACTCAGAGGTTGTAATTGTAAAGAACAGCACAAACACCTGAAGAGATTTTGCTACAATCAGGCACTTCTAGTTAGCGTGATCATAGACTACAGTATGAATACATAAACAGCCTGCTTAACTGTCTAATATTCAACATGAAGTTCAAAATTAAGCACAAATTTGTTAAGAAGAACATAGTTGATGGTAAAGTCAGAAAGATACCAAAAGTACAAAATATCAGTATATTATACCTGTATGATGCCCTTAATCCTCCAAACTCCACGGCTATAAACCACAATGTGCGAATCATCAGGGTGGAGAGCTTCAACTTCTCTCCTTACCTCCTCATCAGCTACATTATGATCCGTTGACAAGCGCACCGCCACCACAGGACAATTCTTGCTCTCCATAGCCCTCCTGCCAAGAACAGCTCTGGAGTCTCCAAGGTTGGCAACATACAACACATTATTTGAAATTGCACCAAGAAGACAACACGATCCCACGGAAGCAATCTGGGGACTAATGGGCAAGGATAGCCTCACCAAATGCAGAAACTCCTCCTCCGTGGCACTAAAAGCCTTTTTTATCACATCCACAGACAATCCCCCTTGCTCAGTGGCAAATTCTATAAATCAAAACAACAAACAAGTCAGCAAGCAGCCGCACAAAAAAACATCAGCAAAACCATGGGTTCTGGTGAGGAACTGGAAGTATAACTGACATGACAAAAATAGTTTGTAAATTGTAAATTTCTATTCTGTGTATTATAGCACAAAAAAAAAAAATACAAAATAATATATTCTCATCTTGTAGACCTAAAAGGTATTCTATATTTTTTTTTATTTAATAACAAGTTAACAATGGTAATAGAAATGGAGCCAAATGAGGAATGAGTAAAGAGATTGATTTTGTTCAGGATCTCAAAACCGTTGTTGTTTCCACACTATTCATTAATACTCCAGTAAGTTGTTCCAATCCCGCAATGAAACAAAGAAATTGCTCATTGCGTAGGCAAACAGAATACCAAAGGGAAAAGAGTGTAAATAGGGGAATTACTGTGCAAATAAGGGAAGAGATGTTTGTTGACGAATCTAGAAGCTTCAGGTCCGCCGTGGCCGTCGTAGACGCCGACGTAAGTAGCGGAAGGGGAGGTGAAGACTTGGCTCTGATCTTCGAGACTGTAATTGGCTTGAGCGACGGCGATGGAGAAGTCGCCGGAGGCGTGAGGTTTCAAGTCGGTGTGCCAGAGAAGTCCGTCAGCACCACCACGGCGTCGGAAGCAACAATCGAGAGGAGTGAAGCACAAACGCAGCATGATCTATGTATGTATAGCAGAGTGTGATGAGAATTTATTTATTATCTATCCGCTGGTTGAGTTTTGGTATGTATGTTGATTAGGTTAGGTATCTGCAGAATCACACAGAGAGAGAGAGAGAGAGTTTGGCGAATGAAAAAGAAAAGTGAGTGGAGGATGCCGCGTTTGAAGGAGGAAGAAGGACCCCTCTCTGAATCAAAAGATATGCTTCCTGTTCCTGTTGGCTTAGTTGACGCGTACAATACAATCAAACGAAACAGTTGTGTGTGTGTATGCTCCTTTTCCTTCCTCCTTTTTTTCAATCTCTCTCTCTCCACTAGTATCCGATTACATCAATTTTTTTTTAAGGGTATTTTTGTTAGAGTGAAAAGGAAATAAAATAAAGGGTATATTGGAAGTCTTCTCCCTTAGTATTTGTGAGTTTGAGTATTATATAAAGTTTTTTTCTTTTCTTTTCTTTTTCCCCTCCCTTCTCTCTCAAATCATTTCTTTCTCTCTCCTCTCTAAACTCACAAACACGTCCTTAACGTATTTCACAAAATTTTAGTTAATTTACAATAATTTATTAATAATTTCTAAACTATATAGCTTAGAAACTACTATTAATTAGTTAATGTAGGTGTAACGTTATGGATTAACTTAAAGTTTGTGTAATATATTGGGATCAAATCAGTGGTTTATTCTGATTCTTATTTGTTTTCTCCTTCACTTTTTTTTCTAACATATTTTTAATAGATTTTCTTATTATTTATTGAAACTCACATAAATATCATTGAATAGAGCATGAATTTGAGAATAAGACTTAAGTGGTGTTTGAAAGAGCTTATTTAAGTTTATCTTATGATATAAGCACTTATATAATTGTTTAAGTAAACTTATGAAAAGAGTTTATGACATGCTCATAAGTTGTTTTCAGCTTATTTCAATAAGCTCTTTAAAATGACTTATAGAATAGCTTATGGAGAATTTAAGTACGCTGCACCTTCCTCAATTTTCATCTACTTTTTAAGAGTTTATTTATTAAGTATTTATTAAATAAGAGCTTATGTTATAAGCACTTAAATAAGTTGTATATTCAAACACGATCTTATATGATGTAATTAAATTTATACAAATTTCAATCAATAATGAATAACATATTTGTTATAAAATTAAAATGTGTTCTTGGCACAACTCTTCTTTCTCACACACATCCAATAGTTCAGGTCTACCACTTTGTACACAACAATTTCAGTTAAGCAAGCGCGTGTTGGCTGCACACCTCATTCACTCATGCATAATGTGAGTAATCAAGTAAGGCAGCTTTTATACAAAATTAAAATTCTGTATTTAAAAAAAAAAAACAGTAAATGTGTGAGATGTTTTCAAAATTTTGTAAGAAAGATAAATGCAAAGTTTATAAATTATACGAAAACCTAACGTGAAAAACAATTAGTTTAAGATTTTATTATAAAATTGTTACTTGATTTATAATTCTCTTGTTTTATTAATATTTTTTTTTTATCTAAACCCTTCTATTTTTTTCAGTTTTTTACACTAGGCCTTGGATATTTTATGTTAAAACTTAGAAAGTTACTTGTAATGCAATTTAATGCTAACTTGCCTTGCTTGTCATTAGTTTATTACCCGCTTTTTGACTTTTACGAACAAATAATTTTGATGAATAGGACTCTCATTATCAACTTATAGAGAGCTCAATTCAAGATTTTTTTTTTAAAACAAAAAAGTTAGGATAAAAAATAGTATCCCAATTGAAAATAAAAAATCTAAATTTAAAAAAAATACTTATAAAGAATTTACATTAATTTCAATAATAGTAGCAAAAAGTTGGAAATTATCAGGGGCTATCTTATCTTACTTCAATTATAACGTGTAATGATGAGTTTGTCATACACTTGAGCCATTTGAAAGAAACAAAAACGGAGGAAAAGGATGTTCATACGTTTCTCGTGCTGCTCTGTAAGTGTCACCTTAGAATGTTGGTGCTGCCAGCCTTAACTAATTAGTATGTACATAAGACAGTTGATTGGAGCGATTTCTAGCCAATCTTTTGAAGAGTAGGCTTCCTCCTAAACGCGGAATCAACGCTTCTGGGTATGGTCGAAACTTACATTACCCCGTGTTGAATAAAATGTCTGAATTCTCCACATCCATTATTCCTCCAATTATATGGGTTAAATATATTTGTATTTCTTGAATATACTCAGTTTTAATCCTTATAATTTAAAAATTAGTAATTTTATATTTTCAAAAATTGAAAACGCATTAATTTAGTGTCAATTTGGTTTACCGTGGTGTAGAATTGATTCTATAATCAATAGTTGAAAATAAGTGATACAAGTTTTACAAAATATATTGAACAGACAGACATTTAGACCTTATTACATAGTTTTTTTACATATTTTGTTACGGATTTATATGGATAAAGACTGAAAAAAGGTATTTTTACTTTTTGAGAAACCAAATCCACCAGTTTTAAATTACATGGACTAAAATAAGATCTCAACTATAAAAGCATATTTTACCCCAATTATATTTATAGTGTATTTGATTTCCATTAAAACCATATTATAAATGTGATACAAGTCAACGCTACTAATAAGAAAAATATTAGTCAGATCCACGTTTTGTAACGTGATTTTGTATAAAACCAAATACACACTTATAACATGTTTGGAATCACGTTAAAATGATTTTGGATTCACGTTTGCAGCAACACTATTAGCAGATGTGACAAAATAGGCTACCCCACTCGATGCGGGCTGCTACCTATATCGGGCCGGACCATAAAAGACCGAATTTAATTCAAGCTAAAAAATGATGCCCAAATCTTACAAAATACGAGCTCAGCCCAACATTTTGATGGATTTTACGGGCTAAGTCTAGTACTCTAACGGGATTTCCGGCTAAACTCGCTATTTTAATAAAAATGGGTTGAGCTAAAAAGACCCGAATTTAATTCGAGCTTAAATTTCAATTCGGGTTTGACCTATTTTACCATCTCTAGGTATTAGTAGTAGTATTTGCATAAATGTACTTTAGAGCCCGCACTTAATCGATCTCCACACACTATTAGTTTATGTTTTATTTGACATTAAAAAATATTCAAATTCAATCTCCAAACTCAAATTTAAATTTTTTAACGCTATTATTTATTATATTGAAAACGTTATAGTTTCCAACACTAATTTGGAAGAATTGATTTTGTCCACTGTAAAAATTATTTTGAGCATATTTGGTTTCACGATGCAAAATTGATTTTTGTGTGAAATCATGATTTTTCAAAAGCAATTTCGAGTTGCTTGTGTTTAAAGGGTGAATTTGTTCTAAAATTACTAGCCATCTTTGCCCTCCAATCCCATTTTCTCATATGAGCCAAAGTTTCTTGGTCTCCAACGACACATAACCAATCATTGTTTGGATCAACAGTTCTTTTACCACTTACAAGATTGGCTTATGGTTGTATTATTAGATATAAATCAACTTCATCCGCCTACAACTCAGCTTTAAGTGCAACATATTGTAGACAGAAATAATTAGAATTAACAAGACACTCTTTACTTTCTTATAATTAGGTATAGTGTGTGGGATCACAAAATGTATGTTTCTTTTTCTTTATTTTTGGAGGTGTTTAATATTGGAGAAAAAATATAATAAGAACTCAAGAATATTATGAATAAACATTTTTAAAAAGCATCAACACAAAATATCTTCTTGCCCGACTAGACTTATTTCGGTTCACTAATGTACAAATATACAAGATAGTGACCATTAGGGATGTCAACTTGGTACACTACCCACATCCATATTATTAAAATAAGTGAGTATTCATGTAGGTAATGAATATTCATGATTATTTATTAATCTTAAAATATTTTAAAATTATAAAATGAAAAGGAAATAATGTCATATAATATAATATCATTATGGATTAATATATTAAAAATATCATTACAAAATAATATTAAAATCATCTCATCATAAAATAATAAAAAATTATAATTTAATATATTTAATAAAAAATATATTTTAATAAATATATCGGTATATATGAAACAAGTTATATAATATTCGTTTTCTCTCATTTTATATAGATATGGGTGTATCTATTGCGATATATATGTGGATATTCACATATACATGTATTTTTATCATCCTAAGAGACGAATTAGCTTAACATCCATGCCTTATAGTATGTTTGTGTATTCGTAATTTGTTATCTTCACCCGAAATTTACGTTTTCTCAATCCAATAAAAAGTTAGATTTACATCGCGAAGCCGCAAATCTCTATCTCTAATGGCTTCCCAAAGATACACTTCATGTCTTGAGTTAGGGAACAATTGTTCCATATCAAATATAAGTGTCTTTTTCCCTACATTCTTTTGAATTCCTTCTTTTTTTTCCTTCTCTCCACCCTATTTTTATTATGACCCCATTACACAAATAAATCTCTTTTCAGCTGGATCCTTCCATCGAGTTGGTTAAGGATTCATAAACAAAATATTTTTATTGAAATTTATAATATTAATTATATCTGTAACATTAAATATCACGCACTCCAATAAAAATTTTATATTTTTTGTACCTTAACAAGTGTCCTTCGTTAGCACTTCCCTTTTCAGTTTTACTCGAATTCACGTTTTTTTCTCTTTTTAAGTTTTTTACATCCAATGATTCATGTCAACCCACTACCCACAGGTTTGTATACACAAGAAACATTTCTATTAAATATATATATATATATATATATATATATATATATATGCATGTTGCTTTGCTTGCACACCTCGTTCACACGCATAACATGAGTAAAAACAAAACTTATTTCTTACAAAATAACATTATTTCAAGAAGTTGTTTTGATTATGTAAATTTGTATTTTTAAAAAACCATAAATATGTAAGATCTTATTAAAATTTATAGAATTTCACACAGAAAGATAAATACAAAATATTTAAATTATACAAAAATTTAACGTGAAAAAAATACATTATCTTTAAAGAAAACGCATACCTCTTGAATTTTCTTCTTTCGATTTTAATTCAAAGAATTATTATGTATATATTTATAATCTTAATAGTTTTTTTCCTCGTTAGATTTATACCTTCCATATTTAGCTAAACTAATTACACACATTTCTTTAATAATTTTAAATAGTCTGTAAACTATTTCTTTTTACTCTTCTAATTTATATCTGTGATATTTTCCTTAAATTAAAAACTTTTACATATACTCAAAATATTTGTATAAAATATAAATAAACATATTTTTGGACGAAAAATATAAATATAAGCTTAAACTATGATAAAGTTCAGACTCCCATCCAAGACCCCTTAAGTATGATGAATATAAATTTAAATGATAGGCAAATTTATATGGATTGGGGTATTTTTGTATAAAAAAATAATTTTTATACTATTGAGTATTGACTAAACAAGTACACCGGTCCCTGACTTTTGGGGGACCATGCAATTTCGTCCGTGACTTTTTAAAATAACACTTTAGTCCTTGACTTTATTAAAAGCATGCACTTTAGGGGCATGCTTTTTAATAAATTCAAGGATTAAAATGCATGTTTTTAATAAAGTAAGGATTAAAGTGCATGATTTTAATGAAATCAGAGACTAAAGTGCTATTTTAGAAAAATCAGGGGCGAAACTTCATGGTCCCCCAAGAGTCGGGGACCAATGTGCTAGTTTAGTCATTGAGTATTATACAATATATCACTAAATATAAAATGAGTTTAATTATTATGATCTGTCAGTGTAAAAAAAATTTATACCGACATTCAATCGTGTGTTATCATGTCATTTAATGAATATGATATCTTATGCACTATTAAATTCATTAAATTCTTTTTACTTTGACAAAGTATAATTATTAAATTCATATAAAATAATATATTATCTCATGCGACATATCTTTTTTTTTTAGAATATAACAATAAATACAAAACAAATTACTATAATTTTATGAAACATTGTATCAAGTCCTTGTCCTATAATAAATACATAGGGAGCGGGCTCTTCAGATTTTCTATCCACTGCCACTGGTCTCCTCCTTCGTTTGAGCAAGGTACATATTTGCTCTGGCTCTAACAGTCTAATTCTGACTCGAGTATGCTAACAAAATCTGCATAGGGTTACGGAGGTGAAAGCAAGAAAAACTACATAATTTCCGGATAAAACACTACACCACTACAAAATGCCAGCTCCATTGCAGCACTCTTTCATACAACCACAGAATAAAAGATAATCAATGTAAAGACTGCTCAGCCTCATTTTTTGGAGAGTGAATATTTACAACTATACATCTTCTACAGTATGGACAGTCTCCACAACAGCGAATCCAAGGATCCAAACAAGCAGAGTGAAATTTATGTCCGCATGGCAAACGTATCAGCTCATCTCCATCTGTGAAAGATTCCAAGCATATGCCACAATCCTGCAGTACCCTGGATTCTAATCTTGTCTCCCCGCTGCTAAAAACTTCCAGATGCAAACAGTCCAAGGCCTCCTGGGTGAGTCCAGGTGGCTTTTTGTTTAGTTCTTGCAAGAGCTGGGACCTTCCCATTTGAGAAGTCAAGTCAGCAACTAAAAAGCCCCCAGTTGGAACTTCACTTGACAGTTCACTTTCTTGATCCTCATCCGTAGAATCTCTACCATATTGCCTAAGGAAACCAGCCAAAAAATAAAAGAAAAACCCTTCAAATTGAATCCGAGGCAATGACAGGTCTTCAAAAGTAAATGACCATAAAATGATTCTGAAGAATAATCAATGCTAGATTCTCAGTGGAATTCTTCCTAACAATAATCAAGGATACATAAACAACTTAGATTTCGACATCAGTTGGTGCAAGTATTACAATACACAAAACAATGTAAAAAGATCTAAAGTCTGATTACAAGAAGCCAGAGAAGCATCTCCTTGAGGAACAGACAAGTTCTATATAAAACAAGTATCTGCTATGAGAAATTCAACAAAACAAGTACGGCAAAACCCTAATAATTAAAAAAGACAACTAATATATATCACATGAATGGGAAAACATACCATTAATTAAATCACTAAATAGAAAGTTGAATAGAAAGTAATAAGTATGCACAACAGTCATCAATAATATTGACCAAAAAAGTAATGTCGATATGTTCTAATATTATAGCAAATAAGATGAAGAAATTTGTAGAGAGACATAGACAGATAGTGTATCAAAGACAGCTAGCCCAAATTCCATGTGAAGAAAATATATTTTTGGCAGGGCTAAGTCAAGGAAATATATTAATCTATGTTTTAGTGCTTGTCTACAGAGATCATGAAGAAAATACCATATCCATAGCATAGCTATGCTTATCAAAAGTTTGGATAATTAACAACCTCCTGATAAATGACATGGGTCATCAATCAGTATTAGATAATCAGATAATGTATTTTAAAGACAGACATCTCAGCATTGAATTAACCATGATCTTAGTCACACAATGATAATAGAACTTAATTAACTAAGGACAAGTTATATAGGTAGGATCAGGATCAAGACCAAGAACAAAGGACACAAAGTAATATTATGTCTTCATTATCAATAACAGTATTTTTGGATGGGGGTGTTTAGAGGGGGAGGGGAAGGCAAGGCAAGGGAGGAACAACCTTTTATTTCTGTATTGAAAGAATTGTAAAATGTACATAAAAATGAATAAAGGATTATTAGAAAATAGAAAGTTACATGACAATATTTCATTTTAAAATTTTTTCAAACGAGGGGAAAGTTTACTTAAAATAAAACTTTTCTCCTCCAAACAAATTATTAATATTTTCCCCTCAAAGGTTGCAATAGCAAAATAATGGGCAGATATAATAGCTTGCCATGTAATTAAAGAAATGGTCAGCTTTGGAAAACCAAATTAATTGATTTTGTAACGGTTTTGCAATCATGTTGTAACTTGTAATTCCTAATAAATAAATTGATTTCATGTGTTAGCATTTCCAGCTAATATTAACATAAAAGGCAATTAAAGGATCCTCAATATGGCATACATTGTTAAGAAAATAGAAACACTTGAATACTTAATTAAAAACAAACCTGTTTCTAGCGAGAGGTTCCCCTCTCAACCTCTGAAGGAGTCTTGCCCTGGCAAGTAGCACACCTACGGGTAGTCTGTCACTGGCACTCGCTCTAAGAGTGCCTCTAACATTATTCTCTGCAGAATCATTAAAGAGAGACCGGCGATATCTCCTATCATTTCTATCAGATGCACGCTCCTAACAAACACAAAATTTAGAATTAGCATAAAATAAAATAATAGCCAGAACCTCAACACACACGATCAATTTTCAACTTGTAATAATTTAATAAACACTGTTATGAATACAAATCTCCAGATAATTTAAAGGTTTCAATTATAGTACTTCATCACTACAGGAGTATGTGCGATTGACTAACAAAAAGAAATATATGTTGAGATAAATCGGATCCAAGAAAGAAAGATGTGTGAAAAATAGAGTTAATACCGGTTGACGGAGGCGACGCAGGTGGTAGTGGCGGCGGATACGGAGAGAATCATCACCGTCGGAGTCGTGAAAACGATGGTCAGGAGGAGGAGAGGAGTCGAACCCTAGATCGAGAGCATTTCGTCCTAGTCGGTGCCTCCTGATGTGGAATAGCTCTGAAGCGCTCGTCATGCACCGCGAAAAAGTGATGGGTGAATGAATCAATGACGCAATGCGATGAAAGTGTTGAGACTAAAGAGATGAAGATAAAAGGTCAATGGCAAGTTCGATGAAAAAACCAAACAGTGACCGCGATTCTTCCCATCTTCCCCAATTGGCCAATTCAATCCCTTGTTTCCAAGAAAGTTCGGTTAAGCTCGTTTTAAAGAAATACTATATTTTTTGAAATATTTTAGGGTGTGCAAACGAGTGCACTAAGGACACTGGTTAATAAACAAAAAAAAAAGAAAGTTTTTATTGGAAATCACAGTATTCATTACATTTATGAGATTAAATGTCACACTCTCTAATAAAAAATTTCTCTTTTTAATTCTTTATCGAGTGTCTGGCATTTCCCAATATTTTAAAACATTTTTAAGAAATATTGATTTGTTTTTCTTCCGAAAAAACAAAAACAACTACACAAGCATGCATTAAATAACTTCACATCGTCAATTAAATATGTAGGTTCGAGGTTAGGGGATAGGAGTATTGATGGGCATTTAAATTGTAATTGTAAATACTACTGATATATAGATGAAGAGTTTTATTTTAATGGTGAGTGTTTCGGTGCTAATAAATAGTGGGTATTGATCCAACTATGATGTGGATGATTCCATTACCTCAGGCATGTTCGGTTTGTATTTTTATTTTCTATTTTCATTTTTTGTTTTCATTCTGTTTCCTGATTTCTGAAATTTTATAAAGGAAAAACTAGAAATACTAGAAACAAAAAATTTGTTTCCAGTTTTTCCTCTGTAAATTTTCAGAAAACAGGAAATAGAAAATGAAAATGCAAACCAAACAGACCCTTAACTTTCCTTATGTTTTTCTTTCCCTCATTTTCTCTTTGTAATTGGTTCTGGTTAACCTATGGAGAACATGAGGAACACTTGCTTTAATTTTTATCTTTTAATGGTTTATCTGCATACTAAAGGCTTAAGGTTTTCAGCTTCTTTTTAAATAAAAGAAAAAAAGAGCCCTTCGATTTAGATCTTTTCCACCATTTGGGACCTCCATGTTTATTTATTAACCAACAAGTTTTGTACCTTAGCGTAAAGTGAGTACTAGTGTAAAGTGAGTACTCGCCTGTAGCTTCATAACAAGGAGTACGTTCCTTCTTTCGCATCTTGTGAAAAGAATTTGCAAGGTGCATATGGGAGGAAGTTAAAAAAAAACAGTAAAACATGACAAAAACTCAATATTTTCTGTAAATGAAGTCACGTGATTTGATCTTTAAACTTTATAGTGCTTTGGTCAGTTCCAGTAACATTACAGGGGTGAAAAGGCGTGCTCTTTCATAAGTCATTTTATTCATTGATAAACACCCTTTAGGGGAAGACCTTTATAGTCATTTGATCGGGATAACAAGATGGGGAATGGCAAATGACCTTTAGGAAATTGATCGCCCCTTTGACAGTTAACGAGGCTACTGCATTTCTTGATCAGAACGAGAGGAATAGCCTGGATAATAAACGAGAACGTGCCAGAAAAGCTAAACAAACAAACTATTGAGTTTCACTACTGATTTTTGGTTTAAAAGAAATAAATAAAATAAAAGGTGGACCAATTATTAAGTTTCACTACTTATGAGGGAAAAAATTAACAAGTAGCCCAATATCTATTAAACACGTATAAACTGGACCGATACCCATAAAATTAAAATCTGACCGTACAATTTACCTTTTTTTATTATTGATGGCAGGGGTGTTTTATGGCATAAGTTATGAATAGTGTTATTTGTCTCTTATCCCGCCATAATTTTTAACCATGTCAATTCTATAGATTAAAAGAGGTATGATGATACACACATTTAATTAAAAATCGGGTTTAACTATACTAAGTTGATCTGATACATAGCGTAAATAAAATCATAAAATGATTATATAATAATGGTCAAAATATAGTTAAATATATTGCATAAAGTGAAATTTCTCATTCTACATTCAATATTTTTTTATTTTTTTTTAAGTTTGGGACATCACTAAAACAATAATAACAATATATCATTATATAATTTTACGTATACAATATTTTTTTAAAGGTAACAAAAGGAAATTTAAACTCAAAATCCTATATATCTAAAATAAAAAAATGAGGTTATATTTTTAAATAATAGATAATATAAATACTATATTTATATACTAATGGATTGGGTAACACAAAATTTAACTTGAACTCATTTTCAACCCGATATTAAGTTATCAAATGATGAGACACAAAGAGATCCAATCATATCAGATGAACATACCCTATCTTAAACACCGCTAATTAATGGTTTTGGTGTGATTGTAAGAAAAATAGATATACATTGAATTGACATCTATACATCCAATGTAGTGTGGAGGTAGGATATAAAAAAAGAAGAAAAATGATGGGTTATATGATCAAAAAGAAAAAGAACTAATATTATATATATATATATATATAAATAAATAAATAAATAAATAAAAGTGTACTTATCATAGTTATTAAATTCGAATGAGATTGGCCTAGTTCAATCTATCTTACATGGAACTGATTTGGTGTTTAATCCATTTAATCCATAAAAATGATCTTTGAGAAATAGTGAGAAGTGATTAGAAACCAATCAAATGATAAAAAAAAATTCGGATTCTTTCCGTCTATCTAGCCTCTCCAACCAAGTTTAGCTATGGAATAACTGTGAAATAACTAGGAAATCAAAATCCGTAGTTAATTCGTAATTATTCCATAGATAAAGTTGGCTGGAGTCTGGAGAGACATGAGAGGTTGGAGAGGATGCATACACATAAAAAACAGTGAAAAAAGACAAAATAACTTGATATTATAAAACCCTTTATTCCAAGGGACTAAACTTATCTATTTCATCTTTAGTCACTTTCTATATTTTATTAATAAAAAATAACATCTCATACAAAAAATTAATAATAAAAGGCATTTTCATTCAAACAACTCTTATGAGTTGTCACATATAATATTTTATAATTTTCATGCTTCTTTATAGTGGGATATATCTTTATTATTTTAAGTAACTTAAGTCATTTTTTATCCAATCCAACACGTTTAAAATTTTTTTTAATTGGATCATATATTCTATCACATTATTTTATCATTCATGTTTACAACAAATAATATATCTATATATATAAAAGTTATTACAAGCCCACAAAATAGGAGAAAGCATTCCTTGCTATCTAAAGTAGGGTCGTTGATATCTGAATTTCCCGACACGATGCGAATAACGAGTTTTTATTGGCCGAGCTAAAAAATGTGAGTTATTTGAATTTCTAAAATAAAAACTCGAACCTTACTTTTTTACGAGTAGCCTCTTTTTTGCGGGTTTAGTAGACTTTTGCAGTTAGCATGCTTTATTTGATAGGTTAAAAGTCATGGAGTTATTCAAGTTTTTAAAATAAGTGTCCAAATCCTACAATTTTTCTGGGCTTTTGTTGGCCGACCAATTTTGACAGCTCTAATAATGGCCCCATAATAATTACTCTTCAAGTCCATCTCCACTCTCCAGCCCACCACTTCATTTTTATACTATTCACATATTTTAAGTAGATCCGCCTATACACACTCATTTATATTTTTTTTACAATTTAAGTATTTTCTCTATTCAACCCAACACTTATAAAAATTCAACTCTATTAAGATATAACAGTTTTTTTTTAACATGTGTAACCTTGCACATGATAATAAATTAAAAGTGGAAATGTTTTATTGAAAATTACAACAATTATAACATTCAATGCATTGATAATATTAATTGTTGTAATTTCCAATAAAACTTTTCCACTTTAACGATTTTTTTAACCTGTGCAACCTTGCACATGATAATAAGATATAACGGTTTTTTAACATGTGCAACTCTATTAAGATATAACAGTTTTTTTAAACTGTGTAACCTTTTTTTTTACCTTTTAATCTGTGCAACCTTGCACATGATAATACATTGAAACTTACAACAATCATAACATTTAATGCATTGATAATATTAATAGTTATAATTTTCAATAAAATTTTTCCATTTTTAATTTATTATTTTGTACTCCAATGTTACATGTTACGAAAGATATAAATCTCACATGAGTTGCTGCAAGGGTTAGTTGTCGGTATAGCAATCGGGCTAGACATAGACTAAGTGAGAAAATCTTAATTTAAAATAAAAAAGAAAATTGATAAAATATTATATTTTTATTAATAAAATAAAGAAGAAAAACAAAAGCAATTTGGAAGATTTGATACTGATATAGGAGTACATGTAAAGTGATTTCATGGGACAAAAATGATTGTGTAGTCATGGGCACCAGATGTGCCGTTAAGGTGACATCTGAAATGTATCAACTGTCAGGCAACACTAGAATTTCAATAAACATTTGCATTTGGCATAAATGCTTTCAGATGGAAACTCTTTTTTCTGTTAGACTCATGCTGAAAAACAATCACCCACTGTAATGGTGCAACAAAAAGTTCATGCCGCACCACAGACTTGGTTTTCATATTATTCCTCCATAAACAATACATAAAAATCTAAACTATTTATTTATTTATAATACAAAAGTTAATGGGATTACTAAGTTGTACGAAAAAGATAATTAAATTGTATGAAATGACCATGGTTTTCTATCGATTTCTCACTCACACTTTCCATGGCTATCTTTAGTGATTCGTTAAATACCATTCCTATTTCTATTAGTATTAGTATGAAAAAATTCGTACCAAATGGCGATAATCCAAAATTTTTTTTTTTCCTCTAATTAATAATATCACAGGCAATGCCTGATGCTTAATCAGCAACTGTACGCTTAATAAACTTGTTACACAGATAACCATTCATTATGCTTGCTTAGAAGTCACAATTACTTATTGATATATTATACCGTCAAACTGCCCTTAATTGACTACTAATAATACCCAATAATGAGAATTGATGTTGTGGAGCAATAATCAAGATTGAGTATTGGGATTAATTAATTGTCCACACCATCAAGATTTCTGAACCAGTAAGCCTGAGTGAAATGAGATGCACCCTCTGGAACATCATCCATCACCCACTCATGGCCTTCTGGGAAGTAAATTCCTGTGCGTGGATGTGGAACCCAGCATGTTGATTCCTCTATCTTCCCATTACTCTTTGAAACTCCTCCACACCTTCCTGCAGAGAACTTGCTCACCTCATTCCCTGCTCTCTTAGCTCCCCTGCATGACATTATTTCATTTGTTATCTGTATGGTTACTTTGAACAAATGAAAAAGACTTTAGCATTCAAATGGACAAACAGATCATAGTAAACAAAACAACTAGACTGCTAAAAAGAAACCAAACAGGATCCCTTCCCTTTGGTGCACCCCACCCCATATACAGTATCAATTTCAAGTGACAATTAAATTAAATTACTTTGTTATATATGCCTTAAATTGAATTACTAATGATAATCATTTAATTTACCGGAGAAGCATCAAGTTTGCTTTGGCGATGCTGCCTCTAGCCATCAACTGCAATAATTAAGCAGAATCAATCAGGTAAAATGTGAATTATCTAGCTAGTATACAATGTATCAAAAGTTTTCACTTTTCAAAGCCTCAAGACCTTATGATGGGTATTTATAGTAGTAAGGAAAGGGTCCAATAGAGAATAACTTGTGTTGAATTATGTGTCATGGAAGATCAATCTGTGGTTCTAAAACCTTGCTTTTTGATACAAATGCTTCTAAAAATGGATAAAAGGAGACAATCTAAAAAAACTGTGCAACTTTTCTTTCTGTTAATTTATCTCAAAACTTTGGGACAATAAGGAATAATGTTGCATTTACTCTATTCCTACCTCGTGTGGAGTCCGTGTTAGAATAAATACTTTGGAGTCTAACGAATGATGCTTAATTTCTTTTTCTCTTTTCTGCTGAAACAACTTAACAGTATCATTATCAATCAGTTAATAATGTAACTTAGAAAGAGCTAGCGGCTTGTAGAACAGGGGAAAAAAAGAAGTTTGTGCATTTGGAAACAATTTTAGTAAAATGAGTACGTATCTCATTTTATTTACTATATATTTTACTAAAAATATAAAGTTATATTTTGAAATATGGTAAATTACTTCGCATATAGTTAATTAGTACATGAAATTTCATTTGTAACATTTTATTCCAAAGTTCAAGTGTCCTTATAACTTGAGTGACACGTGACCAAAATTACGTTTTTCTCTCTTAACAATTTCAGAGTGCATCAATAAAGCGTTGCAAATAGCCAAAGTTCAAGGGATAAAAAATGTTCATCAATCCGTTCAGTCCCCCTGGGGACCTCCTGGTAAATTGGTAATCTCTCCCCATCATTTAATAAATTGCCCAGTTAACAATTTAAAGCATTACAAAGTTGACGAGAATAAAATGAACTTTAAGTACAGGAATTGGCTTCCATGCACCTAGCTAACAGAATAGGGTGCGTGAATAAGCCATTTAACTTGAAACATTGCTATTAGATGCCTTACTTTATATAGTATTAAATTAAATTTGATTGGATGTAAATCAAAATGATTATGTTTCAAAATTAATAAAATATTTATTACTAACAAATTTAAATAATACTTCCTCCTATATCTTTTTTATAATAAAGAAATGAGTAAATCATCCAAATCAAGAAAAATATTGAAATTAAATCAATTAATTTTAATTAATTATGTCATAGATTTAAAATTTATTTAAACATACCCACAGTAAATTTTATTAATAAAAAATTATTATATGTTTTTAGTCCTCTTTATTATTAATTATTACCAATTTATAATTCACTCAAACATTTTTCAACCACTTCATGACCAGACAATTTCTTGGATTAAATTGACAGACACCTGGACAATGGAACTAATGAGTCCGGTCTAATTTTTAAAACTATGCTCATAACTTGAGTTATCTTTATTACTCGTTTCTTCCTGCCACATGCGTAATTAAGTAAAAGGACGGCTGCCCCTTCTAAAAAAAAAATTATGTAGATTATATAATATTATTTCTTTATGACTGTTTTATTTCATATGCATTTTTTATTTACATAACATTTTTTTAAAACAAGTTTTAAAGTTTTTTTATTTCTTTTTTCATTATCTTATATTAATTATTTTTCTTATTAAAATAAGATAAGGTGATAACTAAAATTGAAAATTAAATATAGGATTTAGTGAAAAATATAAGCTATAAAAAGTAGAGAGATCATAGGAAAAATAAGAGGAAAAAATAGAGGAAGATTATAGGAATTGAAAAGAGGTTAGAAAAACTCAAAAAGCAATAAATGAAAAATGAGCATAGAAGAAAATTGTATTAGATGGACACAAAATTTGTCAAAACTATTTTATTGTAAGTTTCTAATCGAGGCATATTTTATAATATTTAAATTTTTTTATTTGTGATTATATTTAATTTGATTGTCAAATAATTCTTTATTATTACTTTTTTTGGGATAAAAGTTATCAAAATCCAAATTTGTAAAAAGAAAATAAAAGATGAATTTCTTAAAAAATTTGAGAAACTTAAGGGATCGTTTGTTGTGATGGTAAGTTTTTAATTTCTGATTTTTAAATATTTAGGATGTGTTTGATTTACTTTTATTTTTAACTTTTTTTTACAAATGAAATAATTTATTTATGAACATTTCCATCCCAAAAATCAAAGCTAGAAAACAGTCTTTCAAAGTAGTTTTAAAATTCTAGTTTTAAAAATAAAAAAAGTCACGCTTTTCATTTGCAAATCAGTTTTTCGAGCCTGTACAATGTTGCACAAGTTAATAAATCAAAACTGGAAAATGTTTTATTGGAAAGTACAATTATCACAACATTCAATGCATTGGTAATATAAAATGTTACACTATTCAATAAAATCTTTTGATTTTTTATTTATTATCTTGTGCAACATTGCACATGTTAGAAAAATCATTTGTAAAAAATCAATTCTTGAAAACTGTTTTATAGGATTTTTAAAAACAAAAGAAAAAAACAAAATCGAATCAATTCTTAAAAAAAACAATCCTATAAAACATTTTATCAAAAACTAAAAAATAAAACCAAATTAAACACACACTATATATACTAATATTTTATACTGATGCACCTGGAAAAAAAAAATCCTAGATACCTTGCTTCATGCAAAGCTTTGATTCGTGTTCAATTCTAAGTGATAAGAGTTTATGAGATAACATATTAATAAGTGATATTTATCCCACTATAAATTCTCGTAGAGGTTAGTGAATTTTTATTGAGACTAGAGTTTATGAGCGCTCACGCATAATTACTTTAGAAGTTTTTCATTAGTAAATGGGTGGGATTTCAAAAGATAAGAGTTAGTGCCAAATGGCAAATGTGACCCGAAATGTAGAAGAGGCCTTTAGATTGAAACCTCTCATCTCATTGGAACAGAACCTCCCGCCATTGTTGCGATGGGTGACATGTTATATACAAACACAGACGCCCAACCAAAAGCCAAAATCTTTCATCTTATACTCACTTGTTTCAAAATCGTTGGGGGAGAAAGATCACACACACAACGAGAATAAAAATAAAAAGTTTTCATTTTTTAACGAGGAATTATGAAAAGCAAAGCGAAAATCTCCAAACTGAAGTTGGGTATACCTGTTTTGTGTCTTTGCGCCCTCTTCTTCTTTCTTGGGCTCTTTGTGTCCTCTCTCCTATTTCAGGTCTTTGATTCTAACTTGCTTCCTTTGGTGGGTTCTTGTGTCGAGCTCTTTATTCATTAGCAATGATTTCAGAATTTGGATGATGTGGGACCACGACCCAGAATTGTCCAAGAATCGGTAAAGAAAGAATATGACCCTCTAGAGCATGGTAAATCTGGGGAACCTTTTGTTGATTCAATCCATTTCAGGTAATTTCCCTTCCTTCATGGGGTTGGGTACTAAATCTAATACTCACTAGTTAGCGACTTAATTATAATCATAATTGCTTGGATTAAGGTATTGATGATCTTTTATAGAATAATGCCTAGGTTGGTTTGATGTGAAGCTTTCACTCGGATATGGGTACAAGGAGTCATCTTAGACTTTAATTGATGCATGTTATTTCATAATTCACAGTTTTTTAATTAATAAATAAATTTTGGTCATTAATAATTGATATTTATGGGTAGTCATCAGTGTCCAATCGTAGTTTGTCAATTGTCCTGCATTGGTGATATCATTAATAATAACTCATCAGTTGGAGGACCGCGATCACATAATGCACTTCTTTTGGGCACGGTTGAGTATTGGTTGTTTTTTTTTTCTAATCTCTAATGAAGAAACAAATATGTGTTTATTAATGTCCACCACAATGGGATCATTATATATTTGCAATTGTCTCAAGAAATATTGGTTATCTGGAATCTACTTTTGTTTGTTCTTACTCACATATTCCTTGAGTACAACCCTGCAATTACTTAATGGAGTGATGTTAATCAACTTTCCATATCTTTGCACGATGACTGAAAGGATATTTTCTTGAATCAACATATAACATATTCAATCATGGATTCATTTTTTTATGATGTATGTTATGGATGTTTATTTTATACCAATGGAATGGACTAAATATTGTTTTTATTATAACTATGCCATGTTATCATTTGTATGGTACATTCCATGTATTCATTTTTATTTAAAACGTCGAGTAGAAACTAAATTATAATACGAGCACATGATTATGAACAAGAATAAAATTTTTTATAAAAATTACCACAATGTTCTCTTTTTTTTACCGAAAAGATTAAATTTTAGGGTGAGGAGATGGTGTCCCAGTCCAAGGCACGGAAAGCTTTGGGCTCAAAGAGCACTTACAGAGGTACACTCCAAGGGGACGAGTGAGAGTTCAAACCTGCGACCTATCATATACGAGACCGTGTCTTACTACACTTGGCCATGGGTTTACCACAATGATCTTGGAATTGAAAAGTGCTGATATATAAAAGAGTAATATGATTCATTTTTATGAGAATCAGGAATGTGAACTCAAATTAATATATACTAAAAGGTTGTTGATATTCTTTCATTGTTCTTTTATTTTATCTCTTAATACTCAATAAATAGAATTTATTACCAATCTATTGAGCATGTTTCCCTAAAGAAAGGTCTTTGCTTTGAGTCTTCTCAATGAAAAAGATAAGCGTTGGGGCAATTTTGACATTTTATGTGGATTCACTCGACTCAACTCGGATTAGTCAAGGTCCAATGTGACTCCTAAATATTGAAGGTTAAAAAATATTTTATATTGAGTTCTTCTTTTCTTATTTAAGATTAATAATATCTCAACAAAGATTAAACTAACCAACTTTGTTACGCATTGAAAAATAAATGCTGAATAAAATTAATTATGATGACTTAATAAGAAATTTTACATCCTAAAAAATCTAAAAAAATAAAATTAAACTAAAATTCTATAATTTAAATAAATCTTTTAATTAGTTCTAAAAGACCCAATCTTAAAGTCTATTTTAGATATAGATATACATATACATTGGGCCAGTTCTGTTGGGCATTCTTATACCAAAATATTTTTATTTCAAATAGCAACTTACTATTATTTTAATGTATGTTGATTTGTTTTCAATCATGCCTTTCCTTAAAAATAAATTGGATTTAATAAACTAATAAAAAAAAATCAAAAGTGATTCTTGAAATTATCTTTCTTTCATTCCAATTTCATTTGTCATGATGTTTTACCCCTCTTTTATTTATTTTACTATCTCACATTTTTTCCTTCTCTCATTCTTCCTGCGATTCTCTCGCCCCCTAAACTTACCCTAAATTTGCTTCTCTGAAGGATCACTTGAGTTTTTCGTAAGTACTTCTGCCAATACATTTAAAGTTTCATTTGATTAAGGTTTGATGAGAGCGGCACAATGAATCATCACAGGTACGATATCTTAACCTCAACCCTCCATTTACCTATACATTGTTTGCTTTTGTGTTTTGTATTTGATTGATTAATGTTCAACATTGCTCAAATTAATTCTGTATTTATCTATCGATATTTTTCCATGTTTTCTTGGATTGAGCCTTTAGAGAAAAGAAATTTGACAATAATCTATTTGTAATTCATGAGGTCAATAATTATTTATATTCTAGGGTTTAATTACAATTTAAACTTGAAATTGAAAGTTTTTCTCATGAATTTGGGTTAAATCTTTAATTTTTATGAAATTGCACATCTTAAACCCTAATTTTTAATCACGAATATCTTTTAGCGAATGTTAAATTCTCTAGCATGACAACTAAATTTGAATTTGTGGTACCCATCTAGCCCTGATCTAACTTTAATGGCGAAAACCCATTTTAACTAGGTTTAGGTTCAACACGATTTGCAAAGGCAAAGGCATAAAGCGGGCTTAGGATGAAAATACCCAAATTCAATTTTGAATTTGCCCCCAACAATTATAATTCTTATGTGTATGTGCTGTTAAAAAACTAGCCCCAACAATGTCTAACTTCTTCCTTGTCAAACTTTGTTTTGGGCTTCCTTAAGGTCCAACTTGTAATCAAAATAAAAAATTAAATAAAATCTTTAAGGATTTTCAAAAAGTCTTAAAAGATAAACAAACATTTATAAACATAGATATCAACAACACATTAAGAAAAATGTTGTCTCAAATGATGCCATAATGCCTTGCCCTAAATGAAGTTTAAAGTTAAATCTTTTAACTATAAATTTCTTTTAGTGTTTGGTCTATAGTTTTTATTGGTCTTCTTTTAACTTCAACTATTAGACTATCCTCTATTTGGTGAACCATTCTCACCAATGCTTTTATATGTTTTCTCTACACATGCTAAAATCACGCAAGACAAGACTCTACAATCTTTTTTATGACAAGAGCTACCATAACTTTCTATTACTAATTTCATTCCCAATCCTATCTTATAATAGTAACCACTCATCCATCATAACAATAGTATCTCTATAACACTCAACTTACTTTCTCATTAGTTTTTTTATTGCCTAACATTTAGTTTTATACAATATTGGAAATCTCATAATTGTGTGATAAAACTTTTCTTTAAATTTAAATTATACTTTTCCATCATCAACCACATCCATCATTCCTTTATTTCATCTACCTTGCTTGAATCATATATCTCTCCTTGTCACTTTGTATGATGTACCTGTCGCGACCGGGGCCACGACGGGGTCGGCGAGCCCGTGAGAAAAATAATGAAAATGATTGAATTTTTTGGGGAGTCGCCACCAATTTATTTGGGTCGGGAAAATTGGAAAAACCCGAAAATGATTTAAATTAAAAACTGGTCTGCGAACAAGAGATCCAAATTCGGGAGTCGATTATGCGTAGGGAAGATATTAGCACCCTACAACATCGGTTAAAAACGGTTACCCTTAATTAATTGTGCAAAATTCATTAACTTTTAAAACGTTTATTTACCCTCTAAAAGAAAAAAAATTATTTACATTCTTTAAATTAAAGAATGATGAGAAAAATTAATTTGAAATCAATGGGACAAAAATTTTGAAAATTTTATTTTGGCTCGACGAGAAATCCCGCTCCTACGTATCTCCAGGTGCAATGGAGAAATCAAAGCCACGTAGTTCTAAAAATGTGTTTGAAAAGATTGATTTTGATTTTGAAAAAGAAATTGATTTTTAACTTTCTGAAAAGAAAAATGAGGAAATTGATTTTGGAAGTGTTTTTAATTTAAAGAAAAAAGGAATTTATTTTTTAGCAAGAGTTGATGCTAGCAAATGGCTATACAACGAACTCTTGAAATTGTTTCGACGACATTATTGATAGAAATGTTATTCAATAACGTCATTTATTTTGAGAAGAAACATTTTTTGAGAAAGATTTAAGATTCCGCATTATTGAGTTAGCAAATGGCTATACTCAATATTTTTTTTCCCTTTTTACGTTATTGATAGAAATGCTATTCAATTAACGTAATTTTTGAAAAGAATCATTTTTTTTAAATTAATTTGAAATTTCACGCATTACTGAGCTAGTAAATGACTATACTCAATGTTTCCTTTTTCACGTATTGATAGAAATGCTATTCAATTAACGTAATTTTTTGAGAAGAAATTATTTTTGGAAAGAGATTTAAAATTTCCACATTATTGAGCTAGTAAATGACTATACCCAATATTTCCTTTCTCTTAAAACTATACGTTAAAGGATAGAAAGGCTATTCCATCAACGTAATCGATTTGATAAACCAATTTAAAAAATGCTTTTTATTTATAAACGGGCAAATTATTGAGCTAGTAAATGACTATGCTCAAGTATTTTTATTTGGATGACGTTAAAAGATAGAAATGATATTCTATTAATGTCAAAGATAAAAGGGGATAAATTGAATCAATTAATATTACATGAACACAAAATTAATATTACAAATAATCACTTATTTACAGAGAGAAAGAAATAACAAATATTTACATCCACAAATGTTAAATAAATAATTCTAACACTTAAAAGAAATACAAGATGGTGGATCTAAAAGAATTTACAAAAAGAGATTATTAATAACAACATATATTCAAAATAAATAACACACAATTTTTTTGGTGAAACAAATAACCACAAAATAAAAGAGGAGAAAATAAATTGGGCCTCAGTTCACATCATTGGCCGTATCCATCCCAAAAAAGGAAAAGCAAAGAAGTGCAAAAAACGAATTGGGCTTAAAATGAAACCGGCCCAAATGCAATGGCCAATGAACTAATTAAAAAAAAAAGGACACCAAAAGCAGACCGTGGGCTGCATCTCACGACCCATTTCACATTCAGCAAGGGGTACTCCAACAAAAAAAAAATCAAATACACCAAAATAAAAAAAGGGACGGTAGGTGAAAATAAGAAAGGGTCCAAACAGATACCTCATTTTACTTCTCAGCATTTTTAGATCTCACTTTCCTCTTCTTTTCTTTTTGGGTTAGGGTTAGGTTTGAAATTGAAAATGGGGAGAGCAAAATGGGGAAGGAGAAGATGGCGCGGCGGCCATGGAGCTAGCAGCAGCGGCGGCGCGGGCCGCATGCAGGGGAGGAGACGCGGCCGCGCGCGGCGGCCTGAGGGGGGGGACGCGCGCGTGCTTGACCGTGGTGGCTGCGCAACAGTGACGCAGAGGAGAGGAATGGAGGCGACGTTGTTGGCCGCAGGGAAGGGAGGATCGGCCGCGTTTTCGCGACGAGGAGGTGAAGGACCACAGCCGCGCACTGTGGTGACAGCGGGCGGTGGCTCGCGATTGCAGCACGGCGGCGGTGGTTTTGCAGAGGCGGAGGACGATCGACCGCGTTTTCACAGCGAGGAGGTGAAGGACCACAGCCGCGCACTGTGGTGACAGCGAGCGGTGGCTCGCGATTGCAGCACGACGACGGTGGTTTTGCAGAGGCGGAGGCCGGTGGTGGTGTAGCGATGCTTGGGTCGCGAGCACGGTAGGGATGCACGGCGGCCGTGGCGGAGGCGACCGCGGTGAAGGGGGTTTCCTTTCTCCTCTCTTTTATTTGTTCTTTTTTTTTTTATCCTTTCACTGCTTTATTCTTGGCTGATTATAGAGGAGGTTGATTCCCTATTTTTAATATAAACTGTGTATTGGACTGTATCATGGGACTATTTTTTTTTTTGGGTTGAACTGATGTAATTGGGACTGTGATTCTGGATTGGCATTTTTTTATCACTACCTACACAACACATTCAAATCAACCATAAGAAATATATAGATATTGCAGTATGAAAATAAAAATAATACCGAATGTGTGGTCCTGCTGAATGCTTTGCAGTTCTTCCCCTTTGCAGTTGTAATTTCTTCTCTTCCTTTTTTTTTTTGCTCAAACTGCTGTTTTAGCTTTGCTGCTACAATTCTCCTCCTGTTTTTACTCAAATTTTGATCCCCTCTATCTGTTTGCACCCAAATCCCCAATGAGAATAAAAAGATTCTCACCGGAAGCAACTTTAGTGTAAATCGTATATGTTTGCTGTGTCCAAAAACCCTCTATTGATTCTGAATTTTTTTTTTTGATTCTGGAAATTGGTCCCCATTTATAGGCTAAATTTTTGCCTTTTTCAATGCGCAAGTTGCTCACTGCAGCATCATTTTTTTCTCCCACCGCCCAAAATCAGAGTTTTCATAGCAGCAGCAGCAGGTTATGGGCAAGTCCTGGTGCAAATGCAACTTGCCTGCTACTCTGCCTTCACGTTTTTCCCCTTTTCTTTTTCTTTACCTTTTTTCTTTAAAAAAAAAATGGCTGAACATGATAAAGGCAAAGGGCCTAAGTTAGGCCAATTCCCCATTTTTTACAAAATTCAAGTTTGCAAAAGTGGGCTAGTTTGGCCCAAGTGAAAATTTGAAAGAATATGAAAAACATATCTTTTTTGGTACAATGGTTTAATTAACCAATTAATTAATAATTAATTAACCAATTAATTAATAATTAATTAATCAACTAATTAATTAACCCAATTTAAATTTTTTATTTTAACTCTTTTTTCTTTTTTGTTTGTTTGTTTTTTTTAATTTGAACTTAAAAAATTAATGGGCCCAAAAATGACCCAATAGATAAAAAAAACAAATTTGAAAAATTTTTCTTTCTTTTTTTTTTCAAGGGTGAAGCAAATGGGCCCAAATTGGGCCAATTAAAAGACTTTTTTTTTTCTTTTTTGGACTTAATAGATTTTTTTATCAAAACGTTTAATCAATCTGTTAATCAATTAACCATCGATAATTAATTAACTAACGGATTAATTGATCCATTTCGATTTTCTTTAATTTTGGGTATTTTTGGAATTTTTTAGAAGAAATAGATAAATACTACAAATATATACATAAGAAAAAGTAAATGAAGTTTCCGGATAAATTGGGTGCTGACAGTACCCAAAGGTCGGAAGCAATCTCCTCATTTACTTAAAAACTATTATTTTTTTAGAAAAAAATTCTTCTTTCTTTGCTCACACGTTGCCTAGACATATTACAAAATAGCTCCAATATGGTCTAACTTAGCTTCCTCAAACAAAATTAAATTGTTAGCAAAACAAATGTGAGAAAGCATAGGACCACCTTGACCAATTTGAACAGGCCTCTAGAATTTGTGATCTACAAAAAATATTTATGAAGTGAAACAATCTTTCAATATAGAGGACAAGGAGATAGGGGGTAAAGGGTCCCAATGCCAAATTCCTTTAGAAGGAGAAAAAAGATCAAAAGCTTCATCATTCCAAATAACACTCATCCTAGGTGTGGAAATGCAATGCCAGATTAAATTTGTCACCTATGTGGAGAGCCAATGTCTTAAAGCGTGTCACAAATAAAATCCCACTTTAACTTGTAATAGGCTTTTTCTATATCAATTTTGTTAGCCATCAAACCTCTATTGTCTTTCTTACGACTCATCGAATGAATAACTCTTTGAGTTTAAAGATATCCTCTCTTCTCTGTCGTCTAGGAACAAAGCTACGATGGGTTGGATCACGAGGCGGTCTAAACTTCTTGAGATATGTTGTAGGCTCCACTTTAGGAATAACCAATGTAAGTGTGTCATTAACCAAAACGATTCTCCTAATTTGCTTAAAAATTTGGGAAACCAACTTGCAAATAGAAGGATCTATCGTTGCCCCATTAGCTTTGATAGAAGATTTTTAGTAGAATGTAGACTGTCCACACCAAGGGCTTTATAGGTTCCATACTAAATATTACTTTACAAACAACTTTTTTAATTACCATTTTACTAAGAACCCTAGTCCAATCGATCCTATGTAAATGAGGGTAGCATCCTTTAAGTAAAAAAGTTGGGAGCGGGGTGTATATTCATCATCTCTGCACAATTCCTGAAAAACTTCCAAATCATCCTTTCCTGCTAAGTTCCATCAAGACCCAAGTACCATCATTAGGTTGGAGACTCATCACTTCGTTCACTTGTTTTAATCTCTGCTAAATTACTCCTTTTTCAAAATTTCATAAAGTAATTAAGGTAAATATATTTCCTAATAGAATTTAAATAATTTCACTTCCTTAAAACTATCACATATATTCTAGAAATTGATTTATTTAAAATTGTGTCATTCAAAGTTTTATATAAAAAAATATAAAATATAAATATATTACATAAGCTAAATTCTGAATATATAATATCATTATTGTATTTGTATAGCAATAATTATTTTTTATATTTTTATATTTCCTGTTTTTATAAATATAACGTGAATATGAATAACCATTTGTAACCATTTTTATATCATATAAGAGGAGAGATAAGAAATATGCTATTAACATATTTTTTAACACTCTTCTCAAACACATTTTTTATGATTGATTGAAAATCATAATTCGACTACATTAAGTGTGAGATCCACATAATTTAGTGGGATCAATTAGGAAGGAATGTGCAAGTGATAAAAAATGTGTTGATAGCTTTGCAGTGTTTTTTATCCAAGAAAAGCTTTGTAGTGTGTTTGTTTAGTTCGAAATCACGTTTCAACCGTGAATTCGGACAAACAAATACTACTCTTGTAACATATTTGGTTTAGCGTTGAAACGTGGTAAACTCACGTTTTCAACGCTTAGAAATAGTTACGTTGAGAAATCCAAACTTGAGTTGATAAATTTCAATACTAAACCAAACACACACTTAATAGCATTGGCACATATTAAGTTTGAAACATGATTTAAATTAAACTAACTAACACTTGATGGAGAAATAAACCATAAACGTGAGAGAGAGAGAGAACCGCGGGAGAGAGGTGAAGGGGAAAAAAGGGAGTGAACTAAACGCAATGTCGTGCAGTGTGGGGAACAGCTGCTGAGAAATTGTAAACATATACATATGAGGAGAAACGTCAGTCACGCGCTACGTCGTCGTACGGAGGACAAAGAGGGAGTGAAAGGAAGAGAGAGAACGCGTGTGGAGACATAAATAAAAAAAATAAAAAAATAAGAAGAAAATAAAAATAGTAAGAGGACGCGCCGTGAATGCAGAGGCAAAGTGCAGCGAGTGAAGCAAGCGAATTGAGTTCCTCCCTCCGATCCCATCCATAATTGAATTGTTTCCCCCAAATTTCAAAACCCTAGCTTTCCCACTCGCGCTTTTCCCCACTCGCGGATCCCCTTCACATTTTCAAACTCGCAGCTCGTGAATCCGACCCCCGCCCTTTAAGGTTTTTTCCTTTATCCCTCTTCCCTTGTGTTCTTCCCCACTTTTTCTCAATTAATTCTTGTGTAATCTTGTTGTAAAGAAATATTATGCTCATGGTTTGCTCAGAAAGTGAACGTACTGCTAAAACACGATGTGGGTCTTGTAATTCCATCCACCTCAAAGAGATTGTGACTAAGGGTGTTAAATTTGCAACACTACTTGTAGTCCAAGGAAGGGAGCACCCACCAGTATCCTCTAATGAAAATAAGCTAAAATACAAGTTAAAACCCAACACACATATATAAAGCTTCAGTAAAATGTGATTTCTGAATGAAGAGCTCGAAACCTCGTTCTGCTCTACTCAGTGCTTACAGTCAAACTGTACATATATAAAGCTTCATTCATTTTCCGTTGAATAATCATTGCTGTGTGTTGACTGATCAATAATCATAAGTTTTTAAATTTAGCTTCACCACCGTAACTGCTTTCTTTGAGCTAATTTCGTGTGGTGGCATCTTTGGCCGGACTGAATTTGAAAAGGCTGGGATGTGATCTATGGATTTACTGTTACAATGGTTTCTTGATAGTGGCTTTTTGCATAATTGACTTGTTTCAACACCTTGTTCACTGATTTGGTGATTCAGCACAATTCCTGGTAGGGCTGCCCAAATTGGAAACATCTGAAACATTGATTGTCTTTTGTATTTCTTATTTGTATAAGTCATTCGTTATTGCATAACATCAATCCTTGAATTGGGGGGCTAGCTAACTTTATTACAGTTGTTATAAGATATACCAAGGTTTTATGTGACATTTTAAAATTGCAAGCTGTGCACTTTTATTTCTCCCCTTTTTTCTCAGGTATCACTGTAACTGTAAGTTTTATATTTGGATGACTGGATTTGACCTTTTCACTTATTAGAAACTTTCTTTTGCTATATTTTTCCAGTAACTGGCAGCAACCCAATTACAATTTATATGTGGCGGATATTCAGAACAGAATGATTGTAGTGCAGTGAGTGAAAATATGGCTGATGCATTACATGAAGAGCAACGCAGGAGTGGTGCTCTTGCTGTTTCTCCTAAGAGGGACATTGCCTTGTTGAAGGGGACAGGGATTTTGAGCCACACAATGGCATTGAATTTGAATCTCATGAAGCAGCTACTCCTTTTATCAGGAATATGCCAAATCTATGGGATTCACTACTTCAATAAAAAACAGCAGACGCTCAAAGAAAACAAAAGAATTTATTGATGCCAAATTTGCATGCTCTAGGTATGGAGTTACACCTGAGTCTGACAGTGGGAACAGTCGTAGACCAAGTGTAAAGAAGACGGATTGTAAAGCTTGCATGCATGTAAAGAGAAGGCCAGATGGAAAATGGATCATTCATGAATTTATAAAGGAGCACAACCATGAACTTTTACCAGCTTTGGCATATCATTTTCGGATTCACAGAAATGTGAAATTAGCTGAAAAGAATAATATTGATATCTTGCATGCTGTTAGTGAACGCACTAGAAAGATGTATGTTGAAATGTCCAGGCAATCTGGTGGCTGTCAAAACATTGGGTCCTCTCTGGGTGATACAAATTATCAGTTTGACAGAGGGCAGTATTTGGCTTTGGATGAGGGAGATGCCCAAGTTATGCTTGAGTATTTCAAGCACATTCAAAAAGAGAACCCCAACTTCTTTTATGCTATAGATTTAAATGAAGAACAGCGTTTAAGAAATCTATTTTGGATTGATGCAAAAAGTATCAATGATTATCTCAGCTTTAACGATGCAGTTTCATTTGATACCACCTACATAAAAAGCAATGATAAGTTGCCATTTGCTCCTTTTGTTGGAGTGAACCATCACTCTCAACCCATATTGCTTGGATGTGCATTAGTTGCAGATTGGACTAAACCAACATTGTTTGGGTATTGAAGACATGGCTTAGAGCAATGGGTGGGCAAGCTCCTAAAGCTATAATTACTGATCAAGACAAAGCCTTGAAGGAAGCAATTGAAGAAGTCTTCCCAAATGTACGACATTGCTTTTCTCTTTGGCAACATACTGGAAAGGATACCTGAAAAATCTGTCTTTTGTGATCAAGCAGTATAAGAACTTCTTGCCAAAGTTTAACAAATGCATTTTTAAGTCATGGACAGATGAACAGTTTGACATGAGATGGTGGAAAAATGGTCACTAGATTTGAGCTCCATAATGATGTATGGTTTCAGTCATTGTATGAAGACCGGAAAAAGTGGGTGCCAACTTACATGGGGGACACTTTTTTAGCTGGAATGTCTACACCTCAACGTTCTGAAAAGTATGACCTCTTTCTTTGACAAATATATTCATAAGAAATCACCCTTAAAGAGTTTGTTAAACAATATGGGATGATTCTTCAGAATAGGTATGATGAGGAAGCCATTGCAGATTTTGATACATTGCACAAACAACCTGCACTTAAATCTCCTTCACCTTGGGAAAAACAAATGTCAACAGTTTACACACATGCAATATTTAAGAAATTCCAAGTCGAAGTGTTGGGTGTAGCTGGTTGTCAATCCAGGATAGAGGTTGGAGATGGAACTATTGCAAAATTTATAGTTCAAGATTATGAGAGGGGTGAGGAATTTTTGGTAACTTGGAATGAGTTGAGCTCAGAGGTCTCTTGCTTCTGTCGATTGTTTGAATATAAAGGTTTCCTTTGCAGGCATGCATTGAGTGTTCTCCAACGTTGTGGTTGTTCAAGCGTTCCTTCTCATTATATCATGAAGCGGTGGACCAAAGATGCCAAAATTAGGGAACCCATGGCAGATAGGACAAGAAGGATACAAACTAGGGTGCAACGGTATAATGACTTGTGTAAACGAGCTATTGAGTTGAGTGAAGAAGGGATCATTATCTGAAGAGAGTTACAATGTTGCTATTCGTGCACTTGTTGATGCCCTGAAGAACTGTGTACTTGTGAATAATTCTAACAACAATGGTGCAGATACTAGCAACAATGCTTATAGCCTTTCGTGAAGCAGAAGAGAATCAGGGTAACCTTGCTCTGGAACACCAAGCAAGAAGAGGAGCACAGCTAGGAAAAGAAAGGTCAGTTCTAAGTTTAGTGATTGATCTGCTCATTTGTTAAGTTGTTTTGGGCTCTCTAGCATTTAAAAGATCAGGAATTGATTTAAAAATCACTTTTACAGTGCAACTAGAACAGGATGTTATGCTTGTTGATGCTCAAGAGAGCCTGCAACCAATGGTTTGTGTTACACTGTTTCAATCACGATCTATTTAGGTTTTACCAATCAGCAGTGTACATTTTTAATCTCTCGAGATCTCTGCTATTTTCATTAATATCTATTGCCTTATATCAAGACTGGAAAGACATCTATAGCCTATGCTTCCTGTAACACGTGCTTCATTCTTATAGGATAATCTAAGCTCGGATGCAATGGACACTTAATGGATATTATGGAACCCAGCCGAATGTGCAAGGACTGGTATTTTCTAGTTGTTGACCAATAAATGATTACATGTATCCTGTATTTTAAGAATCCATTATAAGGCTTAATTATAATTTTGGTTTTTGTAGCACGTACAGTTGAACTTAATGGAGCCCACCTCATGATGGTTACTATGTTAATCAACAGAGCATGCAAGGCCTGGTAAGTTGTCCTAATTATGATTATAATCTTCGGATATAATTGTGTCATATAATAATTAGGAATAGGATTATAAATTGCATTCATATCCTTGTAGGGTCCATTGAATTCTATGGCTCCAAGCCATGATGGGTTTTTTCGGAACACAGCAAAGCATTCATGGGCTGGTAGAGTACTTTTTACTTGTTTTTTCCGATGAATTTATTGGGAAGTAACATAATGAAAGTTGCTAACTCTGTGTTGGTTCATGTAGGGAGGGCAATTGGAATTTCGTCCAGCAAACTACTTTTGGGTATAGAGCCTTCAGGTTTGTGTGCAAATTGTGCCATATACTAGCACTTGAACTTGGAATAGAATACTGTGCTTGGTTTCACTGACTTTATCACATAACTTTGATTTTAGGATGAGCCTGATCCACAGTTCCATGGCAAACAATTCAAGAAATACTTAGGTTGTCTCTTCTCCAATATGGTAGTTTCATTCAGAGGCTGTCAAGTCAAGTTTCTGTGTGGTGATTGAGAAAGTCCATTGAAGGAACTAGGGACAACTTTAATTGTCTTGACAACAGTTCATATTCATAGTTTCAAAGTTTCCGGAACTGTATTTACCTTTGAGGTTTACCCAATATCTTGACAACAGTTAACTGTCCTGTATTTTAACATAGAAGTTTCCCATTGTAATCTAGGTTAGTTATATGAGCTCCAGAGTCTGTCTCCATTTGCCTCTCCCTTGTGATGGCTACCTCAAAAGGAATTATATGAATGAGGTCAAAAATCATCTTGCATCTACATTGTCGTTTGTAGAACTGGATGCACAAAATTCTGAATGAACTGTCTCCGCAAATTGGAGTGAGAAGCTGTTGAGGCAGAAGCTGTTGAGGTCCTGTAGTTAGAACAAATACAAAGACATCACATTTCATGGTAAACTATACAAGGAGACGTTGGACTGATTTGTATAATCAGGTATGTGTTTCTCTGGTGAAATAGATGGAGTGAACTTCATATTGAAGCTGACCACATTTTGGAAGCTTTTTTGATAGACAAGTTTGGACATGATAAAAAAGAACATGAGTTCTGTTCTAAGCTTAGTGCATATTAAAATTAGGATAAAACATGACACAACCTAAAAAAATGGTATATTTTGGTTTCATTAAAAATGGTAGAACCAAAAAGAATATATAATAGAATAGGTTGTGCTGTATTCTGACAATATGCAAAATGCTACCTTCGTGTTAGAAATCTAATGCCATTGCTGGCCCTTGTCGGAAATTTATTTTAGCTATGCATAGTAGATGAAATGTCAACGTTACAAGTCTATTATAAAGCCCCGTCTCCGGTTAATAATAAAAATGCTTTACAAGCTTCATTGTTGTGTATGAATATGATACAACGGATATATTGTTCGTCTAAATTGGAACTTGCCAATTAATGTTTATTCGCACTTCAATATAAGAAAATAGTTCCATATTAATATGGTTTCTGTTTTGGAGGGATTTCATACGGTGTAGCCGAAATGTATACCTAGAACTAGAATTACAGTTGAGGAGTGGTACTATGCGGCATTCAGCTTAAAGAAAAGTAATAGCATGTTTGGATAATGTGATTTTGGTGTTAACTTTATAGACGAAAATCGTGGTTGTAGTTATATGGCTAGTTCCATCGATTCAACTGATAATTCAATGATGTTAGAAAAATCTTTTTTTTTTTTAAAAAAAAGGAACTTGAAAGTGTTAACTAGAATGTTACACCTAATAATTGTTGATCAGACAGAGATAAATTGTCACGCAAATACTACTCAATTTTTTTTAAAAGAAACTGCCCGTTATCATAATAAGTTGCTATGGATTTGTTCGCAATAATTATATAATAACACCATAAATTTAATTCAATTGTTCAAAATTTTGTTTATTTGCGGGCCTGTGTTTCAAAATTGGAATCAAAATAAATGCAATGTTTTTTTTTTCTGTTTAAAGTTTCTTATATCTATAAATTTGTTTTTCCCGTGTTTAGCTGAATTTATAAAAGCCGTTTATAATTTTCAAAATATATAAAATGATTTACGTATAAAAATATTGCATAGTATAAATTAATTTATATGAATACTGTTTCCTTTTTTTTTTTACGAAAATACAGTTTTCCAAATTAATTTTAAATTAAATTTAATATATTGAGAGAAAAAGGGAAAAACCGAAAAAAGTTAATAATTTAAATGGCCGTTACAAGGTAACGTTAACGGCTAGTTTTTCATGTATCATCATTTTCGTGACTAAATAGAGGGTTCGTCGATTCCTGACTTAAAAGCTAGCACATGTTTTGTGTTGTTCAATTTCAATCTTTGTTTCTAAACAGATATTGGTGTTCTGTTCAAGGCTTCGTTTAAACGCTAATGGATGTCGGGTGCATCATCTCTGCGTCACAGTCACCGGATCACTCCCCCGATGGCGATGCTCATCCGCCGTTCTTCATTCTCCAACCGCTTCCGTCAGTGTCAATTCCAAGATTGGAAAGGCAAGTCTTCCTCGTTTTTTTTCATCCTCAATTTCAATATTCAACTGGTTTCCCTTTGTTTTTTGGTTCAGTGTTTACTGATTCAAAACCCTAAATTGATGACGCACTGATCCACTATAGTTCTTTTCTATAAATTCGCAACCTCTGGTGTTGACAATAACTATTAATTCAATAGGTATTAGACAAGCCCTGTCCAGAGATGAGTGCTGTTTTGCAAGTCCTAATCTGTAGTTTCTCTTAAGATTGATCCTTATTCAGTTTGGAACCACATTTCAGGATTAGGATAGTTAGCAAGCACATGATAAAGATACTTTAGGGCCTGTCCAAATCTAGTGAATTTAAGTTTTTCAGTTACATTGACCAGTGCAATTTAAGTAGGTAGCTAGGCGAAATCATCAACTTGAAGAGAAGCAACACCACTGTGTCCCGTTTGTGTTTACTGTGAATTGACAAGAACTTTTGTGTTTACAGTTGAGTAGAATTGATTTATCGAGGCTAAACTTTGCTATCACCTAGCATATAGTATACTTTCTTCTCTAGCACAGTAGCCTTGCACGGATCTTCAACAAGTACACACACAAATAATCTTGAGTGTTTGGGTTGATTATGATATTATACTCCTTTCAAGAGTTTACTGAATGATTTTCTATTCTTTACAATTTTCTTTTTTCCATAAAATTCTGTACTATAAATAAATTGTTTGGCTGAGTTTAAAAAAATTTTCTGTGTCTGTTTATTGAATGGTGCAGAATAAATTGACTAAGGAGGCTAGTCAATCTACATCAAGTGCTCTCTACAAGTTCAAATCACAAATTAGAAAGCCTCCTCGTCGTAAAACTTCTCCTGTCAACTGGTTCCCACGCAAAAAAGTGGATTCCTACTTGAAGAGGAAAATTAAGATGCTTCAGGTTAAGCCATAGACGTATATATTAACTGCTTGTATTTAACTAATTATTAATTAATTACTTCTAATCCAGATGCTGAGACATTCGACCTTTTCAGGAAATAGATGGTATGAATTTGACACTTGATCAGACTCTAGGCAGTTCTAATCCACATTATTCAAGAGTATTGAGAGAGAAAATGGCAGCTAGAGAAGCGGCACACAAGGCAATGGAGGCTCGAAGAGCTGCATTGGTGGAAGCCTCTTGGTGTCGAATTTTACGCGCTGCCAGGTAACGTTTTCTGCAAACAATATATGCTTGGCATTGTAGTTTTCTCATTTGTATATTGGATTGTATTTCATTTTTATCCTATTGTGTTTCCAGGATTCCCAGTGACGATGCAGAAGCTCAACTCTTAAAGGCAGAAAAAAGTGCAATTGAAGCTTTTGAGGCAGCCCAGGCTATGGGTGTTATCATGTTTGACTTGCCTGATTGCCCTAGGAAGCATTGTCAAATAGAAACGTCCTCTGTTAATGGAGAAGGATCATCCACCCATACTGTTACTGCATCTTTTGAAACTGCCTTTGAGGTAGACAAAGAAGTAGCTGCAGCAGTCAAAGCTGCATTTATTAGGCTAGCACACTGCCCTTCATTTAGTAAAGATGAAGTCAGAGAGCTGCTGAGAAAATTAGTGAAAACCCAGATACAGATGAAAGTTATCAGGACTTGTCTGAGTTCTCATCAGAGTATGAATCAGAGTCTGGGTCAGAGCTTGATCCAGCCTCTCAAAAGAATGACTTCAACTCCAAGACTTGGATTCCAAAATGCCATTTCCGGGGTTAAGTCAGAGGAAAAGCAGGAGGAGACAGTCTCTGGACAACAGAATAAAACTAGTGGATATGATGATTGATAGGTTAAAATGTTTGCAAGAAGACGAACTTCTTCTCTTGCCACTATAGTTGCAACTTACGGTTTAAATGCAGCCTTGGGTGAAATGCAGAATATTAAGCAGCACAATCCAGCCTCTGCTTCTGAGTATGCCTCCTCTTCAGCAATTAATTTTCAAGCAAGAAGAATGTCATCATTGGGATTGAGAAAAAAGCAAGATGAGCCAGAATGGCCAAGCCTAGATAAATTTCTAGTTAAGCACATGACAAAACTTGAAAGAGAGGTCTGGGAAGCCAAGAAGAACCGAAGGAATGAGACAGAATCAGGTAAGGATAGCTCCTGTAAATCTGTTGATGGAACTCCATCAGAGACCATACCTGATTTGGAAGTATTCTAGTGAATTATACAAAATTAGAGAAAGACATCAAGGAAGCAAAAATCAAGTCAGGAAAGGAAGCGCCAAGAGTTCCAAGTGGCATGCCAAGCCGACAAAAGGATCACACAGAAGTACATACCAAGCTTAGATAAGGTCTTAGTGAAACATGTCTCAAGACTAGAAAAGGAAGTCCAAGAAGCAAAAAACAGAACAATCAATGAGGACAAAAGTTTGAAGAAAAAAGTTGATATGGATACCTCAGGCGGACTTAATTCAACTTCCTATTCTGATGAAGCATTGGACAGGAAAGAAAACATTAATTTGAATACAGAGATTAGTTTGAGTTCTAAGATAGAGGAAAACAAAGATGGGTTGGACAAGATTCTGATAAAGCCAGTGCACAGATTGGAAAGGGAGAAGATGCAGGCCTTGTCACTCGGAAGCCAAGTTGAAAATTATAGACCAAAAAAGAATCATGGAGCAACCAATGTTACAGATTGTGAGAGCTTGGATAAAATTCTAGTTAAGCATGTGTCTCGACTGGAGAAGGAGAAATGAGGAGCAATTCGGGGGAAGAATGGGGTGAGGTTAAGAGAAGTCACAGAAACATCCCTTTGGAGACAAATGGAGAAGGTGGCCTGGACCAGGTTTTGGTTAAACACAAATCCAGACTTGAGCGAGAAAGATGGCTGCTGCTGCTCAGCAGCCAGAGAACCCGGTTAGTCATTCTAAGGCTCGCCGTGAAGCAAGGGAGAGAGAGTTGCAAGAAGCTTGGGAGGACTGAGCCTAGGAAACTCTGTTAAGCCTCGCCTCTCTAAGCTTGAACGAGACAAGGTTAGTTTTAGTGTTGTTTTTGACACACTGAATTCATACTTTCTATTGGTTTTATATTTTTTCTGATTTTAAAATGACAGTTGCAAAAAGTTATTGACTCGGTCCAATCTGCTTTGTTTTCTTTTATCTAGGCTGCCTGGATTAAAGCTGAAGAGGAGAAAGGAAGCAAGCAATGAAAGCAATATGATTGTAATTTTCCATATAATTCCTTGATTCATCTATGTCTATAAAAATGTGCCTCCATATCAACTGTGTAATATTCGCTTCTTGAGTGTACCTCCACTCCAGACGAAACCTTCAGAAATGGATTTGGTTCCATTCAAAAGTCGTTTACCTTTGTTTGATTTTCTCCTTTAGATGACATTTGACAGGGCAACCAACAAATGCTATTAGAAAAATCAGCAACTTCGTCATTTCATTTTTGTCACCACAAAGATGAAATGCCTATTTTCAGATGTTAGAAGCTCTGTGTAAGGGAAAGAATCAAATCAAAGTATCTAGAATTCCAATTACTCGTATCGTATTATTGCTTTCCTTTGCCCATTATAGATTTACATGTTGGCCAACTGCGATTGCAGCCAATGTGGCCAACATTGTGGATCATATGTTAACCTTTAACATAATCACCAACTAATTAACAATTTATTTCCGTAAGACATACAGTTAAACATTTTCGGTAGGCCTTTAAAATAGTAAATTTGATTCTTATTACCACAAGTGGTACATGTCCCTTAACCAATGTTTGGGATTCGGGATTTATATGGAGAAAATTTAGAGATACGAAAACTAATCTTAGTATAATGTGAATATTCCGGACTTAAATTGATTAATTTTTGGTGTTAATTGAACATAACTTATTTAATGAGTGTGTTAGTGAGTTAACAATACTATAAAATTTAACTGGTAATTAATTCGATGAGGGTGTTAAGACATTGGTTAAATGAAAGTAAAAAAGCTTATAAAAAATAAAAAAGCTTATAAGAAAGTAAAAAAAAGAAAGAAATCATACTAACTAGAGCTATAACAATATTTTTTTAATTAATTTTTTTAAATTATAAAGTCATAGACATGGATAAAGCATCAAGCAAGTATATATTTTATACTCTATATATGATAAACCCATCAACGCGTCAAGGTAAAAAGCAAAAATATTCTTTTTTCGGTGTATAAGTAAAGTAATGAGGTTTGAACCTGGAACCTCATATTAAACTACCCAAACCCCCAACCACGACCCTAGTGGGTTAAAGCAAAATTATTCTACACTTTAATAGATCACATATTCTTATTTTTCGAATGTTAATGTAGAAGTAACAAAGAGTTTCGTTTCCCAAATGTACATTAAAAGTGGATAAATAGAAAAACAAACATAACATTATCCGTTAATGTAATTCAATTACATAAATTAAAGAAAGTTGAGAGAGCTATGTGTCCTACTTATGAATTTTAAATTATAACCGTTAATTTTTTTTTATTTCTTCATGAAAATATAATTTCTCTCTTTTCACTTTCACTTCCTCTTTAATTAAATAAACAAATGAGAGAAATCACAACTATTTCTATTTCCTTTCCCTTAAACCTAACAACATAAAATTATGTGTGAATTTTTAGGGTGAACTCATATATTTAGGTAAAATTTTAGTATAAATAATTAAAAAATAATATTTAAAATATAATAATATATTTTATAATTTAAATTTATTTTTTTATAATAAATCACAACTAGTGATCGAGAGGCGTCTAAATATATTCTTTTTCTCTTTTTAAATAAAAAATTAATTTTATAAATACAATCATTTCTTTAATTTTTAATATTTGATATATATTAATTCTTAATAATACTTTTAGTGGATTCATAACAAGATTAAATATTACTCATATTAAAGTATAAACATATATTAAAATTTAATACGTATTGAAAAAATAAAAATATTTTCAAAGCATATAAAATAAATATTTAGTAAAGTGCACCTTGTCATGGGACCCACATATTAATTAAAGTGGATGTTTCTAGAATAGGAGGTGAGGGAGATAAAGGAAACGGCCATGTTGTTTTATGATCAAGCTGACCCTCATTGACACAAAGGACACAGCTTCCCTTCAGCCTCACCTCTCCTGCTGTTACTGTATCCATTCCATTGCTTTGCTCTCTCTCTCAAGGTGAAGTCCCAACAACGAACAGAACAGCCATGGGAGGGAGGCAATGGACAGAAGTCCAGGATGGCTCGTGAGAAGAACATGGAGAAGAACAAACCTGCTAAGGGTATTTATTCCCTTTCTCTCTATCTCTTGATTGATTTGATTCTCTTTTCTCCGACTTAGCCTCTTAATCATAGATTAGATTAGTAGATCTGCCTATTTATTATTTTCTGAATTTTCTCTCTCATATTGTCTAGGAAGCCAGCTTGACTCTAACAAGAAGGCCATGACCATCCAGGTAGTCTCTCTTCCTTGCCATTGCATCATTTTATTTCCATCCCACACTCCACACTTGCTTGCTTACTAATTTGATGTTTTTATAGGACCTCTTTTTCCTATTTCCCATCTGGGTTTTCTAAATTTTATTCACTGACATGTCAATAACTATAGAAAAAAAAAAATCCATTTTTATTAGAAATGGGGTTCGATTGCTTTGATCTAGAATTGTTGTGACCGGAATTCTGTATTTTACTTTTGAAATTTGACGATGTAGTCATTTGGTTCTGTGACTGTGGATTGTTGTGTGAAATATGAATTTGGGCCCAGTTTGTCAATCACATATGCTCTGCCCATTGCCTAATATGTATTTCTACTTTTTCACTCTAAGAAGTTGGAAATTGTTTCTGTTACTCTGCTCTATGGATGATATATGCTCTGTACAGTACAACATATTGAAATTGCTGATTTGCTGTAGCCTATTTGTGTGGGTTGTGCACTTAGATAGTCTTTTGTACATGAGATCCCACATAATTCTTTGTGAGTGGGGAGTATTTGATCATTTTCCAGTATCAAGTGTGTTACTTGTTTTTATTTTCAAATGGCCAAAAAGTTCTTGAATGCTACACCTCTCTAGCTTGTCTTATTTCTTATTGATTTTAAAGTGTTGTTGTGTTACAATCAATTTGTTAAATTCATTTACATAATTCGTGACTTTCCTTTTCTTCCTGTCCATGGATAATAAATGCAGTGCAAGGTGTGCATGCAGACATTCATATGTACCACATCTGAGGTAAGTGCCGAGAACATGCTGAAGCGAAGCACCCCAAGGCTGATCTTTATACTTGTTTCCCGCATCTTAAAAAGTGATTATTAGAATGCGAAACAAGAACTAGTGGATGCAGATTAGTAGAGCTTGACCATAATGTACTTTGTTGCATTGACCAACTTTAGTTGGTTAATTAATGAAGCTAAGTATCTAATATCTATGAAGAAGTCCTTATGTCAAATATCAAATAACATCAATCTTAATTTGGGATTATGAATTTGTGTGCCTGGTCGGATGGACGGAGGGTAAAAAGGGAAGGAAAAAATTGAGAGTAAACTGGCAATTTAGTCCCTGACTTTTAGGACGTCATGTAATTTAGTCTCTAATTTAAAAATGCCTACGTTAGTCCCCAATGTTAAGCTCCATCCTTCACTTTAATTCAAATGCTAAACTTTTGTTAACCATTGTTGACATGTGACGTTAAACTAGTGACCTAGATGCCACAGTGGACAACACGACATCGTTTGCTTCCTTTTTAAAGTTTGAGACACTTTCTCAAAAAAAAGCAATGGTTTCGGCCGAAGAAGCCTATGACTTTGAACTCAAGTATTATGCGTTGTTGAGGTGTGTTGTTGATATTGTTGCTATCGTCCTCTTCGGTCATGGAAGTGCCGGGGTATCTCTCTCTTTGATATATATATATATATATATTTGTTTTTCTCTTTTCTCAAATTCCTATACGTTTTTGTCAGTGTAAATCTCTTCTATACTATAGTTTTTTTTATTTCTCTCTTCTATACTATAGTTTTTTTATTTTTTTAGTTTTTGTCGGGTGCTTTACCTTTTCTTATCTATGTGCAATACAATTTTTTCTTTGCATCAGTTCTTTTCATCGAAATATCGTCATCAGCTTCTGTTTTTTGGGCTTTCTTTAATAGTTTTATGTGACTGCATTTGAGGTATTCAAGATTGGATTTCAACACACCCCTTAACACCTTTTTTCTACCCATGAAGTTTTTTGCCCCTTTTCTTGTTGCTTTTCTATAACCTTTCATGGTTTCGCCCATTAAAACTACACCCTTCATTACTAAACAACATCCTTATACTATTCTTTTCTCTTGCTTTTTATATATCATTTGTGGTTTCTTTTTGAACAAGGACACCTTCGTGGGTTGTTTATATGATTTCCTGATTTTGGGAGTTTCACTTGCATGCTTGGAGGAAGCTTCAGTGACCAGAGAAAAGAATATCACATAGTTTCCATATTCTTTCAACATACATACTCTCTCTACTTATATCCTGGGATAATGTTTAAGCTTTAATGCTTTACTCATGAAATAATATAATATGTTTTCTATATTTCTTATTTTGGGATATTTAGCCCTTCTTTTCTCTTCTTTTTCCATCCATTTTGTCTTCCTCTGTTTTGCTGAAGATTTAGGACGTAACAATTAGTATATAGAGATTACAGTGAAGAGGAAAGAGAAGAAAAGGGAAAGATAAAGAATAGACAATTAGGGTTCGGTTCTCGACTTTAAAAGAAAAATGACGTCGTGTTGAAGTGCCTTGTCAGTTTTACACTCCTCTCCTCTCTAACTTCACATTAAAATTATTTTACTTAAGTGATATACGCCTATGTTAAGAAAATCGGGTCCGGAACGGCCGGTTCAACCGGTCCGACAGGGAACTGATCCGGGGTTCGGTCCATTATGCTGAAGAACTGGCTGGTTTCAGAACCACTGGCAACCGGTCAAAAATCGGTGTTAGAGAATCGGTTGAACCGACCATTTAAAAAATCAATTTTTATTTTTTTTAAATTTTTTATTTAATCTATTAAAATATTTTTGAGATAGATAAAGATAAAATTTAAATATTACAAGTAATATTTATTATTTGAAAAATCATTATTAATTTTTCACCTTATAACACATATAATAAAGTTAATTATATTAATTTATAATATTATATGTCTTGATTTTGTATGATTTTATTACTTAAAAATATAACCTAATATTTAAAATATATATTTAATTATTACTGGTCCAACCATGGTTCAACCACGGTCTAACCATCGAACCGTGAACCAGTATTTTCACACGGTTCAATTGTCGGTCTGGTTTTAAAAACATTGATATACGCCATGTTTTGTTTGTGATTTTTTTCCTGCTCATTTGTGAACTCGTATACGGTATATTACAATACTTGTTTTTATCAATTGAGGGATAGGATCTCATATAAATTGACACTTTTTTTCGGCGTTTTTGTGGGCTATTCGCTCTTTTTTGCGGATAGTGGGTTTTATTGAGTCAGACTGAAAAAAATCTTAGAGTTATTTGGGTTTTTTAAAATAAATGTTTGGGTCATACGTTTTTCACAAGCTTTTGCGGGTCATCGTATGTAATTATTTTTATTTTAAAATAATGTTAATTCATTTCTTTTTGATAAATAATTTACTTTTATACTTTTTGAAAAATATATTTTAATCTCATAATATGGTTTTGTTAACCAACAAGCATGTGAATAAATTAGCAAGGATTTGTTTTAACTTAATAATAGCGAGAGTTTTACTGTTATAAAGGTCGTATCCGACTCGAATAAGATTGTCTTTCATGAAGCATATATGTGGTTTTATACCAAAAAATACTATTTTATTATAAAGAATAAAGCATAGCTTTTTAAATATAGTTAATGGACCTAGAAACAATCATGATAAATAAAAAAACAATATACGGTCGCGTAAATTTTAAAAACAGAAGATCTAAATTCAATTTTAACATAAGAGTCCCTACGTTTAAAAAAGAAAATCTGATTTAAGGTGATATTTATTGAAAACATTAATGAGTCTATAGAGAGATTCCCGTTTTGCACGTCAGTGACCCATTCAATTCAAGCCTTGGCTACTGCACTGTAGTCATAGTCAACACTCAACACTGTTTGTTTTCCAAGTTTAGTTTAGTTTATTAATATTAACTGTTTGTTTTCCTATGGATGGGTGTGCCCCACAAAACGCGCCAAAAGACTGACTCTAATCTCTCAGTCTCACAACCAATGCGTGACTCTTTTCTTTTGATTTCCACTCTTCTCTTCTCTTCTCTTCTCTTCTCTTCTCTTCTCCAATTTGAACTTTGAAACTACAAATACTTATTTGACCACTCTTTCTTCTTTCCAACCGCACTACCACTGCCACATTTGGTTTGGTCCACTTATCTTCTCTCTACTACCTTTTTCTTCCCTTTCTCTCTGCCTTTCCTCTCTTTCTCACAAAAATTTGCTCACAAAGGAGGAAAAATGGCACCTTTCCTTTCCCTCTCTCTGTTATTTCTCTTTCTCCCAACACCCCCTCTTATCCCTCTCAACCAACTCTGAAGGTTATGTCTCACTGCTCTTCATTTCTCAGCCTTTTCCTTTACTTTTCAATTGTGTGTCCTTGTATGGTAACCAGAGAATTTATATTCACAGCTCTTATGTCTAAGATCATTTGTTAGTTTTTCCTCTTTATTTTATTTATTTATTTTTTGTAATGAAAATACATTAAATTACATATTGTTCTTAAAAAATTACCAATTTTCCTTTGGCCTCTTCTTGGCTAGCAAACAGGCACAGGCTTGGCTTGGTTTCCATAATTTGATTTAGTCCAAACTGTTTTTTGTTTTAGATTTGATGTGGCCTTTTGGTTCTGTTGTGTAGGGAATGCTCTGCATGCTTTGAGGAGCAGGCTTTCTGACCCCAACAATGTGCTGCAGAGCTGGGACCCAACTCTGGTTAATCCCTGTACTTGGTTCCATATTACTTGTGACTCCAACAATCATGTGATTCGCTTGTAAGTTTCTCTTTGTTCTTTTTCTTTCTGTTAGTTTCCTTTCTTCCAGAATTTCAATTTTTCTTTTATTTAATTACAGTAATTGGGGTTTGGGCTTTCTAATCTGTTGTCTCATCTTTGAATTCAGAGACTTGGGCAATTCTAACGTTTCTGGATCTCTGGGCCCAGAACTTGGCCAGCTACACCATCTGCAGTACCTGTATAGTCTTCCTTTTCCTGAGAGCTTCTTTGTTTGATCTGTTCTTTGATTTGAGTTAAAAACATGTGACATCTAACTAAACACATTCTTCGGGATGAGTGAAGAGTCTTAACTGTGACTAAGCCCCGAATAGGATTGCTCCTGGTAATAGGGGATACCTATGGATTACCAAAAAAAAAAAACTGTGAAACTGAACAAGCTAATTTCAGGATTTTATTTATACCAGTACCCCATTATTTTCCTCCCAGGCCAAAGTTAGGACTTAGGGGAGTACCAAATTATGAACTATTATAACTTTTTAATCCTGACACTTATTGAGAGAGATCATACATATGTTCTATTTGTGTCTCATCATGATAGAGATATAAAACGTTAGTTAGAGATTGGTTGGAATGGTTAGGAAATTAATTAGGAATTAGTTGATTAAATTGGCTATATAAACCTATACTCCTATTGTGAATTTACCTTTTCCATTCTATAATCAATACAATTTCACTTTTTCATCTATACTCTTGGTATGCGTAGGCACCCACCATAGCTTTTAGCCGCCGCACCTTCTTGTTTATTTTCTTTGTTTCTTTTGCTGATTCCTAACCAGTCCAATCAATCTCTAACTAACATCTTATCTCTCTTAACGTGTCAAATATGCACCAAGTAATTTTTGGAAAATTGAGATGATTCTGAAATTCTTAAACTACAGGGAGCTCTACCGGAATGACTTGAGAGGAAAGATTCCTGAAGAACTTGGTAACTTGAAAAAACTTATTAGCATGGATTTGTATGATAATAAGTTGGAGGGGAAAATCCCAAAGTCATTTGCCAAGTTGAAGTCACTAAAAATTCATGTAAGCATGTTTATGTTTATTTGCCAAAAGGTTTTGACATTTTGTTCTTGATTTTACTTTTGAGTGATGTATAAATTGCTGCTACCTGTTTTTGCATTGATGAATTAGGCGGCTAAACAACAATGAGTTGACAGGATCAATCCCAAGAGAACTCACTCATCTCACCAATCTCAAAATCTTGTGAGTTTCTTTTCATCTCATGTTCTCTTCCTGTTCTTTATTGGGAATGAGAAGGAATGGAGATAATCCGAGTTCAATTTTTCTGTGTTTTTTTTTTTCCCTTTGATTTCTTTTTGTTTGATTTATCAGCTGATTTTAAACCCCCAATAAATATTGCAGTGATGTTTCTAATAATGATCTCTGTGGAACAATACCAGTAGATGGCAACTTTGGATCTTTCCCAATGGAAAGGTACCGTACAGCAACTCTATTGTGATTGTTATCTCATTCTCATTAGCCCTATCTTTATAGCATATTCTTGACTAATAACAAGTATCAATGGCTTACTAATCGAAACATGTCTTTATAAATATGCAAGGCTTAGTCATTTAGAAATTAGAACTCAGAACACAGTTTCATGTATTAAACATGTGAAAATGCCCATAATATGTAGAGTAGAGACTAGAGAGAGACCAAGACCCTTCTTCGTGGCCATTGTTCTATCGGATTTCCAACATGAAAAACCAGAAAAACACAAATTTTTCCCTCTCTTCATCTGTATAATTTCATGAAGCTTTACGTGATTAAGCATTCTAACAAGTATTATATAATTTCTTATGGACTTGTATATTGTATAAGGTAAAGTACCTAGTTATTTTTCAACAGAATTAGGTGACCTCATTTGACAAGCAAGCGTGGTGAAATATAATTGATTTGATTGAAGTATCCAAAAGATAAACATGCTTGCAAACTAACTTGCTTGTTTGAATAGCCACTAAGAAATTTGAATCATAACAAATTGCACATAATCTTCACAATATTAATTTGAAGCTGGAGCAATTTCAATTTCTTGCTTCTGTTAGATTTACAATGCATTTTTCCTGCTCTTGTTTCAGTTTGAAAACAACAGACTTAGTGGTCCTGAGCTGAAAGGACTTGTTCCATATGATTTTGGATGCTGAAGAAAGATAGAATCTGCACATCATCTTAACAGATTGCCATGAAGAGGCTTAGCTTATGTAGGGAGAATCACAAAGGGTGGTGTTATTTGCAGATCAATATTTCTTCACCATTTTTACACTTTTCTTGATGAAGGAAACAAAAGTGGGGAGACTGAGTTGGATTCTATGTTTTTCTAGTGTTATTATATATATAAAAAAGAAGTGGTGTTAGAGTAGTGTAGAAAACAATTGTATTAACATTACTGATGATGTATGCTTGACCAGAAAATGAATCCAAAAATGGTATACTTGGAGTGCATGTTGATTTAAATTTAATTATCTAATAGGATGGTTATACCACCTGTCTCTGGTTGCAGGTAGTATGGTATAGGTATACTGGTATAGTTTTATATCAAGATGAACGCTCAATGACACCAAAAAAACAAAAAAAGAAAGAACTGAGGTGCTAGGTGCTGGCAGTAATTAGAGAGGGATCTGAGCTTCACCCCTGTTGGTTGTGGAGAATTCAGTGAAAATGGGTTTGACAATCCCAAAAAATTGAAAATCATAAGGAAGTGAAAGGCTAGAATAAGAACAATCATCTCACAGTTAGAGGATATTTGGTTAGTTACTTTTTAAACCCAAACCAAACCTACATTTAGATAGTACTAAGGTTACAAAGGTGCTTAAAAGTCTGAATTATATATCGAGGAGTGCTAGCAACATACTCTCCCCAACATACTCTGTGCCTCTTTGGTTTAAATTTTGAACCATCCAGAATCAATTTTGCAGAATTGATTTTAAATCACTTCCGTCCAACGTGCTTTATAAAGTGTACACACTCATTTTCAACAATTGATTTTTAGAATCAATTTTACTCAACTGTAAATCAAACGGACCATCTATGTGATTGGTTAAATTCACATGGGTCCACCAAATTTGTGGGTCCCACTCCCAATGTGGTGGGACCCATGTGACTTTTAACCAATCACATGGAGTGTGTTGAGGTGAGTGTGCTAAAGAGTGTGTTGTTAACACTTTTCTTATTTATTTATATATATATATGTATATATTATATATATATATATATATATATATATATATATATATATATATGCAGAGTGGGATCCCGTGTTAATCAAATAAAGCCACACACATAATGTAAACTTAGGGTAGTAGTTGGGTGTGAAATCAACGCATGGTTGAGGAATGAGGATCATAAAGTATATGCTGTCGATTCAATATGATCAATTCAGCCGTCAGAAAGAAAATTATAGGTGAAAGTCATGTTCCACACTGCATGGTTTTATTAAATACTCAAAATTGTTATCACGGATTCACTATAAAAATATGTGCTGCATAATTCAACATGGTCAATTCGGCTGTCAGCATGAAATTTCTAGGTAGAAGTCATGTTGCACACTACTTTTATTAAATACTCAAAAACTCAAAATTGTTATCATGGATTCAATATAATACATTTTTTATATAATGGAAAATATGGTTCTAAGAACACTGATTAAAGAATTAAATTTAGTAAGTTTTATTGGATATGTAGCATTTAATACTATAAATGTAATCAATGTTGTGATTTCAAATAAAAATATATTATATATGATTTATTAACCAATAGATACTCGTTAACAGAACCCTCTATATAATTAGGTATGTGAATTTTTTATTTCTTTTTTTATAAACATTAAATTGGCAAGGCTATTAAGATTCATAAACATAAATATTAGAGAAAAAGATACAAAAATTACAGGTGACAAGATTATGTAAAAATATCACACGAGAAGAGTGTAGAAGACTCACTCGTTTAGGGTACTTATAAACTTGCAATTTTTTTTAGCTTATATTGATGTTGCTATGAGCTCTTTTTCGGTCTTTTTTTTTTTTGGTCAATAGCTCTTTTTCGGTCTAAGTTCACGGTTATTAATGTCCTTTGTGCTCTTTAATATGTAATAATGTGAGTTAATGTTCTTTTAATAGATGGTAAGGGAATTAAAGAGGAAATCTTCCTCTTGTCAAAGAAATTGATATTATTTTGCTTACTAGTGGGGTGATTGGTGAACCCTCTAGATCTAGTGTGATAAACCTTAAGATTGTAAGCCCAAAATGAATGATAGTCTCTAGAAGACAAGAACAGTGATCACTTCGACCAAAAAAAAAAAAAAGAACAGTGATCACAAAAATCGACCAAAAAAACACAAATGTATTTTAAATGAATTTATTTTTTATGAAAGAAAAAATATTATGTTGGTGACAAGTAAAATAATATTCTTTTTCTCATAAAAATGAAAAAAATATTATGAATGAACTTTTGTTATTTAGGGTTTTACTAATTTTTATACGATAATAGTCTGTATTTCTCTTTCGTGATATTATAAATTTTTTAAACCATGTAATATTATCATATTTTAAAAAAAAATCTATATTAGTGAATAATATTTTTGTGCATGCAGATTTTAAAATTGTTTTTAGTATATTAAAAAAATTTAGGATGAGGGGATGTTTCAGTTTAAGGTGAGAAAAGTTTCCAGACTAAAAAAATACTCATATAAATACTTACATTTATCTCATCCTAAAAAAAATAAGTGGAGATTTAAATATGTGATATGTCAAATGCAAAAAACTTTTTAGCTTCATTTGACCAACCCATTATGGTTATGCAGAAATCTAATTTCAACTTTGGCGACCTTATTATTTAAAGGGTACTGCTAACCAGTGCCCCTAAGGACATTGGTTAAGGATTCCATGTATAGAAAGTCTTTATTGAAAATCACATCATTAATTACTTGTATAACTTTAAGCGCTACATGTTCCAATAAAAAAATTTTATTTTCGGTTCCTTAGGCCATGTCTTAAGGGCACTCTTTAGCATCTCCTTATTTAAATAGAAATTTACATTGATTACATGAACAAGGGTTTTTAAGTTGAACATACACGTGGCACAAAAAGAAGGGCATTTTAGAAACGTGGCAGAAAAGGAGTGATGCTGCTTGGGCCCCCACTTCCTTAAAGTAATGGTGTTGAGTCATATATGTCTCTTATAACTTCCTAAACATGTAATGTTCGAGAATAAGTAACAATTTATTTTCATAATAAGACTAGTATTACTTTGTTGTTAACTATAAATTAAAATTGTTTTTCATGTTTATAATTACATTTTTCATCATGTAACGTTGAATCTTCTTTTAATATTTATATATAGTTAAACTGAATCTACTTTCCAAATTTAATTTCAACCAACTTTTCAGCAAATGAATTAAAATTACTTGTTTATTTTTAATTAATGGTAATATAATATTTTTGTTGAAAAATGAGTGAGGTTGTACTTTTACAGTTTTACCAAAATTTTGAGAGAGAGAGAGAGAGAGAAAAAAAAAAAACAGAGGCGTGAGGTTGAAGAAGCGAGTATGTTCGCATTTGCATAAGAGAACATTGCAAGTGGGGTTTAAAGCCGCAATTGCCAAATACCCTTTTGTGTTTCTGACATAAGAGGAGACACCATAGCCGAGTTTAGAACTCACTTCTCTGAACCACCAATTCCCATAACCTGGGAAGCCTTAGACTCTGAATAAAGGTTCAAACTTTTGTCCTCTGAGTCTACCCCAAAACCCCAAAGGCTCAGAACAAGAAAATGACCAGTGCTTATCTGAAGAACTCCACCACCATGGTTTCCCATATCATGATGCAGAGGCAATTGATGTTGACGAACCGTGTCATTCATCCAATTAGAATCCCTTCTTTGCTCTGCAACAAAGTGCAGTCCAAACCTTATTTTCGATTACCAGATTGCATGAGGAAAACCAGAGAATATGGAATATTCCCATCTTTGTTTACTTCATCATTTTGTTCTTCTTCTTCTTCCTCGTCTGCTACAACAGCCTCAGCCTCCATCTCCAAGGTTGGCTTTGTGGGTTGGTATTTGGGGATGGTCAAGTCACGGCCCATTCTCACAAAAAGTGTTACTTCTGCACTTATTTACACCGCTGCTGATTTATCCTCCCAGGTACCCATATTGTCTTTTTAAGGCTATCTACTTTCTTTGCTTATTTTTCTTGGACCTGTGAGTTTTTGTTATGTGAAAATTGGTAACTCAGAACACAGAGAATATGCATGTATTTCTGCTGTGAAGGAACAGTTCTCAGTTGTGGTCATAGTTGCTGAATTGTTGCCTTGTATTCTTGCAAAACATCTAGGGTTTAATATGCCATTTATAATAAGGCCTTGTTCAATGTTGTTGACTAGTAGGAAATTGGATTTGACTCAACTGTAATCTTTAGACTGTCTAATAATAATAAATATGGGTACTTCTACACCTCCTTTGCTGTGAAACTTTGATTCTGAGAGTTACTGGTCCTCCTGCTCTTCCTTTGTCTGCCACTTTTAGAGCATCCCTATTTTTTTCAGATGGAATGGTTCTGCTTACTGTTGTGAGTGTTTTATTAGTTGTGGCATGAAAATTAGGGGAAAATAAACTATGTACTCATCTGGTGTAAAGTGGCACTAGTAGCATCTATTGTGGAAATGGAATGGAAGAGGAGACCCAGCAAGAAATTTTACAGGGCATGATAAGGGGGAACCAGCAATTCTTATATGAGCACAATAAACATGTCACTCTTAGACAAAATCAATAAAAAATTACAACACAAAAAAGACAGGATGTAAAATCATGGAAAGAGGAACACGTGACATGGCTCTGTCTTCCTTTCTTTTGTCCCTTTACCTATTAGAAGATTTACTCATCAAAGCATCATCTTCTTCACCTCCTTCACCATCTCCATCACCAAAATCACCCATACACCCATTTAAGATATCAAACCAAAATTACCGACAAACACTAACCAAAGCAAAAAAAAAAAAAAAAAACAATTCAATGCCATTGAAAAGCAAGAAGAAAGAGAGAAAATGGATGACAATATGAATGATTCACAGAGCAAACAAACTTCTGTAAAGCAAAAAAAAAAAAAAAAAAAAACCTAAAACTTGAAAGTTAGAAAGCAAAACTGACTGCAATATATGTATCAGGAGAAAGGAAAGGAAAGTCTGATATCAAGCATAGAGTTGCCTTTGGAGTTGTACAACAATGGTTATGGTTTGTTGAACGGTGAGAGAAGATCAAAGGGTTTTGTTGATTAGAGTATGAAAGATAGTGACTATGAGTGTTTATATATATATATATATATATATATATATATTTGAGTTACTCTCAGTCTCAACCCTCCAATTTTTTTAAATCCAATGACCGTTATTAATTAGGCTTATTATGACTAATTACTTTTTATGCCCTCACATGATTTTCGGATAGTTTTCCCTGCCCAGAGTTCTCACCCATTTCCCATGGCTACTCTTCCATGTTCGTCAAACTTTTGATGCATCTATCACTATTAAAATGCTCCACTCCACTTTGTGGATGAATTCGTGAAAAATACTAGCTTGAATTTCCTTGTTAGCGAGCCAGCAATTGCATCTGTTACTATTTATTCCCAATGAACTTGATTCGCCCAGCAAATTGCAGAGGCTAATGGGCCCTTACAATTCAACATACACACTTACATAACTTACCTTTCTGCATTTTTATTTCAATCTGCAGACCCTGCTTCTCACCCAACAATCTCTTTCCTTGTTTGCCACATGCACCGATGGGCTCGGTGCTAAATCCATGTCCTGCCACCATCGGAGTTCAATGCTGAGCCCACCGCCCCCGGTGTTCCTTGTGAAGGAAATGAAAAAAAGGAGGTAAAAAGACTAATTAGTAGTTAGTCATAATGGCGGTGATGGAGGTGGCAACAGTGGTAGTGATGGGGATGGAGGAGGAGGCAAAGAAGATGAAGAGTGGAAATATGTTGTAATTTTTTAATTGGTCGAGTCTAAGAGTTAAGTGTTAGGTTTTTTCTCATAAATGAATTGCGATGGGGAACATTTCCTTTTTTTCTGGGGGAGGGGGTTATTGCAATTATTATTCTGGGCATTGCATGTTAATCTGTCTATCTGTGATTTACATTGTTTTGTTGCTCTAGTACCCTTGGGTTGTCCACTTTTATCCAAGGGGTTTTTTCGGATGTATACTAGTTTTTAGCAATACAAATGAATTTAGTACTTTTTTTTTTAAGAAAAAAGATCATTGTTTTGAATTTTCTGCTTCTTTTTTTTTATATCCTGGAATAATTTTTTTTTTTTGCAATTCAATATTCAATTTATAGATGTAGTCTTTAGTTTGTGTAATTGATATTCTTTTTGAGGTATAGTTGATTGATTCCCACAGAGATGTCATGGTGCACCTTTTTCAATATTTGGAGAATACTTGAAGTGAAGAAGTTCTTTCTGATTTCTTCTTCACCTAGCAGCAAATTGGATTTGGAGAACCTTGGCTGTTTTTTACTTTTGACAAATAGATCCTTATTTGTTGACTTCTTGTCACTTTTTTTGTACTACTATCATATCATTCAGATTCATGCTAAAGTTTTGTTGATTTTCCACATTTACTCTGGATTGGGCCTTTGGTATACTGCACAAATTAACCTTTAAACATTTGCTTCTAGGAATTTTGCTGAGATTGAATTTATAAATAGCATCATGAGCTCTAAAGGAGTGGAGTATATTTTGAATTTGGTATTAGTTAATACTTTTATTTGGTAAAAATGTAAATTAATCATAATGAGAACAGGACCAGAAAATACTACATAATCAATAAGATTAATTTATATAGCTTTATTTTGGTATTTTCTACCCAGTGCTTCTTTGTTGCTGCATGGTTTGGATGTGCTGGTGGCATAAGATCTTGAAAGTGCATGCATTTTATGTGCAAAATGGTAGTTTTGCTACTCACGTTAACCTTCTGAAAGTTATATGGGTAACCTTTTTGAGGGGTCTCAAGATGACTTCCCCCTAAATCTTCCAATGTTTATATTATATTGGTTCACGTTCTTGTGCAGACTTGAGGCCTTATTGAGTCTTTTAAATAGATGTTGTCAACTCATTAAGTGGCTTCAGATGGTTTTATATTGCACACTTCATGCTCATTTTGTTGTCTGTGTCATACTCACATTGTATTTAATGTTTTAATTCCTTCAGACTATTGCACGGCAATCTTCAGAACCTTTTGATTTTATAAGGACTTTACGCATGGCAGGATATGGGATGATCATCTTAGGACCATCACTGCATTTCTGGTTCAATTTTGTGTCAAAGCTTTTCCCAAGGAGGGATCTTTTCTCTACATTGAAGAAAATGGTCATGGGTCAGGCACTTTATGGACCTGCCATGACTGTTGTTTTCTTCTCCTTGAATGCACGTCTGCAGGGTATGCCTAATTCTTTTAGCATAATATTTATCATGCAATTTCCTTTGGTATATTGTATATGGTTTTCCTCTGCTTACCTTTGTATGGGAGGCAGGGTTTTGTTGATCTTCTTATCCTTCAGTTTGTTTGACTTTTGCACTTCAAATTATAATGCTAAATAGTATGGATTGCAACACAAATGGCCAAAAGTTCAGGATGTTAATAATGTAATTACATAATTGATAAAATGTGGAGCTTTAATTAATCATTTCAAAACAAAAAAGATTCTAGCTGGCGACTGGAATAGTCAGTAGGTTATAATAGTTTGTTTTCAAAGCTTTTGAATCTTTTACTTCTTATTTCCATCTCTAAAATTCTAGAAAATATACCTATGCTTGCAAGGCAATGATGCAACACCGCATTGTTATGAGCCCTGTAGCTTCTTTCTTTTTAAATATCCAATGTTATGAATATGAACGTTTGGTTTTCTTTCAACAATATAAGCTGGCTTTCAAGATGCAGGGAGATGCCTTGTACATGCTTCTTGATTAATGATGTGTTACGACGGATCCATGTGCTGTTGTTGAACTACACTTCACCTTGCATATAACTTTCTTTCTTTTTTTTTTTTTTTTTTTTTCTATGTTAGTTATCTATGTGTCAATTGTTTCATGCATCCAGTGTTTGTCTGTGTCTGTAAATTAAACATTTTACATGAAAAAGGCTCTAACTTTCTCACTTAAGTGAGGGGGAAGCAAAGGAAAGCAAATAAGGGGAAACATGTCTCTCTTGTTCCTCATTCCTTCCCCTCATTAAAGAACGTCCAAACAAGGTTTCAGTCCATTTTCTTTTCCCTTTCCTTTCCTTAACCTCCTTTCTTATCATCCAAAGGTTTGACAGCTAAGGTGGGAGTGAAGTGGATTATACTTAAAGATATAGAGTTGGAATATGTTGGGTCTACAACATTTCCTTCTGTGTATTTTTAGAGGACAAAACCTTTCTGCTACACTTTAACATATTTTATTTTCTGTTTAATTCTGTAAGTTTATGATATGCTAAACATTGTCTCTTGGTTGCCAGGTGAGAACAACACAGAGATTGTTGCACGTTTAAAACGTGATTTGCTTCCTACGATGTTAAATGGAGTTATGTACTGGCCTGTGTGTGATTTTATTACCTTCAGATTCATTCCTGTTCATTTACAGGTATGTGTTAATATCTTCTTGCTTTTCTCATCTTACTGCATGCCATGTAAATTTAGGTTGATGCATCATGGCATGTGCCTACCACTATAAATGGCCAAAAGATTTCCATTCTATTTTTGTGTTGTGAGACTTTAAGTGATGATTTCCTGCATGGTTTCATTTTGACAGCCATTAGTGAGCAATTCATTTTCCTACTTGTGGACCATTTATATGACCTATATGGCAAGCTTAGAGAAAGCAGAGACAGCTAGCTGATCATCGTGCCAATTCTTGTTTCAAGACTGGGATTAGGACTGACTATAGAGTTTTTCTGGAAGCTGCGGTATATAATCAAATCTTTTGTGTGTCTCAAGGAATTCTGATCTCACATTGTCCAAGGCTATATAGTAGTAGTAGTAATTAGGACACTCGGTTTCATCCTTATTTTTTATACCTATATTCCTTTGTATTTGGTTGTATAACCCTTTCTCTTTTATGAGTGGACCAATATGTTGTAGCTCTATATAGAGATTTTGTTATTGAAGTCTTTTTTTTTACTGTAAACATTTTTTAGTCATACTTTCAAGAAGCATTTTCTTCACTTTTTTATGTCATAATTAGTCCTTCCTTCTCACTAAAGAAGAGAGGAGGGAAAAGTCCTTTTCTTGAGGAATATTATACCATCCTTTCACATCCTTATAAAATCTCGTAATTACTTAGGTTTAAATTGGATTAACTTCAGTTTTCTAATTGGGATGAATGCTTAAATAAAGTTCTTATAAGTTTATATGTATTAATGGAGAAGTTAGATAAGAGAGTTTTTTGAAAAAATTTATGAAGAAGTTCATTTTACCTTCATGATTTATTTTATTTTCTTTTCCTCTTATATGTTTGTAGAGAAATTTATTCAAATTACTCTTGAATTAGAGAGTACTAAATAAAAAAAAAATGAAAGCATTTAATACTCGAGACTCCAAACTATTTTTGACAAATTAAGAAGATTATTAAACTTATGAAGAATATAAAATTGTAACTTTCATTTAAAGCAAAACGATTTAGGGTGGTTATATTATCAGTGTATTTGGTAAAATTAGCTGAAAAATTGGTTGAAAATTAAAAAGTTAGCTGAAAGTTAAAATTTAGTTGAAAGTTGGAAAGTTGGTTGATTTGATTGAAGTATTTGGTAAAATTAGTTGTTGAATTAGCTGAAAAAGATAAAATGACATATAGTGACATAATTAATAATTAAATAATGATGAGTGATAGTTGTTGAGGGATAAAACTGTAATAAATTTTTTATTTATAGTTGAAAATAGGAGCTTTTTTTTAAAAAAAAAAAAAAGTAAGTACCTCAAATAAGTTATAAAAAAATGCTACTAAAAAACTGATAGCTATCTAAAAAAGTTAACTTATCAAACATCGTTGAAATGATTTCAACTACTAATTTCAACTTTTAGTTAGCTGACATGCCTTATCAAATATACTCCATTTGATAAAATTAGTTTAGTATTAATGATAAATAAAAGCTAGGACATATTAAAGGTTGTATCAACGATTAATAATATTTGAAACTAGATTTGCACAATGACTATATTTGTGTGGGTGTTTCATCCCCAAATTTACGTTTTTTCAACCGGATATTGTTTTGAGAAAACTTACATTAGAATGCTAAATTTGCATTAGAATTAACAATACATGGGTTTGTAATTTTTATCCAAATATGCACTTAGTTAATACTCCCTCCGTTTCTTTTTATCTGTCGTTTAAGGTTTTTGGACATAGATTAAGGAATGAAATAAGTGTCTTTTTAGCTCCATTGTTTACAAATATACCATTTCTCTCTCTCATTAAAGCATTTAAAGTTCTCCACCATTTTTAGTCCTATGCAATAAATACTCCACCATTTAATAAATTTGGAAGGGGTAAAGTTGGAAAATTAGCATTTATTGTTGCCTTGGTATGTGAAAACGACACTTATTTAGAAACAAATTTTATACTCTAAAACGACTATTAAAAAGAAACGGAAGGAGTACAACTTAACCTAGACCTCATTTGGAATCAAGTTGTATAGTGTAAGATTGATTTTTGAAAAATTAAAATCAGATCACTTTCCATTAAATAAATATGTACATAATTCATTTTTAATTATTGATTTTAAAATTAATTTTATATCAAACGGACTTTAATCTCAAAAGGGATTATTTGATGTCGGTAGTGACCAGCAGCTTTTTGAAACCGGCAAACATGTTAAGTTGTTGACCCTAGGGGAAATATTGAAGAACATGAACCACAACCATTGCAGCACCACAAACATGTCAGACTTCGAGGGGAAAATACAAGACTGATATGTCTAACAGGCAGACCAAGACCAACCCATAGAATGACAATTTTAAGAAGATATTTTCATTGAATTGAATGTGGCAGAGCAACAAAAAAAGATGTCATCAAGCAACAATGTATAATATCCCGGACTTGCTCAAACCTTTACCCTATATATTAATTGCAAATTGTCCAGCTCAGATGTATATTAACCATGAGAATGAAGAGTAAGGACAGTTGATGCAGTAATTAAAGATCAAGTCCTAAACATATTGTATATTATATTTATAGCTAACTGGCCACAGTTAAGATTTAGCACTCAGAATGCAAAAAAAAATGCTTAATTTCAATGAAAATCAGTTGAACTAAAACAAGTAAAACAGAAAGGAAACAAAAATTGAAATAAGAATAAGAACGGAATTTCATTGAAGAATGGTGTTAAATTCATGATACAATGAACTTCTTAATCCCATCTAAAGGGTTCCAATATTTTGTATTGACATGTCCCTCTCCCTAACAATTATCAATCTCTATATCTAAAATGCTATAGCTTATTCTGTTTTGGCAAATTGTGTGACTTCAGGATTAGACGAAAATCCCAAGTAATGTCAGCTGAAGTAAACAGTTCAAGACTGATCTACTGATAACAAGGGCTTCATTCTTCAGAAGCACGTATGCAAATCTTCTCAAGCTGTATGGGCCAATCTGGTCCAAGAAGTTGTGGATTTAATTCCATTGCAAGACGAAAATCTAAGACAGATGCACTAGCAGATTGTGTTGCTGTTTGCATACATCTTCCAGGTAGCAATACATTTGAACCAGTTGTAGACTGTCCATTTTGTTGTCTTTGGTGCTCATTTCCAGATCTTGACCCAGCTAAACCCATACAGGATTCAATCAACCTCTTCAGATATGAATCCAGTGCATTATTCAATAGATTTACACTATCTACGGTCGCAGTTAAACCCTCCTTTTCCAACTTTTGCTCCAATCGATTCCTCAAAGATCCTGTGTCAGGGAGAACCCCATTGCTGTGACAGGTCTCTGGATAATATTTGCTACATAATGATACATTAGAAAGAAGTCTCCGTCTACAACCAAAATTCATGGATATACCAAGGGGAGCTGTAACTGGGCTCCTACTTTGGATGCTGGGGCTTCCAGCCATCTGTTCAACCTCTTCTCCTTCTTCAACAGAAATAGGAGGTCTACTGCCAAGGGAATTCAGTTCTGTTGGACTCTGCTGCTCTTGAGTCTTATAGATCAATTCTTCTGATGCAAGACCTTGGGGCTTTCCAAGTAGTCCCAAAGCATTTTGGCGGCCCTTAATTTTGCGGTCACGGGCAGCCAAAGAGCCACCCCTCCGCAGGGAAGGACGAAATGCATCCCCATTTGGTGTTAGAATAGAACAGCTCTGCTGCCCATTTGAATCTTTTGCACTTAAGGCACTTCCTATTCTTGAAGAAGCTCTCAAAGGTGGAACTTTTGACAGACAGGAATTCTTGAGAATTGCCCTAATGAATTTATTGTGAAGAGGGATATTTTCCCTCCCAATTGTCTTGATGCAAATCTTGTCAAACTCAGACTTGCTAATCTTCGAACTGAAGAATCTTCCAAGCTGATAGAAGTACTTGTCAGCTCTCTCTTGACCAAACTTCCGAGCAATCAGAGCTTTCAATTCAAAAGTGTCAATTCGAGTATAGCTTCGTTGGGTATCGTCATTCTCCCCAATCTTCGCCGCAATCACTGAGCCAACATGTAAATTATGATCTCAGATTCTCTAATAAAAACCCAAATGATCGAAAACAAAAGCTTCCTTAAACCCTAGTTTCCAGATAATGTCTGTATTTGCAGTTCATCAAGTTCCCAATCAGAAATCATCATCGAATTGAACCATTCATTGAATAGAAACAACAATTCAGATGACAATTGCTGAGAAAGGCGGAACATGCGTCTGGGCCAAATTGAACAATGAACAAATTCGAGAAATCTAAATACCGATTATCAAAGAAGAAAGAAAACCCTTCTAAGATTGCGAAGAAAGTTTAGAAATTTGATGAAGTTAGGGAGGGAGAGAGATTCGTACCAAAAGGGGGTCGCCGCCGATGTGGAATTGAGTATGAAGTTGGATGTGTCTGGCTGCTCCAATTGCTATTTTGGTGCTGTGTGTTTCTGATTGTGAATGAACTGAGTTGATTTGAGATGAAAGAGACCAAACCCTAACAGAGAGGGATTAATCATAAGAGTCTATCTCTGTGCTCTTCGCTGTTATTAAACACCCACCTTTCTTTCTCTTTTTCTTTCTCGCTTGTTCCCTCTCCAATTTGGAGCTAAATTAAATGATGATGTGTTTTTGGTTTCACTGAAACAGTTCAAACTTAAGTTTGAATTTGCAAAAAAAATGTAATAATTCAAGTTTCAACGCTAAATCAAACCTATTATAAAAATAATTGGATTGCCTCCCGTGAAGGATACATGTGGTTAAATAAAAAAATCAAACAAACTATGAAAAGAACAAAAATTGCATTTGGTAACATATATCTATGTATCTACTCTTTTTTATTTCATAAAAACATTTCTTTATTTTCTATGATTTCTTAGTGTTTTTAATATAAAACTTACACATGATTAGAAAGATCAAGCACTAAAACTATGTTTAAGTATTACATGATATATATGCTATCTAGCAACTAAATGATAGATGAGAATGGTAATTTTGAAATTAACCAAGATCAATATACAAATAACCAAATAATGTAAGTAGTCGTTTTTAAAGAGTAATTGACATTATTTATCAATTATTTAATATTATGCGAGTTTGAAGGAAAAATGTATACTTTAAAGACTAAACTATAGCATTACAGTTGTTAATTAAAATTTTAATGATGATTTTAGTTATAATTTATAATTCATGTGCATAAATTTTTATCATAATATTAAATTTTGTGTTTTCAATCAATAGTTATCTTTATATTTTTTCTTCTTAAAGTGCATCTCTATATAAAGAGGTCAATTTTTTTAAAATAAAATATCAAAAAAAATTTAGTACATGGATTTAAAAGAGAGTGGAAAAAAAAAAACAAAAAACAAAAGCAGGTCTTAGATCCACGCAATTAAAAACAAACTACAATTTCAAATGAACCACACCAGTTGATAAGCAGAAGAGGAAGTGAGCATGGAGGTGGGTGCATAAGAATGACCCTTTTGTGATCATTGTTGGATCCTAACTTTGCCAGTCAATCTATCTGCACATTGGTTAGCTTCACGAAGCGTATGGCTGAGAGTTAAATTCATAAGGGGAACAAGTAGGTCTTAGATTCACGCAATAATACTTACGCATGGATGAAGATGAAAGCTGCCTTTTGACACTAAATGTAAGGCTTCCAAAGAATCAGTCCTCATATGAACCTTGAAATAACTACGATCCTTAACAAGTTGGAGAAGTGCACAAATTGTGTGATGCTTAACTTGCATGTTAGTTGAAACCCTTAAAGAGCTATAAAAAGCCAACAACCAAGGAGGAGTTGACAATGGTCCCCCAAAAAAATCCTCATCGATGGTCCCTTCATTTAATAGGTTATAATATTCCATTTCAAGTGGGTCTCTGACCGGCGGTGGTGGGCATAGGGACAACTACGTCAGGGACTTGAACAGGTTATATGGGAATGATAACATTTCATGCCAGGGTTAAATTGCTTATAATGGTATGATCGTCACGTTATCTGTTTAACCAATTAACATTTTATTTCGTAATCATTCAATTTTTTAAAGCTAATCGGGCGATTCTAAATGATAGGACCATCCCCGTAACATGTCTAATTTTTTATTTTATTGATAATCCTATAAGATAATTTAAAAAATCAAGTATAAAAGAGAATGTGATTTAAAATTGAAACAAAATTATTTTTTAAGAATGTTTTAAAACATAAATAAAAAAAACTTTTAAGTAATAAATATGGATTTATAGTTTATATCATGTGGATAGCATCTTTATCTTTATTATATATAAAAAGTAATGTTTATCGGGGGAGTTTACCGTGATTTTAATCGGTAAACATTGAAAGTCGATTTTCTTGTTGTGCTTTCAGAATTTCAATTTATTTGGCAGAAAGGATGGGGTGGTTTAATTTTGGAGTCAGATGCTCAAGAGGTCATTCAGATTCTTCAACGGATTACCAATCTCCAATTCCATAAGCAATATGGCATATTATCGTGGGACGGAGCTCGTAGTGAGTTGGTTGTTCCTCCAAAAGTAGCTACTTTATTGCTTAGAGAATATCCTTCTGTTGTTTGGCTTTATTTTCTTCACTGTATTCGTTTTCCATTGAATAAAAAAACATCAATTTTATTTAATTTCCCCCGGGTTGCATGAATTTTCTACAATGATATTCACAACATAATAAGGGAAACAATTCAACAAATAAAAATGGTATGATTCTCAAAATTTTAGAATTCAATCTTTCTCATATAAAATCTTATAAGAGTTTTTTCTAGAAAAATTATAAGTTTAAATTAAATTTTTGAATTTTGTACCATCTATTTTGTGTATACAGTATATTGTTTGAGTATATTAATTGAATGATTTTTTAAAATACCATATTAATCATTTTTTAAATTGTGGTTGGTCACAGTATACGTGGATTGTGACCCAGGTAAACTTTGTTTGTAAGGTTTACTTATATCAATGATATTAATTTTAGAATGATTAATTGGAAATTTGGATTCGTATCATACACTTATGTAGAATTGATCTTCGAATTCATCCTTTCCTATATTTTTTGAATTCATTTTTCTCATTTACTTTATAGATTACTAGTGTGTTGACCCGTGCGTTGCACGGGACATTTAGTTTTGAGGGGTAAAATATTAATAATAAAATGATAATTTAAAAAATAATGTAATAACATATGTAAAATATATATCACAATTATTTACAATATTAATTACATAATGCGTAAATAAATTATAATGCTTATAATGCACAAAAAGTATATTTATTGAAAGACTTGAAAAGAATAAAAAATATGATTAGCATGATTGTAAAACAAAACATAAAAAAGAAATAAGTATGAAATATGATAAGAAATAGTGTGAAAATAGAAAATATAAAATAAGTCACGTGTAAAAAAAATAATGTAATAACACGTGTGAAATATGTCATAACAACTTACAATATTGATTACATGTGGATTAAATAAATTATACACAAAAAAGTAAAAAAAAAAATAACATTGTTTCTTAATTAGGGTAAATTATATTTACTTATTGTAATCTATATCCATATATTAATATAACAAATAAATACGAATAAAGTTAAAATTTAAAGATCTATTTTGATTAATTCGTGTTTTTAAATATTTTTACAATTAAACATTTAAACACAACAAAATATAAGAAAAATATTTACAATTGATAAAAATTTATACTAAAATATTCAATTAATTCATAGTTTAAATTTAGATACTAATGACTTTTTATGTATAATGTTTAATCCTAGGTGATATATTTTACTTTATAATTAAAATGGTAATAAAATTTTAAGTAAATATAATCAACACAAAGTTTAATATTTTTAGGATAAAAAATTTCCTCTAACATTGTTTCTTAATAAGAATCTTGCTTAAAAAACATGGGTATTTATCTGAATTATTATAAGTTGAATACCATTATTTTCATATAGAATGGTCATCTTCGTGTGTTATACTTGTACTCTTAAACTGCTATGTCTCAATATAAATGTACTATTATGATTTAGTTATCAATGTGTTTTTCTTAAAATAAATTATTTCTATGTGTTATAAATCTATTTACCCCTATAATTTAAATTTAAATATTAAAATATATAATTTGTGAAAAATTTTCATCCCTGAGCAAATTATATCTACCTCTTTTAATCTATATACTAAATTAACAATTAAATATTAATAAACTTATTATAAAGATCTATTCCCATGTGGTATTTAAACAAATATTTTAAAAAAGTTTAAAAGAATTCTATGTATAAATACACAATTCAATTTTAAAATTCAATAATTTTTTGAATTATTTTTTAACATATTTTTAAAACTAAAAAACAACAAAATAAAAGTAACATTTACAATCAAGTCAAATTTATATTAAAAAGTTCAATTAAATTATATTTTTAATTTCTTTTCCCACTTACCAAAAAAGTGTACTTTTAATTTTAATATTTATGAGCTTTTATATAAAATATTCACTTCCGTATGATATTTTCTTACATTATCATTTAAATAATAATAATTTTTCATATAATATATGATCAACACAAATTTTAATATTAAATACTTTATTTTAATACCATTCTTTGAGTAAATTAAATATGAATTTATTTTTATTTAAAATTTTTAATCATGTATGATTTACTTTCACCCTATAATTAAATTATTAGTAAGTTTTCTTGTAAAGTTGCATTCCCGTTTGATTTGATTTTACTCTATAAATTAATTGTTATCAAGAACTTTCTTGTAATTTTTATCCTGTAACTTAAATATTTGACCCATATATTTATTTTATTGTCATTGGAAAATGAAAAGAATGATATGAAACAGTTAATCAACATCAAATAAAGGATTTTTGTCATTTAACTATAATTTAACCAAAGGTTAGCAAAATTTACAAATTTTTTTAGATAAATTTAATATTGAAAATATGAAAAGGCTTTAATTGTGAGATAATATCCAAAGTTAAATAATTACTATTATTGTAATTGTAAAGGGTTTTGTTTTTAATAAGTGCTTTAGAATTTTTAAATTCATATTATATTTTTATTCTTCTTCTATATTTTATAAAATATACTAAAATGTTTTTATAATAAATAAATAAAATATTTATTATTTTAAAAAGCAAAATGTTTATTTATTTTTTTGGTATTCATATTTATAATTTCTCAAACAAATTAAATTATTTATTTTTATAAGATAAAAATTAGTAAAAGTTGGAGGCTTTTCAAGTAAATAAGAGGATAAACTATTATTATTATTATTATTATTATTATAATTATAAGTCAACAAATGTAGTGATAATTTAACAAACATAATTATTATGACTAATTATTGATGATTACTATTGCTAACAATTTAAATGGAAAAGTGACTTACTATTTTTAGAATTTTTTTGAAAAAACTTTACCCTTTTATCCTTCTTTTATGTTTTAAAGGATGATTTTACTATTTTACTTATATATATATATATATAAAAATAAAGATAAAGATAAAGATAAAGATATACGAGCGAAGAAAGAGTGGAAACCTATGGTATTTCTTCTTCATTTTTTTATTATTTTGATTTGGCTTTTCATTTTGTTTCCAGACCCGCTTTTGGTTGCAGTGAACCTGCTTCCTCTACGTACATAATGCTTTAACAGGTTGTCATATAAGAGTTTGGATCTTACTCTTATTTTTTTCGAGAGCACAACAATGTGTTGTAGTTCTAACACATTCTTTACGAATGAATATGTTATTATAATTAAAAATATTTTAGTAAGTCATTCATAACCTACATTTAGGCCAATTACGCATAAGTATGAGTTTGACTTGATGCAAACCACTAAAATGATTGAAACAATTGTCTAGAATATTCTTCTCAATTCTTTTTCATACTGTTTATTTTCTTGACATTATCAGAGTCTCACGATGGTGTACACCTGATTGGTAACTACTTTATGATTTAATTTATTAATTTTCAATAAATTATTTGTATTCCATTTTATTACTATTTTCTACTTAATAAACAAATATTACATGTTGATTTTCAAATGTCATTTGTCATGTGGCTAAGAAATTTTATAATATAATATGGAAATAAATAGATTATAAAAATTATAAATAAAATGAATCATGTAAATATGGAAATAATTAAAAAACAATTTATCAATTTAATCACATAAACCATGTAATTAACCCCTTGAATTAACTAAATCAAAAAATAAATTATAAAACTCAAACACAAAAATTAATCACACAAATATAAAAGTAATTAAATTATTTTAATCATAAACAAAAAAAAAATATAAAAATATAAATACAAAAGGTATAAAAATTAAATTCACATAAATATGGAAATCACTAACAGTTTAACACTACAATCAAGTGTAGAGTACTAAATATAGAAATAATCCTAATGAAGGTATAATGAACTTTTTAGTCAAGAGTAATGTCTTAAAGGTGGAATTAATTTTAATGGATATATAATTAACATTCAATGAATCGATTAATAATATTTGTTATTAAGAATTTATTAATTATTTATTAAAATTTAATCTGAATCGATAGGAATTAAACAATATTTATCTTAAAATTTACATGACATATTTATGTTAAAATTAAATCAACAAAATTTAACTATATCTAATTAATCGAGTGAGACCTATAATTATATATTTTATAGGCTTAATTGCACTATTAGTCCCCTACTATCATCCATCCGCAATTTTGGTCCCTCTACTTTTTTTTTTCGCGATTTTGATCCTCCTATTATTTCAAATTCGCGATTTTGGTCCCTCTAACACATACTTGAGACGTATAGGGGGACCAAAATCGCGATTGATGATAATAGAGGGGGCAAAAGTGCAATTAAGCATGTTATATTGTGAAATTTAATTATACAATGAACATTATATTGTGAACTCTGAAATTGTTAATTTCATATTGTATATTAACTTTATTTCAAGTTTTATGCCTTTATATTGTTAATATGAATTTGATATTTAATTTGCTTACCGTTATTTCAGATTCTCAATTTTTTTTAAGTATAACAAAGTTAAACCTCGAACTATGCTATGTTCATTAATTTGTCCCTTTATTATTTATCATATACTACTCAAATTATGACAGGTAACAATTCACTTACTTAGTAAAGCATTTTGTTATTATTTCAATGCTAAAGCCAACGTTTGAATGAAGTGACTTAGCACTTAAGATATATATAAGATATATATTTTAGTATTTAAGAGCTCCATTTAATTTACAATTAAATAAAATTAATGATTAAGAATAAATTATACATAAATTACGATATATTTTTTAATTACTTAAAATTACGATTATGTGATGTAGCAATATTTTTCCGATCAAAGCTATAAATAGTTTGGATGATATTGTAAATTTAAACATCATTATCATGATGGGAAATTTATTATTATATTTTATTTTTAAATTAAAAAATTGAAAAGCAAATAGTTCAGTGTGATTTTTATAATTGAAAAATTAAAAAGCAACGTTTAGTTTTTAAAAGAAAACATTTTATTTAATGAGAAAAGATTGTGTGAGAATGTGACACGCGTCCTACGAGAACTCAATTTAATTAAATTAATTAAATAGATATTAAATAAAATAATATTTAAGAATTGTTAGCATAACATTTACTATCAGTTACAGGATAGGATGAAATAAAAGAAAAAATTGAAAATTAAAAATCAACGTGTAAAGGTGAGTGCAGTTTTTATATTAAAATATTAAATTAAATAAAAAAATATTTGAGAATTGTTAGCATAACATTTACTATCAGTTACAGGATAGGATGAAATAAAAGAAAAAATTGAAAAAGCTGAGTGCGATTTTTATATTAAAATATTAAATTAAATAAAAAAATATTTAAGAATTGTTAGCATAACATTTACTATCGGTTACAGGATAGGATGGAATAAAAGAAAAAATTGAAAAAGCTGAGTGCGATTTTTATATTAAAATAAATAAAAGATATTTGATAATTGTTAGCATAACATTTACTATCGGTTACAGGATAAGGTAGAAAATGGAATAAAAGAAAAAATTGAAAAGCAGTTATAGGATATAATGGAATAAAATTGAAAAATTGAAAGTAGTTACATGATAGGATAAAATAAAAGAAAAAATTGAAAAATTGAAAAGCAACGTTTAGTTTTTAAAAGAAAACATTTTATTTAAAGAAAAAAATTGTGTGAGAATGTGACACGTGTTATAGGAGACTCAATTTTATTAGAAGTAATAGAATAGAATAGAATAGATAGATAGATTAGTTTTATTGCGCTGTAACCTTAATTATATTTTTCAAACGTACTCTATCAAATTAATAATGTACCTCGGTTATCTTGATTATTTAAAAACATTTCTAATTTTAAAAATAAACTTTTTTATCAATTATTTATTTTGAAGAATGAATTTTTTTTTGGGTAAAAAAATTGAAATCGAAATTATATTATTTTCCCCAAAAAAAAGTCCAGTGCAGTGAATAATAAGCCCACCAAAGCACAAAGGAGGAGAACTTGACCCAAGATTAGCCCAATTAATATTTGTCTCCAAAAACAAAAGAAAAGAAAAACCCTAATTTGAGTTTCTGTATAAATTGGTAATTGCTGATAGCAGAGAGGAACCTCCTCCAAATCTTCAGCGACTGCGCATTCCGATCTTCTTCTTTGTGAAAGCACCAAACAGCACCAATGGGACACTCTAACGTTTGGAACTCTCACCCCAAGAACTACGGTCCTGGTTCTCGCGCTTGGTATGCCATTGCTTCAATTCTCGATATTCATCGGTTTACAGATTATTTATTGTCACTCTCATGTTAAAGTCTTTTGCTTATTAATTTAAAGTTTCTCTTTTGATCCCAAATGTAAGAAGGTTGAATCGCTACCCCATACTGTTTCTATTCTTTCCTGTTTGTTTTCCCCTGTTTTGGGTTATGCAATATTACTGGTTGTTATGCATAATAATCATGTTTTGATTTTTTTTTATATTTGATTTTTAATTCACATGTTGCTGTTGATACCATTTTATTATATCACATATTTTACATAAAACTGAAGTTGTTTTAGCTTTTGGTGAAGTTTTAGTTCTTATTGGTATTTGGTAATGAATGAACACATGTATTGGTTTGATCTAGCCAAACCCTCACCTAGTGGAAAAGGCTTTGTTTGTTGTGTTGTTATGTTGGTACAGAATTAACATTGTACATACTGAGTTTTAGATTATTGTATATTTAAGATATTCTCCAAAAATATGTGGATATATTGATGAAAGTTATTGGGTGCATGTGGTGTATAATTTGCTACATGTATTTGTTGTTGCTGTTGTTTAATTGTTTTTTAGGAGCTTTGCTAATTGTAATTGTTGTTTGTGTTAACTTCTTGCAGCCGTGTGTGTGGGAACCCGCATGGATTGATCAGGAAGTATGGCCTTATGTGCTGCAGGCAATGCTTCCGTAGCAATGCCAAGGAGATTGGCTTCATTAAGGTCAATATTTGGATCTGCTATTCTCAATTTCAATCTTTTAAATAATCCAATGTGAATTTCTCTATATCTCACTCTTCTGTTTTTTATTTTTGTTGCAGTATCGCTGATGAGCTAGTCACCTGACCGGCCTATTTTAGGTTCTGGCATATTAGGATATTATGAGGATCTTATGTTTGCAGAAACTTTGGACTTGTTTTTGGCATCTAGTTAATTATCAGACTTAATTTGTGGAACTAAGAATACTTTTTAATACATTGTTTTTTTACTATTGACATCCCTATCTGTGTGATCCTTTAATCTTTATTTAGTTGGTGTTTGACACATTGGTGCATGCCTGCAACCTTGCATTTGGCAATCTGCTTTCATTTTTTGTTTTACTTTTTAGGTATTGGTTGTATTTGATTAGAATTAGAATTATGTGATTTAGTGTTTGGATTCCAACTCCTTGAAAAGTGATTTGAGCAATTAAGAGACAAGTTTTTGCATGTTTGGGAAATCTAGGAATCCAAAACAGATTAATGAGGAATTGTTACATATCCGACTCAACAATTTTAAGCTAATGGGGGGAAGCATTGTTGTCATTGTTATTGTTAGGGTAGCATTGTAAGTTGGAGTGCATGTGCATGACCAATAGATTTCACGGTTTAACAAAAAATTTAAAAGCTATAGTATTTCCTTTATGTAGTATTTGTAAGATGGTTTTTGGAAGAACTTATTTGGATTTATTTTGTGAAATAAGCACTGTGTTTGGATATACTTATAAAAAATAGTCATAGTTTGTGGCTTGTTTACAAGTTATCCTTAGCTTATTTCAGCAAGTTTCTGAAAATAGTTTATGTAAGTGTTCCATACCTTTATCTATTTTCTCAAATGTGCACCCTAACTCTCCATTTTCATATAGTTGAAGCTCATTAATATTGTAGCGTCTTGCAAATATTGTATATGATCGAATAATAGAGTAGTACCGCTGCGGCATTAAATTTTGGTTTGATGGGTTTTCGACAAACTTGTCCGATTCGTAATTTATTGACATTAAATTTTGGGTTTGATGGGATACAAAATCTACTATCACTGTAGCGTTGAATTTTACGATATGTTTGGATGAAAAATGGGGTTAAATTATTATTTTTAATCCTGGAGTCCCTGTTTTGTTCGGATTTTATCTAATCATCACTTTTAACTTAAATTCACATGTGTCTGTGGGAAATTTTCTATCAAAGACTAAAAGATAATTAATTAATTAAGTTTTAATCTTATTTTTATGAAGTATTTTATAACTGTTAGTTTTGTAGTGAAATATTATCCTTCTCTGTATCTTTCAATTTGTCACATTTTTTTTTTATTGCTGTAGGGGCAAAAAGCCCAGGCTGTCACATTTCTAATGTCTTAATCCCAAGGGGTTTAGTTGAATTGAGCAAGATATCACCTTGTATCTGACATGTTACATGTTCACGTTTTGAACTGGGATGTCAATCTATCATCCTAAATTTTTTTATCACGTGTTTACAAGAAGCCGAGGATAAAGAATTTCAAAATGCATTGGGACTAAGTGTCTTTTATTTTCGCAAGGAGTTAGGGGGACTCAGCGACTACATTTTATTTTTTGAAATTTTGTCATCTTATTTGAATTGAAACCTGTACTTATTTGTCATCTTATTATTTGTACTAAGTTTGAATCTCTCAACGCAACTATTTGTAGCGTTGAAAATGTGAGTTTATCACGTTCCAATACTAACTCAAACATAGTTATGTAATTCCCCAATTGAATAAATTTTGCATGTAGCATGGTCACAATAAAAAAATTGGTATCTTTGGTGGTAGTATGTAGTAACAAGTAAAGCCGGCCAGCCAACCAAATTGGTTTTGATGTACTGGTTGCCTGCAGGGGATGAGACCCACAGACAACAGCAGAGAATGAAAGCTCAAAAGCGCTTATGTAAACTGATTTATAAGTTGTACCAACCACTAATGCTCACCTCTAAATTCCTTCCTCTTGAAGGCATTCACCATCGTACATTTTCAATAATTCCTTCCATGCATGAATCCCTCACCTGCCATTCTTAAATATTATACTATTATTTCTAATTTTGGACTTTTTTCCATCACCATCATACTACTGTACATCCATCGAAAATCATGATCTGTGCTGTGCAAAACAAGGTTTTAAGTTTAACAAATGAATCGTGCAAATAAAGATCTCCATAATGTTACCAAGCGTTGTTGCATTAGATTGAATAGATGTTTAGGATTAATGAAACCCCATTAGAGTAATAAGGTTCCATTTGGAGGTGTTGGAGTAGGGAAATGGATGCTTTGCAGTTTTGACATGGCACATGAAATCTGAACTATGAAAAGTATGTTATTATTTTATAAAATATTAATAACGAAATCATAGGTAAACAACTTTTAGTCCTTGAATGGAGATTTGCAATTAAAAAAATTACAAAGGATTTTGAGATCCGTTAGAGTACAGTGATCCAAAAAGAGTGGAATGAGAAGTACTTTGTATTGGTAAAATGTTGAAAAAAATATAACCAGTGAAAGTGATGAAATGGTTGTAATTTCTTAAAATGTCAAAATAGTCTTCATATCATATTAACATATTAAGGAAAAAAATTGTCATGCCTTGTACATTTTGTTCCCCACTCCTCTATGCAAATCACCTGATTTGGAGCCTGAAAGGTCCCCTCCTAACCAATTCACCGTATCATCCATAGTTTTCGCCTTTTAGAGTTCTAAGTAGGGGTACCAACAAAACCTGACACAATTGGCAGATAATTGGGTCCCTTAAGCATGTTGACAGGGATTCAATTCCTGGCGGTGTGTATGAAAAAGAATTTGTTGGGAGAAGCAAAACTCACTTCAATAATCTCTACGCCTCGAAGGGATTAGTTTCTACTTATCGGCTGAGGGATACCTTTGCTTAAAAAAAAGAGTTCTAAGTATGGGTTTAGTTAATTTGTTTCCAGGAATCTCCTTCTGGGAGATAAGTTTCCCAGCAGTGTAGTGTAATTACTTGGAAATAAAAGATTATCTGTATTAAATGCTACCTTACTTAAAAGAGTATCAGAATTAGTGATAACCACAAATTCTGGTACTTGAATAAAAGGGGTAAAGGAATTAGATCCAAATGATGTCTCAGAGTTGTTTGAAATGTGTTACATTCTGTTAAAAACAAATCAAAATAGAATGAATGTTTGAACATATGACTTTGATACATAATATAAGATAATAAGCAACAGCACCAAGAGGCAAGAGGTGACCTCTTAAATCGTAATGCCATGACATTTGAAAAGAATATTTCGTTATACAAGTAACGTGTCATTTTCCGGATCTCTTTCTCCTAACAAAAAATATACTGTTTCACAGATTGTGAGAATTTAACTTTTCACTCAAGAAGTTTATGCTCAGTTTATAATTATAGGCCAATAAATTTATTTTAATTTTTGATAGGAAGAGAAGAGGGTATGTATGGATTGCTTATTTTGATATATAGTTACAAAAATTGTCATTTTTTAATATATAGTTACAAAAATGTTAAAGTCCCTCTTCCTCATTTCATTTTGATTGTCATGTCAAATGTTATCATCCTTCAGAGTAAGAATTAGTACTGAAATGTTTATAACTGGCTTAAGCCATAAAATAAGAAATTGCATAAAATGGGGTTCTTTGAGTACTCAAAGCTTTAGCTCAACAAATCAAATATCAAGAATCTTGAATCTTTGGCTTCAAGGATTATTAACCCCAAAGCAATATAATAATAACCACATTTTGGAGCATGCAAAATAGCCGCCAATACAGACAGTACCAACTTTGAGCCTCAAAGTTGCGTATCACATTTTTTTTTCTCCCTTGCCCCTGTTGATAAATAATCACACACTTTTCTATGTGGGGTTGAGGTGGAAAGGAGAAGCAAAGTTGGAAAGCTATGGGACAGAAGGCAAAATTATTTCCTTAAGCCCATAATCACTTCCGAAGCAAAGTTAATTAGCATCTTCAAGTGGTTGTTTGCTTTTAACCAATTATTCCATTGAGTGTACCTTAAGTTACATGCCTTCAAAGAATTATCCCTTTCTCATCATTCCATGATACATTTGCCATGGATTACTTAATCAAACATTATAACCATATCCCTTGTGTGTCTCCTAATGCTGAATGGTAAATTACAACCAGTAAATGTGAATATTAGCTGAAGTGGGGGTTTAATGTTCATCATAGATTTTTTATGATTATGAATCAGTAGCTTTAACATATGGTTAATATTATTTGGCAATGAGCAATCTCACTGCCAAAGTTAAATAAGAAACTCAGGGACTGACCCATCAGTGTCCTTTACTGTTGAAGTAGCAAGTTGTGGTGAATAATCATGTTGGTCTAACTAATTATTAGTTAAATGCAACAAAAAAGGGGAAAAAATAGAATTCAACCAACCCTCCCCAAATCCTAAGTTTGTTGTGAATTCTATTGCTTCTAGGATCACCTGGAAACTGTTTTGGATAGAGATGTCACTAGGCTTGGGGTAGATAGTAGAGTAATTATTAGTTGTGATACCACATTATTACAATTTATAGCACACATTTTTCAAATAAATGAAGAAAAAGGAGTTTGTGAGTAAAAGGAAAGGGCTGCTTCAATATAGATCAAGATTTGGAATTTTATGCAGTTTCTTAGATTAATAGTAATTTTGTTTTTGTCAAACCATTACCTTACAAGTTTCAGAATCTTAAATGTAGTATTTTATTTCAGTAGCATTTCTCGGAGCTAAACCTTGGTTATTCAACTACTGAACATTACATGATTGATTTCCTTTAAACAAAGTCTCGAGTTTAAATTTTAGAGTGAAAAAAAATTTTCATTGGAAGAGTTAGCCTCATTGAAATGTAAATGTTCCCCACTCTAACAGAATTGTCTCTGGTGGAAGATACATGTGTTTCAAAAAAAAAAAAAAAAACTACTCCGTGAAGACACCCGGCGTAGAATTACTGTGAGTCTGTGACAACAGCAAAGAATCATTTTAATCGAGACCCTTAAATTAATATAAATAATCAGTAACCTACGCCGTCAGCCTAGGAAATAGTCACCATCTTATAAATATATACTATATGCTAAAACACAAGATTCTTTCAGATCAAACAAGAAACAAGCACATTCTGGCAAGGGAAAAACAAAGGAAAATTTTGGGAAATTTTATGTCTCAATTAATATAAATTTTTATCTAAATTATAATTGGTTGCTTAATTTAATCAGAATTAATGAAATTCATTGGATGATATACAGAAGTACACACACATATATATACATAAAGAAGAAAGGTAGAGGAGAACCAAAGGTTGGAGAAAACAGAGAAGAAAATTGAAGGATGTTGATATTAAGAAATAAGAAGCGTTCAAAGCCTGCAATGAATGGAGAGGGACAGAAAGAGATGTGGCATCTTAATATAGTTATAATAATAAATTGATTATAGCTTAGCTTGCAAAAATCACAATTAGGCAACATTGCCTTTCTGGTTGATAATGTCTAAGCTTTTTGGGCATTTCATTGATGGCATCAACCACTGTATTTGCTTTAGAGCTCCTTTCATGAAGGTTAGCTCATTCATCTCTTTCCCAATGAAGTAATCTATCTATCTCACGTCACTCCGGGTGCCAAATCTCTCTGTATATATTATATTATTATTTATACATACAATTTATACACGTGAAAGCATGTATTCTTGTTTATGAAACCAAACACACTAGTGCTTAATTATACGGCTGAGTATTAGTATTAGTAGTATTTCACACCAACATGAAAGAGACAGCCATATATCTAGTTCTCGTGGTAAATAGCTAATATAGTGATATAATACACACAATATATATAAATCTTGTGTGTGATTAATTTACCAAGCTACCTATACAATCAATGCTCAAGGTTATATGAACCTAGAAGGAAAAAGTGCAAAATACCTTGTTTTCAACAACCTAACCAATCTCTCTGTACATGTGTAAATACATGCATGTAACTTTTTTTTTCTTTGTTCATATACATCATTCATGACAATTGCTTAGTTGAAGACTTGGAGGGAACAACATTAATGTTATGTTTGGTAAGAAAGAAGTTAAATAGAAGAAAAAAGAAAAAGAAAAATCTAATGTAGTACTTAAGTTTATTTAAGTCTAAATGAGTGGCCAACTCTTGCTTTTCTATTTTTCAAATCTCTCCTACCAAATACTGTATGAGATGGCCAAGCAAGCTACTAACTGAACTAAAAATTCCATGGAAATAATATCACTTTCCTAAATCTCTAATAAAAACATAGATGCAATATCGGTTTAGACTTTGTGTAAGTAATTCGTGAAAGACTTTTTTAATCGGTGATCAGGATTTATAAAACATACTTTTAGTTACCAAAACATATTTAAATTTTTTAATTATCATTTGATTTTATGTTCATATAAAATAGTTAATCATATTGTTACTATTAAGCTTTTTTTTTTAAAATTTAATAACGCGTAATTGAATGATGACATAAACACAAACTCACTTTTATTATTAAATTAAATTATATTCTCCTAAGTGTAGCTTAATCACTTATTCATTACTTGTCTTTTTAAAATTTCAAAGTTAAATTATTTTGACTTAGCAATCATTAGTTACATCACATGGCTATTTTTAAATGTAGGCAATATTTAAAATAAATTAAAAGAGAAATATTTGAAAAAATAAATTGTCTCAGGACGTGACCTAAACCCAAGTGTACATCCACAAGTAAAGTGACCCGACTCTCATGTATAGGAGAACGGGGGTAATTTTAGGATAGACCTTTTAAATTTGGGTATATTGTAGACCTCCATAATTTATTATTATAAAAAGTAAATTTAAACTAATAAACACATTATTAAAATTTTTAATATTAAATTTATATTATTTATAATAAAGATCTATCGTAGATCCAAAATATAGTAGTCCGTTTTAACTCTAAATTAAGACTTTCATATCATATTATTTTCTCTCTCTTGAAACAATATTTCATTGTTTTTTTTAAATATTTTTATATTTTTTACAAAATTAGAATCATAAATTACCTTTTAATTTTTCTTTTGCATTTAATTCTTTCTTCCTTTATATTAGTTGTTTATTCTCTAAAAAAAATATTTTTATGGTAATTTTTTCTACAAATCCCAACCGTTTATACTATTAAATCAAATCCTTTTAAATTTACTTCTTTCATTAAAATTTAATATTTGTCCCTAAATAGGGTGTTCTACTCCTCTATCTATCTATCTATCTATATATATATATATATATATATATATATATTAAAAAAATATTATAGTATGTTTTCTTGAAGTAACTTAATCTTTAGCCTACTCACTCTTAAAAAATTATACATATTATTATTAATTTATTTTCTTTTAAATTTTAAATTAATTAAGCATGCCTTTTTTATAATTTAAAAGTTACTTTTTAATATAATTTTTAGATTTTATTTAAATTAATTATAATACCTTATAATTAAATTTTTTGGTGGACCTCGAGGGTTGATGTATGATATGATTTGGTGGTCAAATTGGCAGTATTGCATGGTGGACAGGGGTGGAAACAACTTGAGTCAGTTAACTGTTATAAGCCTTTTTTTAAGGTCTTGTCTGACATTTGTAAAAGAGTGTGTTTTGTAAAATTAGCTGAAAAGCTAGTTGAAAACTAAAAATTAGTTGAAAGCTGAAAAACTAGTTGATTTGATTAAACGTGTTTGGCAAAACTAGCTGGAAATGATAAAATGACATATAAAGACATCATTAATTATTAAATAATGACGAATAAGGGTTATTGAGGAATAAATTTGTAATAAAATTTAACTAGTAACTGAAAAAGGGAAGCTTTTTCACAAAAGCTATCCCAAGTAGTTGTTCAAGAAAAGCTAGTAACTAACTAAAGAAGTTACCTTACCAAACATGTAAGCTTGTTCATAAACTTGTTTTTATAATAAGACCTACAAAAAGCCCAACAGGCCTATAAGCCTATGCAGGCCAGCGGGCCTATAAGCAGACTTTTATATAATTAATTTAATATATCATAGTTTTTTAATTATATTCTGATTTTTTAATTATATTTATAGTTATTTATGTAATTAATTTAATATATTATTATATTAAATAGATTGGCCCATCAGGCCTAGCAGGCTTTTTCATAAGCATGAAGCCTGTCACTTTAACTAAACAGGCTTTTAAAAAAAGTTTAACCTAACCTTTTTAATAAACGAGTCAGGTCAGGCCAGACCGTAGGTCTCTGACAGTTCGTGTGGCCTATTCCTACCCCTAATGGTGGAGTTACTGGTCAGTTGAGTAAGAAATATATGCATTCCTTAAGTGATGGTTTGCCTCGTTATTTTATTAACCGCAATTGTGGGTCAATCATAATCTTATCAGTCAATGTTTCCTTCTAAGTTCTAAGTTCTAACTACCTGTAAAATGTGATGAGCAGAGTAGGGAAAAGAGTTTAGAATCATGGTATGGAAAGTATGGTGATTTTAGGGTAGACTCTCTTAAGTTTGGGTCTACGATATACCCTCAACTTTATTACTATAAATGATAGATTTGTTTTTATAATACTTTATTATTTTTTTAATATTAAATTTATACTATTTATAGTAAATGTCTACCATAGACTACTTTTTTTATGATCTATCGGTGTTTGGTAGGGTAATTTTTTTAGGTAGCTACTAGCTTTCTCTTGAAAAACTACTTGGGGTAATTTTTTTTTTTGAAAAAACTTTTTCAGCTACTAGCTAAAATTTTATTGTAAGTTTATCCCTCAACATCCCCTATTCATCATAATTTAATAATTAATGACGTCCCTATATGTCATTTTACCATTTTCAACTAGTTTTGTCAAACACTTTCAATCAAATCAGCTAGCTTTTAGTTTTCAGCTAATTTTACCAAACACACTCTCTTACAAATATAAGACCGGGCCTTAAAAAAATGCTTGTAACAGGTAATAGACCCAAGTTCAGACTTAAGAATTAGGAGTCAGGCCATGCTCACGCCTGCCAAAGCTTGACCTGTTTTCACTCTTATCCACCATGCAATATCGCCAGTTTGACCACCAAATCATACGAGGCTTCAACGCTCGAGGTCTACCAAAAAACTTAATTATAAGGGATATATGTATAATTAATTTAGATAAAATCTAAAAATTATATTAAAAGGGTACCTTTTAAATTATAGAAAAGGCATGTTTAATTAATTTAAAATCTGAAAGAAAATAAATTAATAATAAATGTATAATTGTTTAAGAGTGAGTAAGCTAAAGATTAAGTCACTTTAAGAAAACATACTATAATTTGATATATTGGAGTAGAACATGCTATTTAGGGAAGAAGATTAACTTTTAATGTGAAGGAGTAAATTTAAAAGGAATTGATTTAAAAGTATAGACACTTGGGATTTGAAGAAAAAATTACCATAATTTTTTTAGAGAATAAACAACTAATATAAAGGAAGAAAGAATTAAATGTAAAAAAAAAAAAGGTAATTTATGATTCTATTTTTTAAAAATATATAAAAATATTTAAACAACAATGAAATATTGTTTTAAGAGAGAAAATAATATGTTAGGAAAGTAATAAGCGTTAACATTAAACTTTATTGTATAAGTAGTGAATTAATTATATATTTCTTAAATTGTAAATATTTTTAATATATATTTATTATATGTTATATTTATTAATTATGGATATCTCTCTTATAACTTTAATTTTTTCTTAATTTTTTATTTATATCATCTCACTTTAAAATTATTCTTACACAAAATACCAAATAATACTAAATTAAGATTAAATTCATCAAATTATAGAAAAAAATCTCTAATTCTATGAACTAGTCTTGTTAAGAACTTCTCATTATGAAATTTCTTGATTTATTTTATTATTCCATTTCTTGTTGAATAGTAGTATTTTATAGGAAAAACAAAACTCCCTTCCTTATAAGTAAAATGGCTCTTTTTTTTTCCTTTCTTTTTCCTTCCTTTGAAGTGAATGGTTGCGAGAAATTCACACCTTACAAAACATAGTGCATTATTAAGTTATTATATACTTACAGAACAAATTTGCATTTTGAGTGATAGAAAGAAAAGGAATAATAACAAGCTTAGGCTTAGCAAAATAATAAAGCGTCATTAACTTAACATAACGTTCCTCCAAAGATTCACTCACCCAAACCAAAACCCAAAGGCTCACTCACTCTCACTGTGACCTGCAAAACACTCTCTAAATTTCGTTTTTTTTCGCATTTTTTGTTTTTTCACCTACTTCGCTTTCTGTCCCTTTTTTTCTCTCTCTCTCAAATCCCACACCCTGCAGCGCTATTTCTCTCACTGTTCCTCTGAAATGCTGAATCTGGAGCATACCCATTTGTGAAGCGCTTGATCTGCACCAGTTTCTCATGGATAAAGCTCAGATTTTTGCGTTTTGGGGTATGAGGGAGGCAATGTGAGGGAAAGTTTCCACCTTTTTGCAAGGTCCTATAATGGTGGCTGCCATTTCCGAAGACCCATTAAGCTCCTCAAGGCAAGCTTCAAACAATGGCAGCTTACCCAGAAGAGGCAAAGGGAGGCAAGTGTCTTCCAGGTACATGTCACCTTCACCTTCATCTTCTCCTTCAACAACATCATCCTCATCAACAACAACAACCACAACCTCCTCTTCTTCTTCACGCCGATTCCCTTCCCCTCTTCTCTCTCACTCCACCAATTCCGCAACCCCACTTGTTCCTAAGCGTTCCCAATCGGTGGACCGCCGGAGACCCCGACCCATGACCCCACTTCCCGACGCAACCAAGCTTCTAGTAACTTCTACTCGTAGCTTGTCGGTTTCGTTTCAAGGAGAGGCCTTTTCGCTACCCATTAGCAAGAGCAAGGAGAAAGCTGCTACGCCGGAGCGCCGGAGGGCCACTACGGCCGCCGGAAAAGGAGGAGATCAGGGAGAGAGGTCGGAGAACTCTCGACCCACGGATCAGCACCGGTGGCCCGGCAGGGCCCGGCAGCCCAATAACCTCTCAAGGAGTGTGGATTGCAGTATTGATAGTGGTGATAGGAAGAAGGTTGTTGGGAATGGATTTGGGAAAGTGGCACGTGCATTGCAGCAGTCAATGGTGATTGAGAGTGGTAGAAGAAGGGCTTCTTTTGATGGGTTAGGGGGTTTGAGTTTGGATTTGGGCAAAGCTGAGTTGCTCAAGGGTGGTAGTGCTCATTTGAATAGTGAGTCTTCTTTGCCTTGTGATCTCACTGCTTCTGATACTGATAGTGTTTCCTCTGGTAGCACTTCAGGAGCACAAGATGGGGCTTCTACCAAGGCCCCAAGAGAACCTCGTGGCATTGTTGTGTCTGCAAGGTTTTGGCAAGAAACTAATAGCCGCCTGCGCCGTTTACAGGACCCTGGTTCTCCCTTATCAACAAGCCCTGCTTCTAGAACCACTGTCCCAACAAAGAATTCTCAATTGAAAAGGTATAATAGTGATGGTCCAATGTTGTCCCCTAGAACTATGGCTTCTCCAATCAGGGGAAATGTGCGTCCTGCCTCCCCTAGTAAGCTTTGGGCATCTACAACATCTTCCCCATCAAGGGGGATGCCTAGCCCTGCTAGGGTGAGAAGTGCAGTTGCCAGCTCCATCAATAGTAATTCTAGTAATACACCTTCAATTCTTAGCTTCTCCGCTGATGTCCGGAGAGGGAAGATTGGGGAAGATCGAATATTTGATGCGCATACCTTGAGGCTTCTGTATAACCGGTACGTGCAGTGGCGGTTTGTTAATGCCAGGGCAGATGCTACCTTCATGGTGCAGAAACTGAATGCAGAGGTATGGTTGAATATGTATTAAGTCGCGCCATATTCTATATTATGGGTTTTGTTACTTGTAGTTAATATGAATATCTCTAATTGTTAGCTTTTAGTAATTGTTTCATTGAATGCTTGTAAATTGTAGTGTGTTTTGTGGAATGATTTAGATTATGTGCTTAGGAATGCACTAGCAAACTACATTTGAAAAACCCTGTGCTAGAAATTTAGGCTGCTAAGCTAAGGTCTTACGGTGAATGATGAATGGTGATTCACATTTTGAAGGAAATATGCTAGGTTTCAGAATGCAGATTGACTAACATGATGAAACTCAGTATGCATTTCTTGGACTTATCATCTTAACCTGGAAAATGTAGTTAGTTTTTCTCATCATTGTTCCTTGCTTGTAAGTGCTTGGAGATTTCAAAGTTTTCAACCATTGCATAGTGTCACTTCAATTGCAGGCTCGTTAGAGGAAGGTCTAGACTGTAAATAAATATTACTTAAAAATTCTAGCCTAATGTTATGTTCAAATGTCTTCCAGAAAACTTAAATGATGGCTATTCGTGGTTTATGTATTGACTAAAGTAAAGAATCTCACTGACTTCAGAAATGTGTGCGGACAACTTTTTGCCTTGTTGTGCCGATAAATTATCTTGTTGGTAGTGAGCTGATGAGGATGCTGCATAATGAAAAGTTGTCATGTAGAGATTTGCCAGTAGCATTGTCCCAGATTTGGCTTAAGTATACTAGTTTATAGCAGAATTTTGCAAGGATGATTCAAATGGAAATGCAAACATGCAATTCTTCTATCTATGTGGAGAAAAAAAACTATAACATATGTAGATAAGGATTATGTTGAATGGCCATACACTTAGGTGTACATAAAATAGAAGTAGTTTGTGGAAAAGGTTAAGTTCATCTTAAGTGCGATTCTTGGTTGTACAGCTTGACCTAATATTATGTTGACCTCAAGTCAGGTGTCTAACAAAGTTATCCCCATTTGAGCATTCTATCATCACTTTATAGGCTCTGGAAATCTGTTGGTATTATTAGTGATGTTCAACAATTTAATTTTTGGTTATCTGGTTTTGCATTTGTATTGACAATGTTCTGAAGTGTTTATCATGAGAGGCAGTCATATACTTGAAAAAGTTAATACTTGCACATCTAATTTCATGTCTTGTAAAATAATTTACTCCTACTATGTTTAGGATGACAATGGCTGCACTATTGGCTGATAAAAATACTAGTACAGTACCATATGGTAATGCACTGTAGGTTAAACTAAATTATTTTCATTGTGCCAGAGACATTTGTGGAATGCATGGGTAACAATCTCAGAGCTTCGGCATTCAGTCATACTTAAAAGAATCAAGCTGGTATTACTGAGGCAAAAGTTGAAGCTCACTTCCATTCTAAAGGGACAGGTATTGTTCAGAGCTTTCAATTTTGAAAATAATGCCTCTTATGCAATGAATGTAAAATCATGGAAGGTGATAAGCTTGATAAAATTTAAATTGTATTTTTGCAACATTGCTTTTGTTTTATAAATATTTGCATGCCTGCTGATGTGCATGTGCCCATTTATAACTTGATGCGATGTCTATTATTCATTAATATTTTGCCAATTCAGTACGTTACTTTCAAGCATACATATATTAATGAGGATTTAATGTTATGTTCACATTAAAGACATAATCAGCAATGCATTTGATCAGAATACTAATTATTTCATCATCATTATTTGTCATAATTGAAGTTTATTGTGTGTGGTCATAGATTTCTTATTTGGAAGAATGGGCCCTTCTAGATAGAGATCACTCCAGTTCTTTGCTTGGAGCAACTGAAGCTTTGAGGGCGAGTACCCTCCGTCTTCCGGTTGTTGAAAAAGCAATAGTATGTCCCACCACTATTTTCTTGGATATGTTACACTATATTAAAATAGTCTGTCAAATATTAAACAGCCTTTCTTTCAGGCTGATGTACCAAATCTAAAGGATGCTTTGGGGTCAGCAGTAGATGTGATGCAGGCAATGGCATCCTCAATATACTCTCTTTCGTCAAAGGTGATTTTTTATATCTTCCCTATGTGTTCTTTTGTAAGGTGCATCTGTTCTTTTAATTGTCATCTTAGCTGTAACTTCTGTTTGATAGTTGGTATTTGAGTTATAAGTAATACTACTGATACTTTCATTGATTAGTTTGGTCACCGGGTCACATTTTGGTCAAGCCATACTGAAAATGTATTGTAATTATAATTTTTCGAAGAAAAGGTACTGGGTTTATAAGTTCTTCAGAATAGAACCTAAATTAGCCATGTGGTCTAGATCCCCCTTTCACCCCTTTTTAACTTAGTAATGGAATTTATTCACCAAATAATCATCTTACCATTGAATCTGTCATATTCACTGTGTTTTGTGATTTTAATCAATAATAAATTGAAAATTTTATTCAAATTGATGTTTAAGCAGAATCTTTCATAAATGCAGAAATAGTAAAATCTTAAGGGTAAAAAACTCATAATGATGGACACAATATTGTCATAATCTTGGCTAATATGCATAAGTGCATGATATCATTTCACAAGTATGGTTTTGATATTCTTTATTAAGTAGAATATATTCTTACCTATTTGTGCTTAGGCTTTGTCTAAGTCTATAATCATAACATGGACACGCCAACAGAGGAGTCTTGTCCTTGTCTGGCTTGTACACAACACTCGGGAGTTGTGACATTCATTTCTACAAAAATATTAAATTTAACATTTGACACTTGTTTGGCCTACTAAACTTTTTTTATACATTCTAGCTACTATCCATATGTGTTTGTGTGTGAGTACGTGCGCACCATCTTTGTCCTTGTTTTTTCAGTATTTGATGTGTTGCCATGTTACTTGCCAATCCCTTGGGTCTGGGCTAAGATGCATTAACCCATGCATGGTTGCTTATGTGGGTTCATTTCTGCCAGCCACCAGAGATTTTCTTTCTTTCTTTTTTGCTTTCTGTAGTCAGCTTTACAAATAATACAACGAAAATGAGCTGATTTTATAACAACCCTTCTCATTAGGCACGGTCAATTAGATGGATCAACTGATACCATTTTGCTCTGTACAACATAAACTGCCAAAGCCTTTTCTGCACTAGGTGGACCATTTTGCTCTATTAAAAATCAAATTCAGTAAAACCAACTGATTAGTTGTAGCCGCCCCCTCCCCCTTTCAAAAGAAAAATGCTAATTAAATGATTAGAATCCTATTGAAGCATTTGCATAATTGATAATTTGGAAAGAGTTGAGGACAGCTTTCTTCCTTCAAAGCCAATTGCTATTTCTTCATTTATTTTCATACTAGGCCACTCATGGCACGTTTCATTATACAGTGAGGAAGTGAATATTTACATGTCTACTAATATATTTAATGGCACAAATTTCTAGCAGGTGGAAGAAACTAACTGCTTGGTGGCGGAAATCCTAAAAGTGACCTCAAAGGAAAGGTTTTTGCTTGAACAATGCAAGGACTTTTTGTCTTCATTAGGAGCCATGCAGGTAATCTATCATGTTTGTCTAAAGCATTCTCATATCATACTAATTTCTATATCACTATTCTTATTGTTATTTTGTACCTGAAAAAACTGTGACAGGTGAAGGATTGTAGCTTAAGAACGCATATGTTACAACTTGGTCGTGTACCGACGACTTCCAGCTGCCTGACAACACATGTGTAGAACTGATCTTATTTGACTGCTCACTCTTAATGCTAACACTACTCCCAGCCTTTTATTTTCCACAGGGTGGAGATAACACAGAAGGTAATAAGAATGGAATGGAGTTAAATAGCTGCTGGTTTTTGGTGTTCCTTTGACATTTTTGAAACCTGTTGTGTGGTCTTGTATGTCTTGTGTGTAGTATATCCTTGTGTCTGAATATTACAATTTACAAAGGAAAAAAAAGGTTGCTTTTCTCTCACTAGTTAGCTAGCTGTATACAATTTACCTTGTCATTTGAGGAAAAGCAAGTGTCTGTGTATATATCTATATGTAATCAACTAATCATTGTTTATTAGGTAGTCTGTGCTCTAGATCTTCATTTCAATCCCTGCTGTGTATGCTTTGCTGCTATTTTTATTGTCATTATATTATAGTTTTAGCAATCACAGGCATGATTTTACAGTTCTTCAGAACAATTTGCTAGGTGCTGGGAGAACAGATGATTGAAGGTGCTTTATGTTCCTCAATGTAAATAAATAATTGAAACGTGATCATATGATAATGATAGCATAGCAAAATGCAGCACAGAATCACCCTTAACTGAAATGCAAGTTATGCAACCACATGATCAAATTAGACCTTCAATATGATCAAATTATATTCTGCTTCTCTATTGAGATCCCTTTTAAGTTTTATGAAATGAAATGAAATTATGGGAGTAAATACGATTATTTAAAGAGATTGTTCCCCCAACCCAAATAAAGTAAAAACGATGAGAGAAGGAAAAAAATGTGTACATATATATTTTACGTAAATATCTTACGGTGATTAACTTAGTTTAGAAGCAATATTGTCCAATGAATTAAAAGAAAGTGTATTTGTCGTTGTTACCAAAATCAAACATGCGACTTTTAAAACAATTTTAAGCCATAACGATTGGAACGTGGCAGTGAAAAGAACAAAGCAACAAAGGCACTCAAACTATAAAAGAACATAAGGCCCATTTCCTTTCCCTATCGTGGATTTGTGGTCCCAGTAACAGTGTCGTCTTCTATAGTATTAGTTTTAAATTCTGTGGTAACAAAAAATTTCCTCACTCTCAGGCTGAGTCGTATGCATGTTATTTCTATTAAAAAAAAGAACAAATTCTTAGCAACATAAATAGATAAATTTAATTAGCTTTTTTTTTCCCTTTCATTTGAATATGTGACTTTTTTGGTCCCCTGAAGTTCACAGAATTGAGTCTCCTTATAAAACTGTATAAATGCTATAGTATCAATTATAAAACGCACACATAGACATAGGGTTAATCTCGGACGTACAAAAACAAAATGTGTACTTGGTTTCCATCAAAATTACGTTTAAAACATGAATCCAAGCCAGTGCTACTAAGAGTAGTGTTGGCTCGGATCCATCAAACGTTGATCCGGTATATAAATCATGCAGTAAATTGCTTGAAATTGTGATTACTTATTGGGCTTAAAAATACTATAAGTGGCCCATATGCATTCCGTCTTTCGTGAAGTTTGGCGAAAATAGTCCATACGTGACGAACATCATTAGCATTACTCCAAATTCCAAAACATGAAAGATTAAAAAAAGAGGACAAAAATTAGCAGTATTTGATTGAATGCCTCCTCGAATAACTCAAGGGCCAGTGACATTCTTTCATTATATACTTGCATATTTTGCTTGCAGTTTCACCAAAAGAGAGATGCACATGTCACATAAAGTCGTCCCATTTATACTTGTGTATGACTTGTATATATTTTACAATACTTGTTGTCTTTTTCTCTTTATTTTCCTATCCATATATTATTAGTAGCTATAGCGGGAAAAAATAATTAGTTGTAAAAATATAAGATTCTATCCAAGTATCCTCTTTATTTCGATAAGGTTCAACAAATGTTTTCATACAAAAATGTGCAGGGAAGAACCTCCCACAGCTAGCCCAAAAGAAATTATAGCATTTTCATGTTTTAACTGTTTATGTTTTCAAACCAAAATATTAAGATAAGGATTGGCTGAGTTACTCTTTGTGACTCATAAACACACATAATTAACTTCACAGAACTCGTAAAAGAGACTTAAATGGAGAAGCTAGTACATGATATGATAATATCATTTTCAAGCCCAGTCATCATCACCCATTATTGTTGTTGCTATGTACACAAATGGTGATATTTCAATAGTAATATCATTATCACAGTTCATCTGATACATTATTGATTAAGTATCTATGTACTTATGTTTTATAAAAATCTATATTTTTCAAATAAAAGTTACAACAAATTAAGAAAGATTTGTGCATCACTCTTCCATTTCAGATTAGATATACATTGGTAAATAAGAAAGCAAATCTGAAAAAAGAGGAAATATTGATGAACTCTTATTCTTTTATATATTATTGTTATTTGTTTTTTCTACACCGATATTTCTAGTCTCTCTTATATGATAATAATAAGAAGTGACGTGAAAGAACATTCATGAATATTGATATGCTAGTTAGGCAGGAATATTGAACAAAGTAATATTTAATAGATACTCATCTGAATAATTAATAAAGAAGAAGGGGGCATCAGAAGAATAGTGGAAGGAGCTTCCTTTCATTCTCAGAAACAGAATCCTCTGCTCTGCTTCCCAGCGATGATGTCTCCGATTCCTCAGAGGGTGTCCCCGCACGTTGTTTCTTTGCTTGGTGTTGGTGGTGATGATACCTTCCACTTCCAACCACCACTCTCTCTGATTGTGCTTCTAATTCATGATTCTTGAGTATCATCCTTGATCCTGAACCCATTACTTTCTGCTGCTGCTGCTGATGACTATGACAAGAAGGGGCAAGAGATTCAAAGCCCTGAAGATCAGTCTCATAGAAGTGAGGGAGTGGGGTCAAGGAACCACCATCACCTCGGAGAACTTTCTCCACACCCAATTGGCAGAGGTGCCAGTTCCCTGTCCACAACAACCCCACTGCTCCATTCACTGGATTTATAGTACGCCCCACTGCTTCATACAAAAGTGACTGAAACAAAGCTGCCATGCCATATATACCACATGTCACAAGTCACAACTTAAATTTCCAAATTCACTTTTAATTTTCATGCATACACAAACACACTAGTTCCTCATCAATTATATATGCCACTTAATTACTCATAATTAGTAAATGTAGTGGTTAATGATATATTCATTTATTGACCTATTGCATGCACCTAACTTGAGTACACCAGTCAAGACTACATGTATCGTGCACGCAGGCAATTCTGTTCGAGTCCAGTAGGTAGGACCTCTATGGACAGTAAACCTCTGAGTATTTAACACAGATAAAGTTGGGATAGTCCCTTACCGGTTGATCCGCGTGATTTGAGTACACCATCTTCATAATTGAATTTCTCCACTTTGTATATCTTATACTAAATATATTGTATCACATTAATTGTAGATGCAAAATTTACTTTGTTTAACTAACATTGATCACTTCCACCTGGAGAAATTATTAGATGGTCCCGGACCACCACGTCATCCATGGTCCCGATCAATTAATATTTGACACATAAGAAAGCTGTGATGCATGTTGATTTAGAGAAGGATGAAAGACTAGTTGACAAATAATGTAATGATATTATGTATGATCTTATTGATTTGAAAGACTAGTGATATATATGGGAAAATTAAAAGAATAGAATTCATGTTAGTTATGTGGCACACACAACACATATATATAGGCATACCAGATCTTTGGTTGGTAGGAACAGAGGAAAGGAAAGACATGAGGGTGGCACGGCCGAAGAACTTGGCAACAAAGAGGGTGGCGTTAGCTTGTGCTTGTGGGTTCTCTATCCACAAAAGGCAATGTCGTAGCATGCAATCCTCACTGCAACCCTTTCTGAGGACACGGCAACCGTTGCAACTCATCTTCTTTGATCCACCGCACCTTCCTTCCTTCCCCTCAAATTAAGACAATATATCTTAATTTAGAAGTAGATGAATCAACTAGACTGATGAGTGAGTGAGTGTGTTCTCTTATATATATATCTTAATAAAAAATGGGTATAGCTAAGCTTAGCTAGCAAGTCTTGGAATACAGATATGGATGCAGCTGGTTTTATATGGAGAAAGGAAGGTGAGTTACGCATATATGGTATATATAGGAATAGGACTTACAAGTGACTGACGATATATCAAACAGTGTGGGAACCTGCCTGCCTGCATAGCATCATCAATAAATCAACAATAATATTTGTTCTTTATTTTATTAATATTATATTATATATGTTAACCATGGTTGAGTTAGTAATGGGTAGGGTAGGGTCGTGTGGTGGGGCTAAGGATAAGCAGGATTCCAAACAAATGGGTGCTCTGCTCTGCTCAGAGCTGCAACTCAGGTTCTCCGCAAATGTTGGACTTTCTCCATAGTTGGATGGATTCACCTCTCCATTTCCATCATATTTTCTTTTAATTCACAATGATATGGAGCCTTTATTGTTCTCATGAATATATATCTTCATTTAATTTCAACATTTTTCCTCTATATATATATGCCTTTCATAGCTAGAAAGACAATATATTTTTATATTTTTATTTACAAGGAAATCAATAAATAATTTCCATCCCAACCTTACTTGTTCCCATCACTTGAACTAAATCCAAATAAAAAAAAAAAATTGTTACCTACTTAAAGATGGCAACTTTTAAAAGTTTGGATATTGATATAGCAATCGATTAATATAATATAATGTAGTGTGAGGTTTGATGATGGATAGCATAAGGATGATGGCGATGATTAAGCTAGGATGTATAGCTGCTTATCGGCCTAGAAGTTACAGTCAAAAGTTGAATACGTGGCGATTGGCATCTTTATCCAAAATGGACCACATTTGCATTCAAATGAAAAGTCTTTAGCGTATTTCCCAACAAAATTAATGTTTGTGGAGAATGGGATTCCAATTAAGTTAAACTTTAGCAGCTCAGATTTTGGCCTTATATACATGCATCATATGTGGTTAAAGGTGACTCCACCTTGGTATCAAATTGTTAATTGAGGGGCTGGACCCAATATAGACCCTGCTTATTATTAATTAAGTTTGATTAGGCCCTACACAGTTCAAAACTTTAAAATTAGTTAGTGAAATAGTAGAGGGACTATTATTGGTGTATATTCTTTTTAAACACCCAGTATCTGTGTCCCTTCAATGCATTAGGAAGACAAAGAGGATTTGGCCATTATTATTATTATTATTACTTACTTGCCTGCAGGCACCTTTTAATCAATTTGACCTTTCTTTTGTTGAATCTAATCTCAGTTATAGTAGGAAGATGCCCTGCTCCACCTTTCAGTTTCAAGTTCAACACATCGTTATTTGTGTATGGATATTAAATAAAAAATCATTTTTTTAATGAAAATGATTTCAATTTTGCTGTGTTGATAATAATTAACCATTCCTACGGCTTTGATTTGAACATTTGTCACTCCTTTGTGATAAACGCTTAAATCTTGATTTTAGATTTTGGAGTAGCTCCAAGGAAGTTGATCACACCTTGTGAGTTGTGACAGAAACGAAGTGGAGAAAAGTACAATTTACACAATACTATACTACTACTATATTACTATTAACTAACTGAAGTTAACAGGTAGGTTATTAAATGCTACTTGAGCAACTGCTATTGGTTCCATTTACTAATATTTATACGAGTTTAATTGAACTTGCTGCCGCGGCACAATTATCTGGCCTATGGAGAAGTAATAACCTTCATTTTATTAATCTAACATATCAATAATCAACCCTGGAAAGATAGGTATGCGGTTAATGGGTGCCGGATTAGCAGTAATAATCAAAGCTTCTGACGTGCATTTTTAAGCATGTTTCTGTGGATTTTAGGGAAGCAATTTTGTTTCTTTTTATGAATGCTAGGTAAACAATTGGAATAGTCAAATTACAATTTCAGAGCACTCACCTGCCTCTTGTAACTGTTGTATTTTTGTTTTTTTAATGTAAGATCACATATACCTCCACGAAATATATTCGTGTTCGAACCAGGTAGAACTTCTATGGACGACAAAGTTCTCTATATAAGTGTTTAACATAACTGCATGCCCATAACTCAAACTCGAAATGAGCTGAATGAACCTCTTCCTAGTTATTCCCGTGCTCGGTGGTTGTCACTGTTTTATCTTTACAGCAGAATTGAGTTGTTTCTTATTCAGCTTTTTTTTTTTTGTCTATACTGGATGTTGGAGGTCTCAGTTTGGATTAACTTGCACCAATTCCTCTGTACCATTGCAAAATTATAAAAAAAAAAAAGAATCTTTAAAGAATCTGCAAGTGATGCAAAGCAACTGGTTTGACTTTTGTTAGAATAATGGTGCACAAGCTTGCAGTTCTACAAAATGTTGATGCATGTGTTACCAGGCAGCCCCTCAGATCCCCCACAATAATAGCTTCATTTTTAAATATTAGATGAATCTATTTCCAATTGCAGTTGCACATCACTCTTGGTTATTCTGACATTAGTAAGAATAAAAAGAACTAGAGGTCTTGTCAGGTTTTCAACAAAATTATAATGTTATGATTACAAAGGTAACTTAACCGTTTGTACCATTACATTCCTTGTATAGTTACGAAAATAATAGGCACTGTGTCAATTTCAATGAAATGCATAGGGCCTTCTTAACAACTACTTTGACAGGATAAGATGGGATTACATGATTGATTTCCTTTTCTCATAATTCTGCTATTTTAAACTATATGTACTTTTACTCAATTTTAGAAGAGATAAACCACTAGAGTTGCATCTTGTTGTCATTTTTGAGGAAGTAATATAAAAAGAAAAAGAAACAACAGAAAAGCCAAGAAAATGAACCAACTACTTTCAGGAAACTGAATGCCTCCTATTTCTGGATGGGGTAGATTTGGCTTCTTCTGGGTTAGCAGAACCAATACTATCTGATGAGTCAGAGCCACTATTTTCCCCTTGTCCCCCTTTGCTGGCCCAGAGTTTTATGAACGACCTTTTTGACTTGAGCAACCCTTTCATCTTGCCAATCACAGCCTTATCCATGCTGGGTTTAATGTCTCCATCTTTCTCATTGCTTCCAACTCCATTGTTCAGCCTCAATGATGCAAGTTCCTTTCTTAATGCCTTTAGCTCCTCAGCTGTGGCCACAGCATCTGAGTCATCTTCTGGGTTAGTTGTCCCAGACCTTGAGCTACCATTGGATCCATTGTTCAGATCTTTGATTCCTTTAGGTATGTCAGGAGTGCTAGTACCTGATGATGCAGCAGTCCTTACCTGCTCAAAATATAGTACCTGCACAACTACGCGCAATGGTAGCCTCTCATTTTGCACTGCATGCATGCATGCATCCACTGATAACTTTCTGCAATCCATCAGCTTGCATATTCTCTTCTTTTCACCTTTGCTGATCCCAGGGTGCTCCTGTAGTGTTTTGAAGCAAGGTAAAATAGAAGGAATGAATTAGTTACCTCCACATACAACTTTCTAAAAGGGTGTCACTATCAGACAGCAAATGCTAGGAAGCTAAAATGTTCATGAATATCAAGCACAAAATTTTAATATATTAAAATACAACAGTTTAGATGCATACTCTATACTTAGTTTAAAAAGAAATGTGTTAATCAAGTCAAAGAATTCACATCAAGAACAGTTTACCTTCAGATATATGTCAATAGCTCTGTAGAGGCCATCATGAGCAGGACGGGCGATGCTAGACACTAACTCAGCAAGGTTAACAAAATCCGACAAAGGTAAATTGGGATCCTTTGCAATTTCAGCAAGGTATCCATCTATGAGTTTTGCAACCATCAGCTTGGAAGCATCTGATAAAATCCCTGGTTTTCTTATACCCTCAAGTTCACCACCTCCAACTGATTCAATCTCAGCATTCTGATCTAACATTAAAAACTCTCTTACAATTTTCTGTACTATACTAACATCATAAATTGTAGCCTCTCCATCTGGTGCACAAATCAAAATATCACTTACAGAAGCCTCCTCCAGTTGCTGCCCAATTCTCTTTATCAGCTCTTCTTTAGTTCTATCTCCTGATTCTACAAAAATGGCAGCTTTCAATAACTTGAGTAAGAACCTACAAGAAGCACTGCCTTTCTCAGTAGGCAACAACCACACAATAGTCTCAACTATTAAACGATGCTTTGACATATCTCCACACCGGATCATACCCTTGCTGAAATTTGGCAATCTTCTGTAAGCATAAGCTTTCAAAGCTTCGCCAATTACATCATTAGACTGAACTTCCTTGGTTTTAATATTTGTAATCACAGACTTGTACAAATCAACTTCAAGCTCACATAAGTCTTCAACCCACCAGTCTTTTGGCACCTTGCGAGTTCTGACTTCATTCTGGTTTGACTCAACCCCATTTTCCTCTGGAAGCTTTTTCCGGTTATAGGTGTAGGACCAGTCAACTTTGGATACATCAACACATGCCTTATTTGCTATAGATTCAATGCAATGACTGACCACCTTTAGGTCCTCAGCCAGGGGTAACATAGACTTTGAAGTCTGAAGAAGGATGATTGAATCCTTCCAACTACGGAAAATGCTAGAGCTAAGGAAAACATCAATCTTGTAAATAAGGTTCCCTTTCTCAACGGCCTCATGCATTCCAAGGTACTCTGCTGCACATCGAGTTGCAATTACATTGTAAGCATTGAGGGTAACAGTCATGCCATAGCAAAACTTAGCACATGTCTCAAAGGCACTTGCACCACCAGGAATGTCAGAAATTTGAACTTCGTCTATGTTTTCTTCATTACTGAGGGAGATTAACTTCTGTAAGTGAGAACTCTTTGATATAAGAGGAAACTGCACATTGGTGATAGAATGATTCAGAACATCAGTAACAATAAATGAAAACTTGTAGCCAAATTGATTTAGCTGTTTATTTTAAACTGATAACCAAATTTAAACTTATTCCCAATGAAACTTAAAAACTGTTTAATTCAGACTTTGACAACTAAGTTAATATAAGTCAATAATAGCACTTACAAATTCTGCTCCCTGTCAAGGTCATGCATTAATGATTCATTTTTATCATAGAGTAATGTGCATGTACACAATTAGTTTATCTATTGAGATTTTATTATCTTGAAAATCCAAAAAAGCATAAATAATGAAGTCTATTTCTTATTTCTTTATGTGTGCCCTAAGTGAAAAGAACATAAAAAGTGAATCATCCTTTACCCTTGATACACTAATGTATCGCAAAAATAATATCAGAGTATGGATTTTTTACAGTAACTGTGCAGAAATTGCCATAAATAATTGAGACTTCTAGAAATCATTAGAAGCTAACGTGGAAATCCTTAGTTGGAGACTAGATATGTTTACTGGGTTGAGACATACCTTATGTAAATAAAACTTTATATCCCCTATGCTAACAATGATATCTGATGCTAACTCGCTTGTCACATACCTGCCCATGAAATCCATCTTGTTAGGAACTGCTGAAAAGGGGGTACATAAAATGAAAAACAGACATAAAACAGGGCAGAATGCAAGTGTAGTGGCTAGGTCAAGGAGAAAAAATGATTGAGAATCTAAAACTTCTACCTTTTCTTAAGTTTCTTCTACACTCTTTTTAAATGCCTTATTCAGCATCATAAGTGGATAGAATATACTCAGTGGTTTGTGAGGGAAGAGAGACAGAAGAGAAAAAGTTATAGGAAAACTATGAGCACTGATGTTCAAATTCCAGACACACATGATTGAAATCTTATTGTATGTAGTTTTACCTGAATCATAGATATCACACTAAACCTTTGTTTCTAAATAGGATACTCAACTAATTTATAATGACTGCATAAAACTAATTAGCTTCATTTTTCAGTTACTGATGTCCAAGCCCAAAGAATCAGAAAATTAGCCCAAGTCAGGCAAATTTTCTGCATGATAAAGTTATGTAGCAATAGATGTTTGTGCTGTAGTCAAAAAGTAAAAGTTTTTGGGAAGTTTGAGATATTGATCAAGTCTCTGTTTGTGTTCTGCTAAAAATTAGTGTTTAAATTTTGGTTTATATGAATCAAATCAATCAATATTTGCTTTTGAAAGGGATTTGAAACACTGCAAAACTAATGAAAGTTACAGCTTCAAAGGAAATAAAAATATAAAGTTACCCAATTTGTTATAGAACTAGCATATTCTGCATATGATAATGCCCAAGAATACAGCTTCAAAGGAAATAAAAAATATAAGTAGATTTCATTAAGTTTTTTCATATCAGTCATATAAAGGCATAGCAATGTTTCTACCAAATAATGGATAAATATTAGTGTGTGATGACACATCACTTAAAGAACAATAGTTAAGCATTAGAAGCAGAATTGATGAATAAATAAAGGGACAAAATGTAAATAAAACTAATTTTCATTATGAACGGAAGAGTCCGGCTAGGGTGGCAAAATGTGCAGGTCATCAAATGAATGCCATAGGCCAATAGCTATTAGGATTAGGTGCAGGTCAGCAACAAAACAATGGTTATTATTCATTTATCTAACAAGCTACATTTCCCAGCATTTATCTTTGTGTAACTCTTTCATTTATATCAAGTATTATAGTCATTAGTAGCTACCATGGAAGGTGGAAAGTGGAAACCATTCAGACATAAGATGATTACCGTTCCTATCCCCAACCAAAAAAAAAAATGTTTCCTTAATCACCAAAAAGCACCTAGAAGATTCCACACACAGTGGAAATAAAGACTAAAAGGAACTGTTGAATTTCTTTCAATTACCACTCAATATATATTATAGAAATATATAAGCACTAATGAATGAAACTGTTGGGAGAATGGTAATTATGCTTATCTAAATTTATTTATATTTGGAAAAAGAAAAAAGGAACAACAACAATCCATCTACAAATGTAATTCGCAATGCAACTACAAACATCCGCAAACCAGTGAATAAACAACAATGTGAATTTTACAGAAAATGCATAATCTCACCTAACATTGTTCCCATCAGTATGAAAGGTATCTGGCTTGGAACCAAGTTTCATAAACTTCATCTTGACAATATAAGATCTGCTTCCTCTCAGATGATGATGACTCACAACAATAAAAGGAAAAGGAAAAAAATCCTTCACCACTACTCAATATCTGATTGCTAAATCCAGTACATCACATCACAATTAGCCCCATCAAACATCCCTACATAAATAGTAGCCAGAGTTCTATGAAAATATCCCAGAAAAGGAAAGAGAAGAGTACCCCAGGTCACACTGAAATGTATCCAAGTTTCTTGGCTTTAAGAGAGAAAAGAAAGGTTTCCAGAGCAACAGGTTAAATAGTGCATAGTATGAGAGAATCTTGACAGCAAACAAGGCAGAAGCTGAATAAGAGAGAGAAATGGAGAAGATGGGATTGTCCAATTTTTTAAGCAAAGGTTCTCTTAAATGGGAAGAGACTCCAACAAGAGATTGTTTCCTTGGTCGGCGGCAAAGCCCACGGAGCCCGGGCGCACCAAGTCAGCTCAGGGAACATAGCCAACAGAGTGGTAACACTAAATAATTCTCAAACCAGAGACACACCACACACAAATCTGACTCCACCTCACTTTCCCATATTTCTTTATCTTTCACTTTCTGTTTCTTTGTTTTTTAAAAGCCAATAAAAGATTCATACCACCAAAGACCTCTAGTGGCTTTCAAGCTCCAAGTTCCAAATCCAACATGTATGTATATATCTATACTATAATGCTTCTCTTTTCTTTTTCTTTTTTTTTGTTCTTTTTTCTTTACCGTTGAAGTTTGAAAACCTGCAACTGAAAACAGCATCTCGGTATCAGTTGAAAAAACCACCAAAACCGTAGACAGAAAGAATCTTTTGCCAAGTATGGAATAAATGAAGATCACGAATATGGAGTTATTATAGTAATGTAATGAACAATCATACATCAGCTACTTGCAAGAATATATCATAAACAAACTTGAGCTGAAATCTGAGGAATCCACCAGAATGTATCACAGAAATCTAGTAAAATAATGAAGGAAAGATCATAACTTTATACTGTGTGGTGTTAAACTCTCAACCACACATGAAGAAATACGCCTTAGATCCACTGGCAAATCACAATGACAGGCACCAAAGTTCACTCTCCGTGTCAACCCCAACAATACCCAAGACCCATTTTTATTTTCATTCAATAGACAGATAAACAACTACACATATTGCAGGGTAGGGGGAAAAAAGACAGAGAAAAAAAAAAAAAAAACTCCAACAAACACACCCCTTTTCAAATTTAAAGCCAAATAAACCATTCCATTACCAAGAGGAAAACAATAATAAAAGAATATATCACATTATCACAACACAACCATGAAGCTGAAGGTAAAAAAACAAAGGCATTAGAAAAACAGTAAAATAAGAGAGGGAAGAATGGTAAAGCAAGAGTGACCTAAGCTCTTACACCACAGTGAGAGGAGAATCACAAACTCGCAGTTCTCTAGGAGAGCACAAATGCCACACTGCAGCACCTGTTGCTGTGCATGACAGTGTATGTATGAATGTATATTCAAGTCAGGAACACCAAACTCAGGAGCAAGGAGTTGCAACAGAGTCAGGGAAGGAAGGCAGAAGGTGAAGAAAAATCAGCACAATGGATCAGAGAGTGAGCTGGTTTTTGTTGTTGCTGTTTGCTGCATCTAAGACTAAGACTAATCTAACTACAAGTACACTAAATGCCAAACTGTTAAGAAATGTTTGATGAGCCTCGCAACCCTCAACATTACCACTTTTTCTTTTGCTTCCTTTGATACACTTTCCTAATGCATTTTAGCCTTTAATTTTTGGAGAGAAAGTTAGTAGCACACCATTCAATTTCTGGGCTGTGAAGACATTGCTAAGTTATGCACGCCAAAACTGACACTTCAGCTTTCTTTTAGGTTCGGTTCAGTAAGGAGGACTCTTATATTAAATGGGTCATTAAATGAATGCCTGCTTGGGTTGGGTTCTGATCAAAACCATAGTGTGCAAATCCTCTACCATTTTCATCATCACTCACCTCTTTTTCTTTAGTGGACAGTTGGCAAAAGTAAATTTTGCTTTGTACCTCTACAAAATCACACCCAAGATATTCGGATATATATCTTTTGAAGGATGATAGTTTATTTGAATTTGAATAGATTATAAAACAGTGTCATAAATATAAAAGAATTTGATAACACACAACTTTTTAATTTGTTTTAGTAATTTCTAACTTATATTACATCTTACCCTAATTATAAGAGTATCTCCATGGAAAGATGCTTACCAAAATCTTATTTAGTGTTGGGTTGCTTAACTTTCAACAAGCCGTTAGAGAGAAATGCTAAAATATCTTAAATAAGCATACCAATTCTTAATATTAAAAAAATTAATTGTTATGTGATGTGTGATTGGTTGATTGGTAGATTTTGAAGTTAAGAAATTTTTTAAAGTTGTTCGGATGGAGATGGTCCAAGAACTTTTTGGAGGGTGGGTCTTGGTCTGTTTCATAACAACATTTTCATATTGCCTCATACATTTTTTTGACAAAAATACCCCATAATGGAGACATGTGAGTAATTAAGGAAAGTGAATTATATGATAGAGTAATTAAAATGAAAGAGAAATATAATAGGTCTCCATAGGTTCAAGTATAATTCTGGAAATGTGATATATATTCATGACAAATTTATTGTGTCAAACTAAATTAACTAACTTCCTAAATCCTTTGAAAGTAGTTAAAAAGTTGTTATAATTAAGATCGAAGGTAATAAGCTACAGATAGGCTATTTTACCTAACTTATAGATTCTAGCTGGTAGATTATTTATTTTTTTTCAATTTTTATTTTTTTTATTTTACTACATTTTTTTGTCTTATTTTTACATCTTTTTATGTTATTTTATATTTATTACCTAACTTACAAGTTAGTTTTACTAAATATTTTTAATTTAATAAACTAGCTTATGATCTAGAGGCTTATCAACTGTTGCTTAGCTTAAGTTTTACCAAATATGCTCCAACCCAATACAAATAAGTGTGTTGAAACAAGGAATGTAATAATTAATAAAATAAAGAAAATGAAACTTTTTAAAAAAAATTGGACTTATATTAATAAGAGGACGAAATTTGCGATTCAAAATCATGAATGATGTTCATGCTTCCTTAATCTATTGAGGTGATTATCCTAGAATTTCGAACAATATTACATATACACCCGTTAGTGTGTAAACACTAAACACCCAATGAAAAAATAGAAGAGAAATTACTGATAAATGTAATAAACGATGTAACATAAAAAAGAGAGAAATAAAAAAAAAATAAAATATGTTAAATGGGTTTATAAAATAAATGTGTATTTATAAATCATTATTGTAAAATTTATTACTAGCCACATATGATGTTAATTAATCATTAATTTAACAAATAATAGCTATAACTTTTTTAAAACAAGGGAGATTTATAGTATCTTGATAAGTGTTGATAACCAAAATGTATTGTTTTTTTTTAAATTATATATTTTTCACAGGAGGTCATTCTACTCAAATCGAAACATTTACGTCATGATAGAATTAACATTTTCAACAATTTTTTTCATCTACGAGACAAATTATATAAGTAACCAAAATGTTTTGTTTGATTCTCGAAAGAAGTAGGATATGAAGAAATAAGAGAAGTGAGGGAAAAAAACAACGAGTGAATTTACATTGATTGATTGATTTGATAAAAAAAAAGGGAGAGAGAAAAGATTTCTTTTCATTTATTTATGTAAAAGAATGAGGTAAACAAGAATATTTTAATATAAAGACATTTCTACAACTATATTCCCTCCTCCTTATAATAAAGAGTTCAAATTATACCAGTGTAAATTACAAATCTGATACCATTAAATAACTCCAAAATATATTATTATATTGAATAATCCATAGTTATATTGAAAGTTATTGTTATATAAATCATATATATAAAATTTTATATTAATCGAAAATTATTTAATGTCATTGAAATTTCTCAAAATTAACGTCGTTGGGGTTGGTTCAAGTGGTACATGCTTGATTCCCCTTAAGCAAAGTCTCGGATTCGAGTCTTGTGGATGAAAAAATCTCCGCTGGGAGAGCTAGCCCCACCATGATATGTGGATGTTCCTGGCTCGAACAGGATTGCCTCCCGTAGATGATACCTTTGGTTAAACCAAAAATATACATGTGAAATATAAGAAAAAAATAATTATTTGATTATCAATTTATTGGTGTTCAAATTTTATGAAATTTGACACAAATAATCAATATGGTGAATAAATATAATTCAATAGTTGGATTGCTAAAAATCACATTAAATCTAAAGTTATTAACAATGTAATACTTGATATAACTTACACTGGTGTAATTTGATCACTCTTCTAGAATAAAATAAAAAATATATAATTCTTGTATATTTTTTGTAAGGGTTCGGGTAAATTTGAAAAGGTGAAAATAATAAGGTCTTTTACTTAAGTTTGTTTTTGTATATAAGCCAAGATTTTATTTTTGTTAGACCCGCTAATTTTAACTTTGTTTTCTCTCATTTCTTGGTCATTTCAAATAGTGATAGCGTAATTGTACTGAGAAAAATGCTTAAATAACTTATTGGTCCCTGTAAGATGTGTGTTTTTTACATTTGGTCCTTATAAATTATTTTTATTCTTTTGGTCCTCATAAAATTAAGAAATTTTGAAAAAGGTCTTTATTGCCACTTGTCATGCTTCTAATCATGCCACATAAGTAATCACATGCTAAGGTGGCATATGATGTGGCATGCTTGGATGCATGACACGTCATCAAAAAAATGATAATAAAGATCATTTCAAAATTCTCACAATTGATAAGTATGGGAAGAAAAGATATTTTTTTTAATAAATTATCAGCGTTGGTCATGGAACTAGCATTGGTTATTTGCGACAGTCGTATAACGTTGTCACTATTGCATTAATGACAAGGCGTTTAGCGACGGATTGTGAGTCATCGCTAGACTGTATTGGTCGTCATTAAAAATCGATTTTCTTGTAGTAAGTTCAAAGAAAAGTATATTTTCGTATTAAAAGGTTTAAGTGTGAGAAGTGTTAAAAAAAGACCAATAGAAAGAAAAAATAAAATAAATAGAGAAAAAAGATATATAATAATTTATGTGATTAAAAAAATAGAAAAAAAGGGCATAGAAGGGATTGCAATATTTTTTTTAGTGACATAATTGAGTGTAATATAATTGAGCGTGAAAAAAAAAATATCAAATTTGTAAACAGCACCGCTTGCTTTCAACTCTTTATTTTTTGACATTGAAATTGTTAACAAAAGAAAATGTAAAATCACGCAGGTAAACTCCAATGCTTGCTGTTAATGACATTGAAATTGCTATTTAACGACATAAAGCTTGGTAAACTTCGATGCAGTTGGCGAGGTTACTCGAGTACTATCACACACCTTTATCATGATCATGTTGCTAATTATTTGTGTCACTTGAACAGGTTATGACTCCCAAAGTTACATCCAAATGTAATTATATATGCAGGCGCCAAGGAGGGTTAAAAATCTAGTAATCCTTTAATTTAAAGCCTAGTGCCTACAATATGAGGCTAAAATATATATATCCAGACATGGTACAATTAGTAGCTTACAAATGAAGATAAAATTGTTCAAAATTTAAGTCAATCTGACTGATATATTAAACTCCAATCCAAGCTAGAATACTAACAGGTAATAATTGACTATTTGTTCACTAATTTGTTGAGCCCAACACACATATTTACACTTGTTGAGTTCAGTTTGTTGACCAGAAATGTTAATAAAACCCCATTCCAGTCCAGTCCAACAGACACATTAAGAAAGCACACTGTATTATAGAACCCACCCAGGAATATATCATATTCCCATTTGAACACATCCCAATAATAGTGCTTATAGATTTGTTTAAACAACAACTCACCTCACTCATGCACATGTTTAGGTCCCCCATTCCCTAAAGTCTTGAGAAGGTGCCTAAACCAAACTCTAACACATGGTGCTGACTGTATCAACATAAATACTAAAATAAACCCACCTTAATTGAAATATAATTTTTTAGTATATTCCTTGAGTAACACTTGATTCCTTCAACTTTGAGATTGAGCTAGCTGGTTCAAATTCATAGATGGTGTTTGTGTAGGTGAAATTGTACAAACTCATCGTATTCTGGTGAGATTCCCAATAAGGATTAGTCAACGGCTGGCTTATGGTCACGCCGGGTGCAAAAAGTGCCCAACATTGCCTAATTTTAACCATTAGGGATCTCAAAAGAATATAAACCTCTTATCATAGTTGTGGAAAAAAGGGTCCCCCTACATGGATTTTGACCCTTCTTGCTCATCTCTATCAATCTTGACCCACCACCCATCTTTACCAAAACCTTTTTTCTTCTTTGAGACTGTAATGTTTAGGCAAAATAAACAATTAATGAAGAAAAACTTAATTTGGGCAGTCATGACTATTTTCTGTGGAAAATGTCAATATACTCTGTTTTGTGTTCATCACCGTATCACAGAGAGAAAGGGATTTGTGGGGTGGGGGACAGTGTAATCATAATGGGGTGGTGAGAATCCTGTAATGGTTTAATGCTACAGATTTTGTGCATTAACATTGAGATCTTAGCTAGCAATAGTACTACTTGATTCCTTTTCAGACTAATTAAAATAGCCATTGCATTTAGAACTCACCATATACAAACAAGCCAGATTGAGAAATTTGTACGGAAATTTAATTGATCTCTCAGTACAATAATTCACATGTCTTATAATCACATTTGTAGCAACTGCTGAAGTAAAAAGGGAAAAAAAAAAATCCGTTACCGTTAGGTAGAACACATAAGTAGTATATATTAGTACTACTTAAAATTAAATAAAATACTAAGCCTTAGTTTTTAATTTTCTTAAATAAAAAATAAATTATATATCACATTTGAAGTTAGTTTATATGAGAGCCGAGAGATCACTAACTACTCAATGCTGTTCTAGAAATATTAATCATTTTTCTAATAGTAGAAATCTATGGTAGTGTATTTAATTTATCTAAAAATCACCGTTTTAAACGTGTATTTTTATTATTTCTGCATAAAACTAAACACGTTATTAAAACATATTTGGTTTACCATTGAGATGTAATATATAAGCTCACAATTTTTATATTATAAATAGTTTTAAAGAATTTAAATTTGAGTCCAAATTAAAGATACGCTTAAAACATATATAATAAAATAGACACGTTCAGTTCTGTGTAATTGTAGAGTTAAAAATTGGGCAGCAGTTGAACAGCTTTTTAAGCTTTAAAAATGTGAGATTGCTTCAAAACTGCTTAATCATACAAACCTGTGACATGAAATGATACCCTAATTATGGCTATCATCTTCACAGTTGATATATCTTGGCACATAATGTAATAGTGTCCCATAACTTTATAAGCATCATTGCATGGTAGCATGCGCTAGCTAGCTGGTGATGCATATGACGTTCTTGGTTCGATTCCAAGTCCTTGCACTGAACGTGTTCGCACAAAGTAAGTTGAATGTTGTAACGTGACGGTGGTGTGTGTGGCATGGGGGCACTATATTAAAGCATAGCTTTAATAAATAAGAAATTAAATGAAAGAAGTCGTACAACAACAAAAACTGCAAACGCATATGATGATATAATTAATAATATTTCTAATGGTATTGAGGCAATAAATTATTTAAAACTGCATTGAACCCACTTTGATATACTTCATAACTAATAATAAGGTAGCAAGATCTAATGCATTATTTTCGGTTGATTTAGGGTAATTTATAGTTGATTAAAAATTGATTCTAAAAATTAATAATTGAGATGAGTGATTTGCATTTACGGAATATGTTTTACAAAAGTAATTAACTTAAAATCAATTTCACAGAACCATCATTTAATATAGTTGAACGTCAAATCAAACAAGCTTTTAATGCATATTAAAACATTACTTATTTCCTCTTGTGTCCTCTCAGTTTTTTTTTTTCTTTTTATTATGATCACATGGTTACAGAAGACATTATCACACTTAACTAATTAATTGTCTAATTTAACCTCAAGTGATTGGTCGAGTGAAGTAAGACAGGGTCACATATCTAACAGGTCGTAGGTTCGAACCCCCACTCATCCTTTAGGGTGAGGTAAAATGTAAGTACCTTAAGTGCTCTTTGAGCCCAACGGCTTTCCCTGTCTTGGACTGGGGCACCATCCTCTCACCCTAAATTTTATTCATCTAAAAAAGCTAATTGTCTAAATATATATGTGTGTGTATATATATATATGAGTCAGGATTCGTTGACATCGGGTATCAAACTGTAAGAGTTATATCACTTAATAACTTTTTGTAAAATGTGAATTTGATCAATCTAACTGCTGAATCACATTATATTACCTTCATGATTATGTATATCAAATTTCAGATAATTTGGACACTCGTAGTTATGTTATCTAATAGTGGACTTTTACTTATATTTTAAAAACATATTATACATTGAAATAAATTAGTTTGATGAAATATCAATTAGTTTTCCATATCTTTATGAAAATTTATAAGCTTGATTACTTTATAAGAACTTTCAATTCAACGATTGGATTGGTCAAATTCTTATTTTACAAAAAGTTATTAAAATGTGTAACTCTCAAAGTTTGACACCTGGTGTCAACGGATCTGACACTCCTCTCTCTATCTATATATATTATTAACTGCACTTTGAGTCTTTTAATCATAATAATCTCTTTAATTTTAGTTCCTCTCGATTTTCTTTTTAAGTCAGTCAAATCTCTTTCTCTATATTTAAATTTAAACATTTATGGTCCTACTGATTTATATTGGATTTAGGCTATAAAATAATTTTAATAATTTACAAGTCAGAAATTTAGTGGAAAGACTTTACAGGATATGAAAATGGGGCATGAAAAGGGTAAAATTTATGTTTTGTTGGGATATCAAGTTTAGTTCCATATTAGATAGGAATTACCAAGGAGAGTAATATACAAGTGGTAAGACCTATAAACCTAACATCTTAAATTTTTAGGTTGGATGTGGTGTCTAGCTATATTCTGTGATTGCTACTTAGCTCAATATTGGAGGTGTGGTCAAGTGACCGAATCGGATGAGAAATTGGTGGTGGATCTATACGGTGATCCTTGTGTCGACAAAGTTTTCCTAGAGATATGTGGAGGCTAGGCGGGCATGCTCCGTTGATGTGAGCCAACAACGGTGCAAGTGTAAAGAGAGCATTAGCGTTAAACGGGTCGAGATCTAATGCTACATGGAATACTCGTGATGAAAAGTTTCCGCTTGAGGGGGAGTATTAGACGAACGGACTCACACTTGAAGGGGAGATTGTTGGAATATCAAGTGTTAGCCTCACATTAGATAGAAATGACTAAGGAGAGTAATATATAAGTGACAAGACTCATAAACCTAACACTTTAAGGTTTTGGGTTGGATGTGTGTTCTAACTCACTTGTGTGGTTTGCTATTTAGCCCAATATTAACATTATTAGTTGATACTATGGGTACTCCTTTCCTAAAAGTATCTCTATGTAATTTTTCTACTTCTTTTTTCCTAGTTATAAGACACCAATTTAATGTTTTTTGTGTTCATTTTATAAGTTACTTTATAATTTCAAGAAAATAATCATTACCATTTTCTTTATTACTTTTCTTGTTTATAAGACACTATTTTAATGTTTTTTGTGTTTATTTTTAAAAGTCACTTCACAATTTCAAGAAAACAATTATTACCATTTTCTTTATTTACCCTTATTAATTATAATGTTTCTTCGTCCGATATCAAATGATAGTAGCATTAGTCAATTATATTAAATAAGGGAAAAGAAATAAAAAGTTAAACTATTTTTTAAAACCCAATAAAATTAATTAATTTTAACCAGTTTTATTGATATGTGTGATTTAATCAACTATATGCCTTATAAATACAAGCCTGAGATTATTTTCTAGGTTTGTTTCCTTGTGCCCTCGACTCGTTTGTCCAACAAAAATACTACTTAAAAGCTAGTGTACAGGTTGAATCAGTTTGTTTCTATTGTTTTACTTTTTTAATTTAACAAAAAAATATTTAGATAAATAAGGAGTAAACTAGTAAATTGGTCCTTGACTTTTTTAGGGTCATGCAGTTTAGTGTCCTAAGAGATAAAAACCCCAATATAGTTCATGACTTCTTGTTTTTTCTTCACTACAGTCCAACTGTGTGTTTCCCGTTAATTTTTTTATGATGTGGCACGTTTCGTGGACACTATATCATATTATTTGCCATCGGGGCACAAATATAAGGTCATGTGGAGTTGAGACCTTCCAATGAAAAAGAGGAGGAGAAGAGAGAAAAAGGGAAAATAGGGAAGCACACAACGGTTTGAGTTGAAGTCTTTCAAGCTATAAATTTGACAAAACCACATCGTTTTTGTGCCATAATGGATACTATAGTGACAAACAGTGAGACTAAGTGTCACTAAACGTAACACGTCGTAAAAAAAATAACGGGAAACTCACAGTTGGACTGTAGTGAAAGAAAAAACAAGAAGTCGGGGACTATATTGAGATTTTCTATTTCTCAGGGACTAAACTGCATGACTCTAGAAAAGTTAGGGATCAATTTGCTAATTTACTCGATAAATAAGGGTCTAATGTTTAAATTGACTCATTTTCTTAATATTTTATGTTAAGTTATTATTTAATATATTATATTATGGGTAGAGATGTATAAAAAAAAAAAACTTGTGTCCATGTATACCCGCAATGGCTACCCGCATACTTATTAAATGGGTGGGGACAAATATTATATCACCTGTCCCGCGAGTACCTGCATACTCATTAAAAATATATTTTCTATTAAATATATTAAATTAAAATATTATAACTATTTAGTATTTTTTAATGAGATAAAATTTATTTTTATATTTTTATAATGGTATTTTTTAATATATTAACACGTAATGATATTATATAATATTAATTTATATTACATAATATGATATTATAGTATATTATATGACATTTCCTCTCTTTCTTTCTATAAATTGTGATTTTTTAAATATTAATGGATACCCGTGGATACCCGCTACCAACATGAACACCAGTTAATTTTATGGGTATGGATACAGGGTGGTGTACTATCTGCCCCCACCCCGCCCCACTGACATCCCTAATTATGGGTGATTAAGTTGATAAAGTTATTCCTACTTAATAAATAATAATATTTTATATAATGAGAATTTCATAATCCAAAGCGTTGAATAACATAATATTATATAATGCTCTTGCATGCTAGAATTAGATAAATTGATTATTTATATGTATGAAATTTTATAGTTGAAACATATTATATTTTAAAAAGTATATTAAATATTAAATTGAAGTTAAATAGTCAAATATCTTTTTAATTTATAAAAGTTTAAAAACTTAGATCTATGTTAAAAAAAAAACTCTCAATTCAACCTCAACAATTTATTAGAGTTATATATATATATATATAATTGTCACCACATTGATTATCTTTCCATCACTATTGAACTAGTGTAGTTTGAACCAATATCTTTAATGGGTAATGATTGATGTGGATTTTTAAAATAGTAGTAGTTGGTAGTATTGTATTGGAATACGGAACAATTTCTTCTACAAATAGTAAAGGAAAATACTAACGTTAGGGCACTCGTTAAGGATCTAAAAATAGAAATGTTTTATTGGAGTGTGTAGCATTGAATGTTGTAAATGCAATCAATGCTGTGATTTCCAACAAAAATTTTCTGTATATATCTAAGAAGAATATTTCACAATGGGCACACGCAGCCCAATTACATTGGTTTCTGGGGTTATTCGTTCCTTCAAATTGCGGGGCCTTCCATGTTGCTGATACTTCAATTCTGCCAAAGCTGTGCCCAAAAGACGATGATATTCGACTTCGAGCCTTCTAGCTGAGCAAACCTTTTTGACCCAATAACATCCACTTTATGTCCTTCCATGGACCACAACTTTGAAATTTAATTTAAACATCTTGTTCTTGTATATATAATAATGGACCCAAAAAAAAAAAAAAAAAAAGACCAAAAGATGAAGCACTCTTTCTATACAATGTTTCTACAACTAAGATGAGAGTGTCGACCCCACCATAAATTTTCTTTTTAAACATTATATTTATATAGAAGCATAATGATCAAAATAAATCTGTAGATGTTCTATTGAAAATTTTCGTATTTCTAATTAAAGTGAATTGACCTGCTTTTTCACTTTACTTGATCTAATTCATTAAGGGGATGTTTGATTAAGTTTGTACTTATAAGCTTTTTTTAACTTATCTCAATATATAATTTATTTATGTAAATTTATGAAAATTAATTATATTATAAAATTTTCATGCATGTGATAAACCTTTATTAAGTTATTTATCTAAATGGGTCTAAGTAAATAAATTAACTACAACGTTTTAAAATTTGTTTAATTAATCAGACACAGATTAAGTACCAGGTGATGCACAGATATTTTAAATAACCTTTTCAAACTTATAGCTTTTTTTTTGTGTAAACCATAGATATCCTCCATGGGGCAATCCTATTCGTGGGCTTAGTCACAGTTAAGGCTCCTCACCCCCCTCCCGAAGAATGTGTCTAGTGGAGATCGAACCCGGGAGCTCTTCCCACAATCTCTCACCTAGAATTTAAGTTATTAGACCTATGTAAAATCCTAAAATCATTGAATTATTTAAATATAAGTTTATTTATTTAATGGAATGATTTAATATATAATGAACCTTTAAATAAGCTTTAATTAGATTAAACAAATGACTAATGTCAAGCAATATATTGGACTCAGATCTATGTTCAGTAAAACAAATATTTTTATGTGAAATATATATAATATATATATATTACAAACAAAACAATGTAGAATTTTACATTAATAATATCGCCAAATATATTTTACTACTTACGTAATTAATCAATCGTTCAGCAATTTATCTCCAAGATATCATTTAAAAAAATAAAAATGGATAAGAAAGAAAAGTAACATATGAGGAGAACTATTGATGCCCGTTTTGGCTGCTTTGCCAAGTTTTACGTAAAATTTGCTCTCATTCTATAAACTCTCCAATTTGTTTTCAACTATATAATAATTAAGTAATTCTATACTACTGCAAAAATAATTGAGTAATTAATTCTACATTGTATAATATGTTTAAAATTTTAAAAAATTCTACTACTACTTCACGAAAACTCTGATTCATAAACTTTTCAACAACTTTACAAAGACTCTTCTTTGCACATCTTCATGAAAACATAAGATTGTAAATATATATCATAATAAGGTGTCAAATTTTCAACACTTATCAAACCAAGCAACACACATTCAATCAAAGTGACTACTGACATATGGGATATTATTAATTAAATTTAATAATTATATATACCTTGTGAATGTAAAACAAATTTCACATGATTATTAAATGATGCATTATCACATCATTTAATGAGTTTAATAACACGTGATATACTATATTGACAGTTGTCGAACCTGAACAAAATTATGATTAGTCGATTTGCAAAACTAAATGCAAAATTTACAAAGTGGATTGAATGTTGAAGATCCATTCAAATTAATCCTACTTAGAGGATTGATTGGTTATAATAAAACGGGAGAAAATAATGATCAAAATAATAACAATGTTTGAATCAATTAAATATAAGATCAATTCAAGGAATTATGAGACTATTTTCATGGTTAATCATTGATTATTAAAACATGCATATAAGGAATTAAGCTATCAACTCAGGACCATGTGAGTCCCCTATGGTGATTCTCATATTCACCATTGAACAATTCTTGAAATTCAGTTATTAAGATTAACAAGATAAAATAAGGGGAAAATATGTTTTTTCGTCCTTATAGTTTCAGTCAATTGTAGTCTTTGTCCCTGTACTTTAAATCCTGTGTTTTTTGTCCCTAAACTTTCCAAACCCCCAAACCGTGATCCCTGCCCGTCAGTGAGATCTGTTAACCTGATGAGCTGGCTAATAAAAGTTCATGTTAACCTCAATAGTGAGTCCCAATAACTGAATAATCATCTAATTTACTTTTTTTATAAATTTTTAATTATTAAAATAATCCTAATTGTTAAATTAGGGTTTTCACTTGAGCAATTTTACCGCGATAAAAAACCTAATTTCATAATTATGGTTATTTTAATAATTAAAAATTAATAAAAAAAGATTGATTAGATGAATCAACTATTTGGAGCCCACGATTAAGGCTAACATGTAACTTTTGTTACCCACTCATCATGTTAACAGATCTCACTAACAATCAGGGACCATGGTTTGGGGGTCTAGAAAGTTCAAAGACAAAAAATAAAAGATTTAAAGTATAGAGATGAAGACCAAAATTGATCGAAACTACGGGGACCAAAAACATATTTTTCCCATAAAATACCATTAAATCTTTTGTTAGATCCAAATCAATTTTTATAGTCAGAACCCGATTGAAGTAAACAATTAAATGAAACATTCAACTCAATTACTTACTCTGTGCTCGTTATTATTGCATGATGATTAACCAATCAATAGTACAACATACTTCAATAACAAATTTTATAACTAAAACATGTTAACCATCAAGTTTTGATCAAATATTATGAACTTGAAGCAAGTAGAAAAACAAAGTAGATATAATTCAATATGCATGAAATGAAGATCAAACCTCATAATGAAAAATAAGCTTGAATCTTTAAATTGAATACAACTTAGTCTTCCATAAAGACTTTACAACAAATACATGAGTAAAAGTAAATGAAAGACTTAATAATTCTATACTTGAATGATAATTTCCTATCTAGCAAGCCCTCCTATTTATAGAAGGTGAAAATATATTTTTCATATGCTAATCATTCAGCCATGACTCAATATGTTTTGTCAATGAATGGAATCATTGATCATTACCTATCACTTTGGTCAATTACTTTAATTTGAACTATTCATCCATTATACTTTTTCTTAACTATCATTCAACAACTCGTCCCCCACTTGCACCGAGAATTGTATCATTAAGATGGTCGAACCCAAAGAAAGTTATCTTCTAAAAGTTGAAGTAGTGGATATTAGCTTTCTAATCATATTGATTTGGGCCCAAAAGGAGTTTTGTAGCCCAAGTTATACGGCTCAGTCTCTAGGCATTGTTCAGGTTCTCCTGACAGGATAACTATAATAACTTCTAAGCTCATTTCGACCTACTAGATATCAAATTCAACTTTGGATTTAACAACAAAGTTGTAGGTCTTTCTTCCAACTTTCCTATGATATAAATTCATAATTTTTAAATATCTAGAACTCAAGTTATGCTCGAAATATCAAATAATGTAATTTTTCAATTATGCTAAAAAATTAACTAAGCAATATGAACTTAAATTGGCAAAATATTTATAATTTGTTAATTAAACATAAATAAATCATTGAAAGATTAAATTTGATGGATGATTAATGAGTAAAAGTTATGTTTTACACACATTCATTAAAATAACAACACATTATTAGATATCAGTGTCCACAAATTTTACAATGACTAATATTAAACTCTTATATTTGAATATGTGATTTCACCGTTGTTTTAATTTGATGCATTTTTATTCTTCTACATTCCTTACTCGTTCGTTCTTTTACTTAATATATTCTTCTTCTTCTACTTGATTTTTTTTTCTCTTATTTGATAAGACATATTGTTACCCATCAACCTTAAATTTTAATGGGTAAAATATGGTTTTGATCCCCTAAAATATCCTAATTTTTTCATTTGGTCCCCCAATTTTTTTTTCCTAAGTGGTCCCCTAAAAATTATATATAATGCATTCCCATTTGTTGGTCCCTTTGTCAGTGCACATCGTTTATTATCTCCGTTAAATACTTGCGTGGCAGCTTATGTGACAAAATAAGCATACATGACATGCATATGTCTTCTTATGTGTCCCACATGACAAAATAAGCCTATAGGTGGTTAATCAACGCCTTTTGAGTCACATTGATGAACTCTATAATTGTTTTTTTTTTCATAAAGGCGGTGACATAAGTCATGTAGGACACATAAGACAACACACACACACCACACACACATATATATATGCATGCCATGTACACTTATTTTGTCCACCTAAGTTGCCACACAAGCATTTAATGGAGATAATAACGGTGCACTAACAGAGGGACCAAATGGAAATGTATTATAATTTTTGGGGGATCACTTGGAAAAAAAAATTAAGGGACCAAATGGGATAATCGGGATATTATGAGGTCCAAAAACATAATTTAACCAATCTTAATTTGATTCAATCCTAGGTTGAATTTTGAATCAAAATATTTGAGTAATTTGATTATAAATGTTTCATGTAAATGTTAGACCGAGGTAGTTAAGATCGAGATCTTACTCAAGATCGGGAAGGGGTCCCAAGATCGTAAATCGTGAGATCGTAAGATCCTACAAAGCACTTAATTCATATGTGTGTGTGCGCGCGCATATGTGTTGTATGCATATAAATTTATATATACATACAAAATAACATAATAAAAAAATAACCCTTCAAATTCTAATAAACTCTTTATAACTTAAATTCAAAATGTAACCAAGTTTTAAGATAATAACATAAATCTAAAATACCAAACTACAAGTCTTAACAAAGTGCCAAACATAAAATTTAAAAAACTTAAAAAAAACTTTGACAAAAAAATAAAACTTAAAAACTACAACTTCTAAACAGACGCAAACTTAAAAACTTTTGACAAAAAAAACTTAAAACTTAAAAACTAATAACTTCTAAAAAAAAAAAAAAAAAAAAAAAAAAAAACAGACACAAACAGAAGCCATGGACCAAACTAAAGCAGGAAAAACACAAGCAGAAAGACGCTCAGTACTAACACAATATAGAGAAGAGACGCATAGAGAGAGAGTACAGAGAGAGGAGAAACGCAGTCGCAGAAACAAAAGCGAATAGCAAGAAGAAGCAGAAACAGTTCGCACTTCACACCCCAGCAAAGGAAGCAAAAGAGAGAGCACTCAACAGAGAAAGCAAGAGAGAAACACACCCAGCAGAGGAACACGGAGGAATGCAGTCGCAGAAGAGAGAAACGCACCCGCAGAGGAACGCGAAGAACACCATGTCGCAGAGGAAGAAAATTTTGTTCGCGGAGGAAGAAACGCACTTCGCACTTCGCAGAGTTGCATTTGCAGTTCACAGAGGAAGAAAATTTTGATCGGTGGATCGCACGATCCCACCGATTTTACGATTATGCACGACGATCCCACCGATCTTCTCCTTCTCCGATCTTTTCTGTTATCGAGATTGCAAACCTTCAGAAAGATCGTAAAATCGTTGATTTTACGATTAAAATCGCGATTTTAACTATCTTGTGTTACACTATTAATATTTTAAATAAATTAAGGAAAGATGATCAGATTATATAAAACATTATTGAGAAAGTATTCTATATCAGGCTTGTCTCTGTTCCTGCGTACCGACTTATTTATGGGTTCAGTTATATAATTTATCTTTTTGTTATTTTGCGTTTTTTTTTTTGGAAAAAAGGAGGGCAAAGGCCAAACAATTACATATATAGCAATTATGCTAGCTAGGGAGACTACCCGCTATAGCGATATCTGTCAGAGGAAGAGATACTTGGTGGTATTTTGCTGCATTGGAGCGGTATGTGATCTGAGAAATCGTGAGGCACTGCAGCAACCCAAATGTGGGTTGTTGAGAGTTTTTTTAATAATAATAATAGGTTAAGATGAAAAGTAAGTGTAGAAATAAATTATAGGGTCTATTTTAGGAATTTGTGAGAGTTGTTAGGTGGTAGATAAAACGTGATTGAGTTGCTTAAAGTAATAAAAATATATATAATATAAAAAAATGTGAAAAAATAAATATTAGTTTAATAATTTTGGAGAGTTACTGGGATGAAAATGACCTAAAACAGAGAGATCACACCCCGGAGGAGAATAAACAAAACAATTAACCTCAAAATTGAGCTAGACATCCGCCACCGAAGTGACTTCTCTCCAAACATGGCAAAGCTCCTCATTCTCTCAGTGATAAAATGAATGGTAGGGATGGTAATTAATTTGAAGTTCCTTCTAGAATCAGTTTGACCGCCACTGCAGTGTCACAATACTCCACCCAAGTCTTCCGCACATAAGTTATTTTGCATAATTGATTGATTGTTTTGATGTAGCTAGCTAGCGTTCAATAAAACTAATAATTGAAAAGACTAAAGAGAAGTACGTGTGCTTAATTGAGATCTATCATTGGTGAATTTTACTGAAGAAACTACTTAATTGCTTCTAATATTTTAAAAAAAAAATGTTTATTGCTGAATGTATTGGTGCAATTTGATTAATTAATTAATTAGTAACATGTAAAAAATAACCATATATAGTTGAATTTATTTCGATTTCAACCTTGTCTTGATATCAAATATCCACTGACACTACTCCTTTCACTGAGGATGCTAAACACCCTAATTTTCATTTCAGCAGCTAGCGCAGCAAATTATTCCTAATAAATTAATTAAGTATATATATATATATATATATATATATATATAGCAAACTGAACCACTACTTGATAAAACTGTGTTATCTGATGATAATTAAAAAGAGAAATGGTGGGCACATATATAGCTGATGAGAAATTGACAATGAACCAAAAATGTGTGATGTATGTTATATAGACTAAATTCATTAATCGTCTTATTTTATTTGACCTAATTATATTGTTTGGGTTTGCCACTTGCAAACAATTAGGCCAAATGGGCATCCACTTGAATCCCCACATAGAGTTCACTATCGATGTGTTTTCTTGGATATTGCCATGAAATGCCTCTGTCACTACCTACTCCCAAACTAACAAGGTGGCCAATCGCCCAACCTATGGCGAATAGCAGTTTCATAAAGCAAACAAAAGAAAATTAAATTAAAGATTATCAACTTGGAGCTCATGAAAATTATATCAATCCCATATACATATATATACACGTCATAATTGTAACACCGGATCGGGAGAGGCGGCTAACTGATTTTTGCTGGTAGTTATTTGTACGTAGTTGAGTTCATCGCCCGATTTTAAAATTAAGGTCAATTTCTAACAATTCAGTCAAACACCACACACCAAAAAATTATGACTCACTTCATAATGCAAACTGAAATTAATTATGAGTAACTCTAATTAAGTCTAACAGTGTTTAATTTTCAATAAACCCACTCTTAAAAAGAATTAAAAATTTTAATTATATATAATTTTAAGCCTTGGATAGAATTATGGATATGTTTGGAAAATTAATTTAATTAAATACTTATAATATAAGCTCTTATTTAATAAGTACACTTAATAAATAAGCTCTTAAAAATTGTATAAAAATTGAAAAGGAGACAACTTCAATTCTCGATGAGTTATTCCATAAGTCACTCTGAGAATAAATAACTTATTATTGAAATAAATTTAAAATAACTTCTAAATCTTTCATAAGTTTATCAAAACACTTGTACAAGTATTTAAAAAGAACTCCAATAAGTTACTTCAAACACCCCTATACCCCAATTACACGGGGTGACTTGCTTAAAAAGAGTGGGGAGGCAACACAGAATATACAGAACACACTTGGAAAAAAAATATATCCGTGATTATTATGCTATAGATTAATTAAAATAATAGTAAGAAAGTGACGGAGCATAGCATCATGCATGATGAAGTTCTTTTCCAGTTATAATAGAGTTTCCATTTTAATTATTTAATATTTCAATTAAGTGATTTTTCAGTTTCTATATTCTATATCAATTTGCTCTATAAGAAAGAAATAACATATTTTTCGTAGAAAGTAAAGACTGTTCTAATAAGTAACAGCATATAAGTTGGCTTTGCTGAACATAAAAAAAAAAAACACACACACACATAAGTTGGCGTTTGAATTAATAAAAAATATGCACTTGGCCTGAAAAGTGAAAACCAATTGACCGAGAAGAAGTTGACTAACAATCCTAAAAATGAATACAATGCCTTTCTTCAACGTCTTTAATCCATTTTCAGATCCACATCTAACATCTTATTTTATTTCCCATGATTTTTTTCTTTTGAGGATTACTTTAATCATAATTAATGACCACGAGGTTTATTTCTTGGGAAGGTTGTGGAAAAGCTCACTATTTGACCGTTGCTGCTTTTTCTTTTCTAAAAAGGCAACGGATAAAATCACGTAAGGCCTTCCCCTCATTAATTTACCTTCCATACGCAAAGTGCACGAGTTCTTCCTACTACTTGTTCTCATCCCATCCAAACCTTTGCACCGTTTTTTTTTTTTCTTCCAAAATTGTAAACCGTTCAACAAAGCTATATCCTTGAAACCTGGTCATGTACCTTTAGGCTGTGTTTGTTTATCATGAGGACAAATAGGTAATTATATATCATACTCATTTTTTCTCTCTCATTTTTTTACTTCTTTTTTTCTCAAACCAAACAACTAAAAAATCCCCTCACCTTCCCTTTATTTTCTTTTCTTTTTTCTTCCTTCCCTTTTCTTTTCTTCTATTTTTCTTCCTCTCAGTTTTCCTCTTCATCCAAACAAAGCCTTAGGAATATCCGCATGATGAAGAATATTATACATGTTGCTTATGAAACTTTTATTTTCCTTTAAATTAAATACATTGGCAAACTTTATAAAGGAGGCTATTGTACCACCTAGTGGTTGGGGATTTGGGTAGTTTAACATGATGTTCTAGGTTTATTGCTTCCTTTGTACACCAATAAAGGAGGCTATTGTTTTTCTGCTTTTTTTCCCTCTTCTTTTCATTAACAAACAAATGAAAAGAGACAAAAGAAAGAGAAACGAAGCAAGCAGCCATTTATTTTAAAAAAAAAAAAAACTCACCACAAAAGGTGGCTTCAATTTTCAATTTTCAAATGTTGCGTACAGATGAGAGTTTATTTAGACCAGAAGGGTTATATACTTTCAATGCACATTTGTTTTAAGGGAAAATATATAGGATCGGAAATGGTAAATTGAGTAATCAAAAATAGCGAGGAGTATTAGCTACACACTCTTTAACCATCTCTTTCTACACATTTTTTGTGATTTGTTAAAAACACATAGGTTCCATCAATTATTATGTGAATCTTACTTCCAATGTAGTGGAATCCATGTGTCTTTCAACCAATTACAAGGAATATGTTGAAAAAAAAGTTTGTTAAATAGTGTGTTACTAGTATTTTTCATAAAGGAAAAAAAATTTCATTTTATCTTGTTTAATCGCAAAAAAAAAAAAGGAATAATAAAATAGATGAGAACACAATTTCTTCTTTTCAATTCTGACCATGTTTTTGTATCTCTTATTTAGTGCGGGACTCACTGGATTTTTTTCCATTTATTTTATCAAGAGTAAAATGATGAGTATAACATGTTAATTTAGTGTAAAAGTATAAAAAAAAATTATCCCGTGAGATAATAATGTGTTATTATATTATTTATTAAATTTAATTAAATATAGAGTGTCATATTTAGTAAATGATGTAGTAATACATGAATATGTAAAACTTTTTTTACGGTATACATATATGAATTTAATTGATATACATTATTAGTGTAAATAAGTTTTACATTGACATCTAATTATGTGTCGCTATGTCATTTAGTGAATGTGACATCTCATGTGTTATTAAATTTAATAAATTGGATGTCTGTGTAAAAATTTTTTACACTAACAATGTATATCAATTAAACTCTACATATATATGCCCATTAAATCCATAATAGATATTTTTTTCAACGTTTCTATTCAATCAAACAAGATAATAAAAAATCTAGGGTCTGTGTATTGGTTTTTATTTTGATTTATCATTTTTAGTTTTAATTATAAAAATGACATCTTATTTTTATTTTTTTTATTTTTAAAGTTATATATATATATATATATATATATAGGGGATGTATCACATGAGAAAGCTATATTTATGTGAGAGTGAGAGGGTTAAATATAGACCATTGGATTAAAATGGAGGGTGGAGATTAGATGAATCACTAAAACTAATCACGTGCCTCCTCCTTCCTCATTTCCTCTATTATCGCCAAACAAAGAGACAGCAATGAGAGCCGCCTCCACTCCCTCTAGATCGGCGCATCAACCAATACAAAGATTATGTAAGGCCTGTTAAAAAAATTCAAATTAACATAACATAGGCTCTCTGATACAATTAGAAAAAGAAAAAAAGATAATCCCTGCAAATATACTCTTCGCCAATTCCAAAATTCTATCTTTATCAAATCCACCAATCTATTATAGCCTACAGCGAACATATATTTTGTGCATATTTTTATTATCGAACGATATGTATAAATAATTAATGAGGAAGATGAAGAAAGATGAAGAAGGACTAGTGGTAGTTGATGCGCTGATCTAGAGGGAGTGGAGGTGGCTCTCATTGCTGTCTTTGTGGTTTGGCGAGACCAGAGGAAACGAGGAAGGAGAAGGCATGTGATTAGTTTTAGTGACTCATCTAATCTCCACCCTTCATTTTAATCCAATGGCTCATATTTAACCCTCTCACTCTTATATAAAATAGCTTTCTCATGTGATACACATCCCCACTATATATATATATATATATATGAAACAATAAAAACATCTTTAATTTTTACTATTTTTTCTATATAATTTTTTAAAATAAGAAATAAAATAAAATAAAGTGATATTTTTGTGATTAAAATTAAAAAAAAGCAGAAATGAAAATTAAAAACAAATAAAAAACTTTTCTTTCCCTCTTTATTTTTATTTTTTTCTCCCAATGTAATTAAATAACCTAAAAATCTACTTTTTAATTTTTACTATATTTCTCTTTTTTTTTTTACTTACCAATTTTCCTACTTTCTTCCCATGTCCAAACATAATGTAAAAGTCTTCACTCACTTGAATTGGAAAGTAAATAGAGAGAAAGTGTTTATTTTATATTGAAATTTCAAATTATATATATAGACACACACACCCCTTTGGGCTAGTATGCATTATAAAATTACAATGTAATTAATAGTTATTGTAAGGATTTAATTTTTCAATTCCTTTCTTACTTCTATTTCAATGTTTAACTTTCGAATGAGCGGAAGACTAGTATTTCTTAAACATGATCACAATAATGCCAAGTACTACTAACTCTTTAATTTGGAATATGATCTCTCCTTTCCCTTAATTTACAAAGAATAAAAAAAGTAATTTTGTTGACTGTGAAAAGCAGTACTAAGTCTAAGTTGCACTCAACCATCTTCCTAACGAAACGATGAATTAAGGACATTCCGTTACAATTAATTGATATATCAGCATGGGAAGTTATTTAAGGGAAGGAGCACTAACGGAGTGTACTTGGACTAGATAATGTATAGAAATAAAATATGTTAGTGAAGGCCGTGTTTGGTGGAACCGCCTTTGACAACACGCCACGCATAACATAGGATTCAGACTCCTTCAAGTCACAACTTCTTAATTAAAGCCCAATATTCATTCATCTGGCTTCTAATATAGCCACATAACGCGTAAGGCTTTAAAAACTTGGAAATTAAAGTTGCTCACAACTCAGTTAACGTAGCTTACTGAATGCATTATTGTACAGTACACTACGTTGAAGCATTCCCCACACGTCTTGCCAGATATATAGAACTCGGTCACAACATAACTTCTCATTACCACTACTTATTCCTTCATAAAGTGCAAACAGATTAACAGTAACCGGTGACCTGGCTATGATTGGTTGAAGATTGATTATGACTTTTGAGTCAAATACAATCAATAGTCAATACATTAGATTAAAAAATGAAATGAATTACTGAACTCAGTATATAAAATAAAAAATGACAAATTTTAACTTGTGCGTTTTTGTTTTATTAGACTCGTTTATCTACTTGGATTGGATCAGACTCTATATTTAATTTTGATTAATATTAATTAATTGTAAAAGAATTAAAAAGTAAAGATTAATTAATGGGGTACTTTTGTGTTGCTAATAAAAAGGCAAAGGCAAAAATCTCTCTACATCTTGTGCAGTCTAATACTACAAGATTCTGGATAGCGGATACATACAAAGGCTTGGTTATTAATTAGTGGGTGGATAGAGTTGCCAACCCAATAACAAGTGTCCTTAGCCACAAGATAAGCGGTTGCAAATTCGGTATAATGATACCAACATGTGCATTAAAGGCAGGAACCACATGGGAAGGTTTCGGTTCAACCCACCTTACCCATTAAGATCCTAGCTAATTACATGTCATTGCATCACTAATTATGTAGTATAGGATTTTATTAGCACCTTGTTTTTCATTGTGTCCTCTAATTTTCTCTCTAAAATCTTTATGTTAGATATAGGACTTGTAACAGATTTGGCGGAAAGAAGACAAAAGTTAGTGATTTAGCCTTTCAAATATGCTAAAGCTTCAATAAACCTAGCTCATAATGGGGAACAGTTCATTTAAGCTGTCAAAATATATGACTTAACAAAATAACAATTAAACAAGCATATTTCCTTCTTGCTGTCCCTGCGTTGTTCACGCGGCATGCAGTGGATGTTATTTGGGTCCAAGAAAAATAACCCCACCATTTTTTTTTTTTTTATAGGAGAAGACCTTGACCTCAATCAATCCCATCTTCAGTGCTCAATATAATTTGGGTTTCACTATTACCACCCAATATTCATAGACATCACATTACATAATGTGTATTAATTATTTGGATATCACTCACTTATAATTAAGCATCATTAATTAGGCAGAAAATATCAATTTTATAATTTAGGCATACATTATACCTTATATATCCCCACACCTTTACCCACATTTAACATAGTCTGAATGTATATTTTGCATTTTGTAATAATCTTTTTAAACACGAGAAAGTGAAATCAAATCAATAACGAATCTTTTTTTCTTATTACTCAAGGTAGCGTAAATATCATTTATGAATAATGCTAGAGAGACGTAATCAAGTGGAATTGGGTTAAAATTATACAATTAATTAATTTTGTTCTAGTCGTGTAATTAACATTCTCTTGCAAGAAATCAATGATATTCAGATAAATGGAATTTTTTCCCCGAATCACAGAAAAAAATCTTATTAATTAAATAAGTTATATATATCTCTAATCAGTAATATTAAGGTTGGTCAAAGTAGTAATTTAAAGGGAGTATAAAAGTTAAATTCATGCACGTAAGGTACAAATCTTGAAAAAGCCAAAAGGTACGAATTTAAGTGAATATAAGGAAATGACATATGTTTGGCATAAATAGGGGGGGGAAAGAATATGTTAGACTGAATTGATGAGTAAGAAGTATGTAAATCCAAAAGCAATGAACAAATTTTGTCTGTACAGATAAAGATTGAATTGGGCAGAAACAAAATGTGAACCTAATCCAATTTCCCCCAACCCATAATTAAAATAATAAAGAAAGAAAAAAAAAGCAACAAATTATGGAAACTAGGTGCGTCCTTGAATGTATGTGTGCGATTCACAGTCACTGCACAATAACACCAAAAACCAAATTCAATAAAATTAAAATTATCGTTCTGAACAAAGCTACGCTTTCATTCATTCATCAATCATCATCTTCACCGGAAACAAACGGCCTCTTGACGGTTACCGGCAGAGGGCTTTCCACCTCTTGTTCACCGCTTCCGGCTATGTTGACCTTGTTCTTCTTCGATTCGAATCCCACCGGCGGCCAGAACTCGGTCAGAGGAGCAGGCAGGTTCAGGTCAAAACCACGGAGGCTGTGTGCGGAAGCGCCGCCCTCAGAGGTCGTAACGGCACTGCTGTTGTTGGCGTTAACGTTACTGTAACTGTGACTGTGACTGTTGTTGTTGTTGCTGCCTCCTTCGTAGTGGCACCGTTTGTGGCCACCAAGTGCTTGACCTGTAGGGAAAGTCTTGTGACAGATGGAACACTCGTGCACTCTTCCGCCGGTGACGGTAGAGGTGGAGACGTTGTCGTTGACGGCGGTGGCGGTGGCGGTGGCGGTGGGAGCTTCAGATGAGGATTTTCGGTGACTTGCCTTGTGGCCACCGAGTGCTTGATAAGAGGGAAAGGCTTTGTTGCAAACCGTGCACCTGTGAGTCAGCTTCATAGGCGGTGACGGTGACGCTTCTCGTTGAGAAGATGATGATTGAGAGGTTTTTTTGTTTTTGTTTCCGCTTGAGCGAGCATGATGAGGCAGAGAGCGAGGTACTCTTCTTCAGTGGTGGATTCTCGATACGGGGTCGTTTCGAGCGTTTCCTCTTGGCCCAAGGCTCACGGAAGTGAAGATCAACCTCTTCCTCTTCTTCTTCTGCGTAATTAGGAGCAGGGAAGGGATTGGTGGTGGTGCTGTAGGAGAATTCAGAGCCTCTAAAGCCATTAATTAATAATCAAATTAAAGATGAGATGATATGCTTAGGTAGGTGTATATGTGTGTGTATACACTATGAAGCAATGAAATAGAGAATGAGTAGTGTGTGTTTGTGTTTGTGTTGGAGTGATGAGTGGATGAGAAAGTGGGTTTATATAGGTAAATGAATGAATGAAAAGAGAGAATTGGTGAGTTGGTGTTAGGGGAAGGGAGTGAAGTCGGTCAACTAAAGAGAGAGAGAGAGAGGGGATGAAAATAGGATGACTTTTTCTAAGTCAAAACTATGGTACGTGATACGTCTGCGCTACCTTTTGTTGGCGAAATTAACCTCTGCAAACAAAGTAGAGACCTGAGGCACGTAGATACGTTGTCCTTAAGGATTCATCGGCCGGTTGCGATGCTCCCCCGGATACAACAGGTCCATCCCGTGCCATAAGCACGAGGTCACACTGAACTAGCAAGAAGGATTCCGTTAAACCCATTGATAACTCATAGTGTTTTGTGAAGAAGAAAAGAGAGTGGAGGCACACCTAAGGTTGAGCAAAAAAGGGTTTATATATTAAAATAATTAGGGTTAGAAAGCATAAAGTAGGTTTTGACCAAGTCCTAAAAGGGTTTTGACCAAGTCAAAAATATATTCTGAAAAATAAATAAAGCATTTATTTATTAACTCTCTTAGAAAACTTTTGAAATAAATAAATATTATAAAAATCCAACAATCCCCCACATTTTTCAAAAGTTTTAAAAATTGAAAAGATAAACTTCCTGGGTTAACGCCATGGGATAAATGCATCGAATCTGGTGTCTTTTGGACTATGAACCAGACCTAGACTGATAAGTCGTAACATACAAGTGAGTCGGTGGAACACGTCCTATGAACCAAAACACTTTAATGTATGCCAGAGGTCTTACCAATCACATTATACCCCCACAATTCTCGCTGTTACCGCTGTGTTGCGCTATAAGCCATGCGCGCGCGTGGTATTCATGAGTGCTCTAGAGATTTCGCCTCAATCTCATACAAGCGGCCCCACTTGACACTCATATAGGTGATTTCATCAAGTGTATGCTGCACTTCATACACCACCCCTAAGGGATATGAGAATCATTAAAAGCCTTTTGGGCTTATCCTCTCCAATATGCAGTCTAGCACCTCATACACCATAGGAAGGGACAAGTAAATAGTGCTAGCAAGACTAACAGATGACTTGTTTTACCCATATGAACCTTCTTCATGGGTCTCCAATCACAAAGGTTGGGTTACCATCACTGTTAGTATCAAATTGGCTTTAGTCCCATTCCCCTCGATGTTTTAGTCAAATTTATTTTGACCACACATTGATTAGGGATATAACCCCATCATTTAGTAGCTACTTTAATAAATAATGATGTATACGTATACGTCTCAATTTTCAATTATAAATTGAATTTATTCTTGCTATTTCCATATAGCAATCATAATATATAGATATGGAAGGCTCATGTTCCTTCCACAAAGAAATATATGCTAAGAGATTTCTTAGTCAAACCATTTTCACATCTTACCAAGTTAAAAATAAACTTGATCACCAACATAGATGAGACTATACAGGTCTACTTGGACTACCAAGCGACAACTCCTCCATTGAGGGTAAACATAAATTCACTTGTGAATTAAATTTAATCTCATCTAATCAAGTACAAGTATCATCACTATATTATAATATAGTGGCAAACCCATTATATACAATACCATAATTCTTGGTACCTCTCAAATCACTTTTGAGTATAGACATAGCGAACAATTCTATTTTCAATAAATTAATAAAAAAAAATGTAATACACTCCCAATAATTTGGACTTACCCAATTGAATAATATAATATCTCTAGTTTTACTCGTTAATATCATAAGGGATACTCAATAGATTACTTTAAAGTAATCAAAACTTCCTAAGAAGTTCCTTAATATAATATTTTTATGATAATAAAATATTATCACACTTCCTTATGAAATTAACTCTCCAAATTGCATCTTGTCTAACTCATCCCTTTAATATATATAACTCTCAATAATGTTCACAACAGTACTCCTTTAAATGTACAAGCAAATATAATTTTCATCATAAATGAAACATCCCGAGTCACTGTACTCATACATACATGAAGAATTCTCAAAATAAACTCATAGCAATGAGGATAGAAATTTCATATTGCAAAATATTAAGTAGGAGCATTGCGAACTAAAATATAATATCATATTATATTGAGAAGATAAGAAACATCCAAATTTATTAACAAAGAGTTTGTCATGTCCCGCAAAATATATCTAGGTAACATACTATTTTGACAAAATTTGTTCATAGCAAAATCTCAATTTCAATAAACATCATCATCATTTCATGAAAGCTATCACTTCCAAACTCAAGGGTACTAGCCCATTATAATTTTAAATATCAATTCCGCATATATCAAAAAATAATGCACAAGATAACACCATAAAATAAAGTAATATAGAACTTTGAAATCTATATGCTTAATAAGAAGCACAACAACACCCATAATTTATTCATGCGGAATTTATATTTCTTGTTCTATATCTCAATGCAATGTATACTTGACACCTCAACCTCAAATTATGTCACATATAAAAATAACCCCCACATTTGATGCTCAAAATCTCATAATTTCACTAAAAACATTTATAAAGATTAAAAAGTGAAATTAATTAAAGAACTCAATTCATACCTCATAAAATACAATACTCATACCATAAAATTAGAAACCCAACAAAGAGACAATAAATGTCTCACGTAACATCAAAACCAATGAAAAAAAAAGATCTCCAGGCTCAACTAAAACTCTCAAAAGATGGAATTTCTATATTGATTGATCTTCTAAATGATAAAGAAAATTGAGCCTAACAAATCTGCAACAGAATTTACAGAGTAAGGCACCATAAAATGCAGATGCAGTGTTCCATTAGTTACTAACTAGTAATTACTAACATAGCTAATTCTTCCTAACCCCAGGAAAAGAAAAAGTGGTTGTATCATAATTCAATATATACAAAGTTTGTAATCCACACAGACACATATTTCAATATGAAACAATATTCAATAACCACAGTAAGCATACATCTAGCACTTTCCTTAACAATTCAACTCACGAGATTATATTCATAATGGAAAATGCAGAGGCAACTTTATGCCTATCATTCTTTGAAGCTAAAAGCCTAAAATTATTAATGCACTAACTGCACTAGTTTCTAATACACATCCTGCAATGCAATGCCTGAATTTATCAGATGAAAATTTATATTTCTATCTAATGTTGCCAAGTAAAAATAAAATCATGATCTCATTCATCTTGTTTACTAGAAGAAAACCCCGCTGATTTCAAGACCTATCACAATTCTAATATTTTTTTTCTGTTAACAAAAGAATTTTAAAAAAAAAAATGCATTTTTTTTTCAATATGACCCCAAACAAGGACTTAAAAACTGGAATTGAGTAGTGCATATAAAAAAGAGGAAAATGAAACATACAGTTTGATACATGTAGCTATCGAGCTCGTTCACGGAATCATCAAGTGGTATCAAATTCGCCAATGCAAGAATCTGGTGGTTGCGAGGGAGAAACCACAGCGTTGCAGCCAGCGGCAAGGTGTAAACATTGTCTGGCTCGTTGGAAATAACACTGTCTACAATAATGGGTATTATTGAAACCATAACCTCTAACCCCCACAATTTGGGATTAACGGAAGAGGCAAATTTCTCTCAAAGATAGATGGGATGAATCCTTAAGATTGTTGGCGAAATTAACCTCTGCAAACAAAAGTAGAGACCTGAGGCACGTAGATATACGTTGTCCTTAAGGATTCATCGGCCGGTTGCGATGCTCCCCCAGGATACAACAGGTCCATCCCGTGCCATAAGCACGAGGTCACACTGAACTAGCAAGAAGGATTCCGTTAAACCCATTGATAACTCATAGTGTTTTTGTGAAGAAGAAAGAGAGTGGAGGCACACCTAAGGTTGAGCAAAAAAGGGTTTATATATTAAAATAATTAGGGTTAGAAAGCATAAAAGTAGGTTTTGACCAAGTCCTAAAAGGGTTTTGACCAAGTCAAAATATATTCTGAAAAAATAAATAAAGCATTTATTTATTAACTCTCTTAGAAAACTTTTGAAATAAATAAATATTATAAAAATCCAACACCTTTTCCTTTCTTTTGTTTGTGAATGAATGTATGAACTTTCATTTACCCCACTCAAAGGCAATGCCAATGCGATGGTTATGGCTGTGATGTGGCTGTGGGTGTGCTAGTCAGAGTTTTCTCGGTGCGTCTAAAACACGATTTTCTTTTTATTTCTTTTTTATTTTATAATATTCGGTATAACTGGAATTTTCTGAAGAATTTGGATTAGAAAACGTGCATGGGAATCTTGGGCTGTGCTGTGCTGTGCTGATCAAGCTCTTCTATTATTCTACCCTTCTTAACTTAGCTTAGATATTTAAAATGGATAGATTTGCTTTTAGCATATGTCCTGGGTTACTATTGCCAGCTCAGTCTTTTAAATGTCAACGAACCTGACTTGTTCACCATATAATTCTAGCTACTTAGTATTTACTTCTTCATTATCATTATTATCTTGTTAATCATAATTAAATAATGAATGAATATATCTTTTTATAAAATATTAAATTTTCCTTAGCGATTTCTTAATTACATTTAATAAATGAAAAAAAAATGATAAATATTTTTATGTTTTTAAAAACATCAAATGACTTTTTTCCTTAATATTTTATCAATGACTTTTTTTTAAAAGAATGACTTTATTTAATACATGGAAAATTATTAAATATTTTTATGCTTTTAAAATATTAAGTCTATCCTGCTTTTTATTAATAACTATTCTTAATTTTTCCTTAATAATTTCTCAACGACTTTATATTTTTTTGAAAGAATAACTTTATTTAATATATGGAAAATATTAAATATTTTTATGCTTTTAAAATATTAAGTCTATCTTGCTTTTTATTTAATAATTATTTTTAAGACATCTTAAATTTTCCTTAATAATTTATCATTTATCAATTATTTTATTTAATAAATATGAAAATATTTAATATTTTGTATGCTTTTAAAACCTTAAATGTATTTAGTTTTTTATTTAATAATTTATTTTCCTGGACATATATTAAACTTGCCTTGGTAATTTTTAATGCTTATATTTATTAAAAGGAAAAAAATATTAAATGATTTTATGCTTCTAAATATTAAATGTACGTATCTAGTTTTTTTGTTTAATAATTTCTTTGTTAAATATGAAACAAATTATAAAAAGACATATGACATAAACTCTTTTATTTACTATGTCTCAAAAATGACAGTTGACGTACTTTTCAATTACAATTTGATAAAACTTGAATGAGATAGCTATATATTTGTGGCTAAGAGAAATACAAACAACTCATGACCAACGTGATATTTTCAATATATACGTTCTTTATCATTGTATAAATTTTTTATTACATAAGTCTCACCAAAATGAAGTGAAATCCATATTAATTTGTGAGGTGTGTTGAAAAGAATTTATAGAAAAGGCATTGTTAGTATTATTTTATTTTTGTTACTTTTATGACAACGAGCATTTGTAATTAATTTTACCGTAAAAAAGAAAGCGTTTGTAATTTTTGTCTTTAATATCTTTTTATAGCACTTATTTTAAATACCTGAAAATATGTTTAATAGCACTCTATAAAATTTCTATCTTTATAAAAAGCGGGCATAAACACATATATACAAGTTTTGCAACTTGATATTGGTAGAGTAATGGAATCTATTATTATTAGTGTTTATTATAATTATAAAGTTTTGTCGTGGCCCGTGGGGACTCAAGACACGTGGCAGCACTACTTTCATTATTTTCTCGCAAAAAATATTTTAATTTTTTTTTATCAATTTATTGGTCAATTTTTGCAACATGTTCATAAAAACCAAATATTCACTCCAATAAAACCGCATATCATTATTGAAAAATTAAAATCAAATATTAATATTAAAAAATTGAGCAATCAAATATTGATAATATTATATGCAATCAAAATTGATAAAAACTAAATTAACATCAATTTTAAATTGCAATACTTCAAATCATAATATAATTTCCTGCGTGATAATTACATTTCATATTGGATAAAATTATACTAACAATTTAAATTTAATTTAAACTAAAAATTATATCGAGAAGATCACCAAATATAATATATTATATCACTTAATAATTATTTGATTCAAACCATGCCTAAAATATCACTCAATTATTATACACACAACAATTTACAGTAGCAAAGTTAATAGTTAAACAAATTCAGATGCATGAGTTAGATTACAGGAGATGGGAAATACCATTATAAAGGATAGGGATAAATTGTATATACAAAATATAATTGTTGCTTGATCTGATATTATATAAGGTGGGTTATATGTACGTGATTTCATAAACTATGAATATGATTATGTCAGTGGCACTTTTTTTTTCACATTCTACCCAAAAAAAACACTCAGTTATCTTAAATGTATTATAAAGATTATTAAAAAATAAATCAATCATGATCTAAAAATTATGCCAAAAATTCAAATTTATTTTGAATTAAAATAAATTAAAATTACAAAATTTTAATGTATTTTCTAATCATTGGTGTCATTAAAAATTTTAACCATTCAAATATTTTCTCTTTCATTTTCCATATTTAATAATTTTTCTCTAATCTTAATCATTGTTTTCATTTTCATGTCTAGTTACTTCTCTCAATTTAAATAATATAAAAAAATCTATTTTAATTTTATTCATTTTCTCTTCTATTGTCTCCTACTTATTTCCTTTTTTTATCTCAGTCAAAAGTAAAAAAAAAAAAAAAAAACTCTGAAAACTAATAAATCAAAGAACTTACATAGTCATGCAAGATTCAGTCTTAGCCAAACGCCCTTGAACTTATCTGTTTTTTACTCTTTCGTTATATCTAAACGAAGCATTAGTATTGGAAAAGTAATTGGAACACGATTGTAAGGAAATGTTCAAATGGTACATGCTTGATTCCTTTTAAGCAAGGTCTTGGGTTGGAGTCCTGTGTATAAAAAAATCATCGCTGGAAGAGCTAGCCCCACCATGATGGATGTTCCCGGCAGGATTGCCTCCTGTGGTTAAACAAAAAAAAAATAAAGGTAATAAATAACATACTTTTTTATTATTAAAATTTAGGGTGTGAAGATGGTACCTCAGTCCAAGACATGGAAATCTCGGGCTCTTTGAACACTTATAGAGATACTTACCTTTTATCTCACCCCAAAGGGACGGGTGAAGAGTTCAAATTTACGACTTGTCATATACCAGACACATTTTATTCCACTCGACTAATAAATAACATACTTGACTATTTTTTAGAAAAATATATATTTGACTATTTTAAAAGAAAAATGTGAAATAAACATAGAGACGCCTCGTAGCAAAAAAAGGAAAAAAATGTGCGTGAGTGAGCGTCATGGCTTTGATCACGGTCGTGAGTCTCTTGTCTTGGTTTTCGTGGTTGGTTTGGGCAACCACTTTAATTTCACTGTTGTCTTCTTTCACTGATTCTTCTCTTCATTCGTTGGTTGATTGGTTGGCACACTAACAATAACATAACGGCTAATACTCGCAACTAACCTCACCACGCGCCACTTGTATTTACTACTTTATATATACCTTTCCAATCATCTCTCTTTCTATTTTATTCCGTCATGGATCGCATGCAAGTTACTGAATAATTAAATTGTAAATAACCATATTATTAAATGGCAGTAATCATTTTTAACTGTAATTTATGTTTGAATGAAATTCACAAAGTACATCTAAAAGAAGAAGACGGGAATTAAGAAAAAAAAACTTAAAATATACTACATACGTTCCAATTTGATAGTCGTTTTAGAAAAATAAATTTTTTTTATAATATGAGTCGTTCTTTAGTTTCTATGTGAGTATTAATGATAGTTTCCATTTTTACCCTCCCACTTTTATGGGAAAAGAAACTTAAAAAATTGTGCATCACACTACTCATTATTGTATTTAGGTAAAATGAGAAAAAATGTGTAATAAATTAAGAAGGGTAATTTAGTAAGATTACTATGTCTTTTAAGTCATTTATTATTGTTCTTAATTTGTGTGTAAAAACCTTAAACGACTGTCAAAATGGAATGGAGAGAGTAATTAGACAAGTAGACTTTTTTTGATAATTTGACAAGTAGACTTTAAAAATAATTAATGATTGAAGAAATTTTAAATAAAATAGGTTAGTGGTGATTAATAAAATACATAGTTAAATTTCAAGCATTTAAAACTTGTAATGTATGATAAATATGACTATTTAGTCGATGATATAATTGTATTGAAAAGGTGTTAATTTTGGCGGAAAAAATACACATGGACGTGACACTAGATCCACTTATATATAAAAATTGTTTCATAATAATTTATAAAGAAAAATTATTATTGTTGTTGTAATACCCATTTTACACATATTATTTCATATTTTGCCACATTTGTAATTTACAACCAGTTTTACAGTATATTTATATCATTTAATTATACCTCGATTCCATCATCTTTTCAATATAAGAAATAATTACTAATTAGTATTTTTATATTTATTGTTTAGATGTAATTTTAAATATAATAGATTTGTGTAAAATAATGTTTTTAAAATGTTTATGATAATTTCATGAATTTAAAATAATAATTAAAAGTAAATTTATTTTATAATATTTAAACAGATTTTTTATTTTTTTCTCAATATATTTATTATACCTTTTCCAGTTTTCAATTTTCATACATATTAATATTAGTTCAATTCACATAAAAAAGTAATATCACGTCATAATCAGTCAGTTTATTTTCATGATTAAAATTTGCGTTCATTTTTAAAAATAGATAGTTTACATTTTATACTAAGTTCTAGAACTATCTTGGAAAAAATATGGTAAGGTTGTGTGTGAACGTGATTTATTTTCAATATAGAAGAAATGAAACGTGTTAAGTGATGGGTGAGAGAGTGAAGAGTGAAGAAGAGTGTGGTAGTGGGAGAGAGAGTAATTGCTTCACCGACGCAATATAAAAGAAGAAAAAAAGTGTTGGGTATACTGACACGCAACTCAGATAGGTTCTTCTAATTGGTGACACGTTGCGTTTCATCTCCCATACCACATCTTCACTATAACCGACAAAAAACTTCATCTCATACACATCACCAAACACTACTTCAACTGCGCCTACAGAAGGCGCTGCTGTGTGTTCATTTAAATAGATCACCCATATATTTAATTAAAGTTTGCAATATATTTTAATTTAAAATGAGATCTTATTTTTTTCCTGGAATAATTTTTTTATCAAAGAAATATAAACACCTCAACTCAACTGTGAGACATACACCACTCCTTTTACACAACTCCTGGAGAGTGTGGCAAACAAAAGCATATTTTATGTCATTTATTTAAATTGGTTAGATTTGGTTTTGGGTATACATAATATTAAATTATTACTAATATTCTACTCGTCATTGATGGAAAATTATACACAGTTTAGGAAAATATTATTTGAGATCAGAATGAATTGTCATGCTGGATATGAGTGGGTGGCTGCTTGGCATACCGTTTTGTATATTTGTTGTGTGCCTCACTCACTGTTCTTATTTTACATCCAAGACTGTCTGCTATGCTATGTCAATGTCAAGCTGCTCGATCAAGACTCTTCTAAGTCTTGACCTCGCAAAAAAACAATTCATACACTGATGATACAACACCTTAGGGTTAGGGGCGTGTATATATATCTTAGTTTTTCTTAATTAACCCCACAGAGAAAGGAAAATAGATAAATGTGTGTTGATATTATTAAAGTGTGTTGATAGCAATTGGATAGTGAATGAAGATGTACTTTTCAATAAGCGTAGTACGTTTTTGGTATTATGTTGATTAATTTTATGTAAGTTGTGAATATATAATTGAGTGTATTTACTATTTATTCACGGACTTGTATTTTCATATATGCTATAATTAAACTATTTGTATTTTTTTGGTTACATTCTCTGATTTTATTTTTACTTTTTTAAGCAAATTTCAAGCGATTTTTTATTGATTTTTTTTACTTTTTATTATTTAAATAGATAATTTTTATAATCATTGAAGAATAGATATTACAACTTTTGCATACTTTTTAAATTAAATCTTATAGTGTTTTTAATAAAATAATATTTTAATTAATTTTTACTTTTTTATGATAAATTTTTAATAATTATTCTAGGATAAATATTAAAACCATACAACGTTTTCAATAAAGTATTCTTTTCCTTTTTTTTTACTTTTATTTTTTAAACAATACTTTAAAAATCTGGTTCATATTATTCTTTATTTTTTAACTATAAATTATAAATCAATTATTCACCTTGTTCTAATGTTCCAATGTGTATGTGCTTTTCAAATGTACTTTATTCGATCTTTTAGAAACCTTAAACCAATTAAAAGTGCATACATCGATCTAACAATCTTGATTACATAAGCAACATAAAATCATACACAATCAATGAAAAATATATTTAACATTATTATTTAATATTCCATCCGATCTTATTTATAAGACAACTCGGATCATATCATATATATATTAAAAAAAGTAATTAATGCATCGATTTTTAAAATATTACTCTGATATTACAAGTTTACCTTTATTTAAAATTAAACTCTACTATTGTGTCAATTCAAAACCTTTAATAGTTAATAAGGACATGCAAATATGAGATAAATGATGTCTTATAAATACGACTGGAGGGAGTAATACATATTAATTATAAACAAGGCTAGGGTTAAAAATGCTTACCTCTGTATTTGTGCTCTGAATCAAAGTTCAATAATGTCCTTCACTATAACATGCACACCAAATTACACAATATTTATCTTTCAGTTGACCAACAATTAAACATTAATAAGATCTAAAATGAAAAAAAAAAAACAAAAGAATCGTACCGGTAAATTAGAGGGAAAGACGGGAGAGGGTATATTGAAGTTGGGGAAGAATGGGTGCAAAGAGCGGTGGGGGACAAGGGATCAACAATGGGAAGCGGTTGAAGGGGGGTTACTGGGGTGGGGAGGGGAATGAGGTGAGGTGTGGGAAATAATGGGTGGGTTTCAGGAGGGGTTACAAGGGGTGGAGAGAAGATGGAGTGGGGAGAATAGGGAGTAGGGTGGGTTTCGGGGGTGGGAGAAACAATCTGTTAGGGAAAGATGGAGGTGGTAGTGATTGTGGTCATGAGGGTGGATGGATGGAGTGGAGGAGGGGAGATAGGGGTGGTTTAGGAAATACAAATTAAAAAAGGGAGGGAGGGTGTTAATATCAAAAAAGGGGTGCTAAAAGTAGCTTCCGCTGTTTTTATTCCACACGAGCTTAGTCCAATCCATTTACAAGTATCTATCATAGGACCAAAGTGGCCCAAATACCCACTTATATTATATTGGTGCTGCTTGCTTTCTATACCCCTTCTCTTTTACCCAAAAAAAAAAAAAAACCCTTCTCTAGATTGTTGAGTTTTATTCTTTTCTTTTTTGTTCTTATAGTTATATTTTTTTTCTTAAGGTTTAGCCGTTACTATCTTAGACAACTTATTTTTTAAAATTAAATGGACAATAATTTGATTTTTTAAGAAAGTTAACATTATTTAATCGTAAATAACATTAATTTAAGTATTTAAATATAAGAATAAGAGATACAGTAATTTGATTTTCCATTTAATCCAATTTAATCATTCAGTTAAAGATTTCATTAAAGAATGTTATTTACAAGAAAAATATACTTTTACGCGGAGGGTGTTAACTTATGAGGGTCGAGCCGAGCACTTAAAGTTCACATTTCACTTATTAAAAAATTAAAACTGTTCAAACTTGACTTACTTAAGTATTATAATTTTAACTTTACTAACAATCCAAATAAAAATATGAAATGATATATAAGTATTATACACATGCACACATGTATAATGACCTATTTACGAGCTCTTAATATTAAATTTAGACTTGACTTATTTAAATAATCAAGTTTATCTTTAAGCTTGAGTTTTAAATAGGTTTAATCAAACATTTAGCAAGTTGAGCCTAAATAATTCATGAATAATTAAACTCATTTATACTCTTTTATACTCAAACTTAAGGTAACATACAATAGGAAATAAAAAGAAAATGAAGAGAAAGAAAATGAAAAATGTATAAAAAATAAGAGAAAAATAAAAAGAAAATTGAGGTGTGAAGAAAATGTAAAAGATTAGAGTGCGAAGAAAATAAGTGTTGAATATGTTTTTTTTTACCAGATAATATAGCGAAATTTGGTTTTGGTCTCTCATTTTTTTCCTTTGATTTTAATCCTCCATTTTTTTTAAACTATGCTTTTATTTCTCCTTATTAACCGTACATCGTTAAGTCACATTTATAGTCATACTACAACTTTTCAAGTGTAAAATGTCATAGAAATATTTTGTGATTTTTTCTCTAGAAAATTCAATTGTAAACTCTAGTAAACCCTAAACCCTAATTTATTTTTCCTTTAGTTTTGATCATCTATTTTAAAATCACATACTTTTAAATTTTATTATTTATACACCGTTAAGTCATGTTCACAACTCCACAATAATTTTCTCTAAATAAAATTCACAATTTCTTTGCATTTTTTATTTAAAAAGATCATTTATAGTAAATTCCACTGTTTTATAAAGTGGATTGAGCTGAAAAATCTCAAATCAAATTCAAGCTCAAAAGTTAAAACCCAATCCCTACATTTCATCATATATAATTGGCTTAGTCCAACCCATTTTGTTAGTCATAGATTTATGACTTAGTGAAGGAAAATATGATAACACTAGTCTACTCATCGATGCTTTGATTAAAGAATCAAATAATTTCCAAAGATATTCTAAAAGTTGAATTAAACTACCAAAAAAATTAAAAGTGTGTTTGGTCTGTATTCTTTTTAATTTTTTTCTATTATAGATAAAAAAGTCACATCTTTTTGTTATACTATTCTCAAGCATTTTTATTGAGAATGGTGAAAATGAAAGATCGAAGTTTTTTTTTAAAAAAATGAAAACAATAGCCATGTTTTATTTTATGAAAAATATTGGGGTGGACATAGCAGCATACCCGAACCCGTTTTTCCACAAGAATTGGACACTATTACCTTTCCTTCCTTGTACACCAAAACCAAACGAGTAAATTAGCACTTTGGTCCCTAAATTTGTTAGCGTCTTTCATTTTGGTTCTTGAGATTATAAAAATCATTCGTTAGTCCCTCACTTTGACCTCCGTCTTTCACTTAGGTCCAACCACTAACGTCTATTAAATCCTTGTTGAGGTGTCACTCAATAGGGACTAAAGTGCAAGATTTTGACAACTCAAAGACTAAAGTGCAAGATTCTTGACCACTTTATAAACTATGTTCTTCTTTCTTAGTTTCTTCTCCGCTATCCCTCATTCATTTCCTGGACGTTATTGCTTTGTGAGACAGTGGAGTAATTGTAGCTTCTTCTTTTATCATACAATCAACTTGATATTATAATTATGATCACTCCACTTCAGCACATCCATCTTTCATTTCTTTCATCTTTGTTTAATTAATTATTGTTCTAAAGGGATTTTTTAGGTAGTTCAAGAGCTTATTAAATTATCAGTCTCTTAAATGTTTCTTCATGTGTTTCTTTAGTTATTTTCCACATTTCTCACATGTGAGTATTTCCCCTTTGATACTCTCACATATGTGGTATGCATCCCCTATAGACTGTGCTACTGCTAATGGCCACTACGTCTTGGTTCATGAGTTGCTTAGAATAACAACAACAACCTCATCAAGCACACATTCACTGCGTCAAATCCGTCGCCTTGAGCTTGTTTGGGATGATGAAGAACAATTCAATGGTGTTGCAAGTGGCATTCTGATGGTGGCACAAAAAGCTTCTTCTTGAGGTTGGGAGTTGCTTTAGAACTCACTTCTTTTGCTATTCACACTCCCATCCATACCCATTCCCCATCTACCCTACCCTACCCCCCTATGGCCCCCTGGAGCCACCCCTGCCCCCCACACCTTTTCCCTCTCCCCACCCCCTTAATTCCCCCCTCCCTCACTCCCCACCACCCATTCCCTCCCCCTTTATTTTTTTTCAATGTTTTGGGTTTAGAGACGGAATACTCGTCTCCCTCAAAATGAATTTCAGGAAGGCTCTGGAAATAGTTCTAAACAAATTGTTTCCGGAAAATTATTTCGGAGAGCAGTCTTAAAACAATTGGTAGAGATGGAAAAATTCGTCTCTAAACCAAAACTTCAAATAAAAAAAAATTTAGGGGAGGCGGTGACAGGGCGGGGATGGGGGACGTTGGGGAGGGGTTGTTTGGGGAGAGGGTGGGGGATTATAATGTTTGTTGGAAGGGGTGGGGTGTGGATGGGGAAGGGGAGGACGGGGTTGGGGGAAGCTGCAGGTTCTGCAGATGAGTTTAGAGATGGAATATTCCGTCTCTAAACCCAAAACATTGAAAAAAAATTAAAGGGGGAAGTGGAATGGGAAAGGGGAATGGGGGGTCGGGAGTGGGGAGTGGGGAAGGGGAGAAGGTTGGGGGCGGGGGGGTGGCTGCTAGGGGGCCATGGGGGGTAGGGGTAGGGATAATATGGGATGGGGGTGCGAATAGCAAAAAGGGGGTTCTAAAAGCAATTCCCCTTGAGTGTGAATCTAAGAGAGGGAAGAACTCTCTCATTCGTGTTGGTTATGGTGGGTGGCTAATGTACACTACTGCATTAGTTGGGGACTTGAGTTTTGTTCAACAGATTCTTGAGAGGAATCCTTTGTTGGTGTTTGGAGAGGGAGAATATAATGTCACTGATATCTTTTACGTTGCTTCAAGGAACAAGAATTGTGAGGTTTTCAAGATGCTATTGATTACACATGAAGAAACATTTAAGAGACTAGTAATTTAATAAGATCTGAGCTACCTTAAAAATCCCTTTAGAACAAGAATTAATTAAACATGATAAAGTTCACAGAAACAAAAGAAATGGAAAGATGGATGTGTTAAATGGAGTGATCATAATTAATAATATCAAGTAGATTGTATGATAAAGGAAGAAGCTACAATCACTCTCACCGTCTCACAAACAATAAAGTCCAGGAAATGAATGAGGGATAACAGAGAAGAAATTAAGAAAAGAAGAACATAGTTTATAAAGTGGTCAAGAATCTTGCATTTTAGTCCTGGATTGTAAAAAATCTTGCACTTTTGTCCCTATTGAGTGACACCTCAACAAAGATTAACAGACGTTAGTGGTTTGGACCTAAGCGAAGACGAAGGTCAAAGTGAGGGACTAACGAATGGTTTTATAATCTCAGGGACCAAAGTAAAAGACGTGACAAAGTTAAAAATGAAAGTGTTAGTTTTTTTTTTGGTCAAGAGAACATTCATTGAAAAATGCCCAATGACACTTACAAAGCTTAAGGATGCTAAATAAGAGTATTACAACAGTGCACTACAAATCTAAACAACAAATCGAGCACGCATACTTGGTCAATCTAAACAATTTAGCAGTCCTAATAATAACAAAAAACAAATTAAAGCCTCCTATTACAAAAAATATGAAATAACCTAAACTTTTCTTCTCTCTCTCTCTTTTTTAATTCCTTCCGGATCAGCACACGTTCAACATCAATTCCAAGCAAAAATTCACAACATCAATCGCAGTCAAACTGAGGTAAAGCAATGCTGCAAAATCGAGCTCTAGTGGTGGAAATGCATGGAAGGCAACAAGACTGAGTAAAAACAGTACTGCAAGATTATAGCTTTAACATAATCTCGTAAAGGAGGAGGTAGTGGCTGAAAGGGAGAAGGGAGAGGTGGTGGTGGAGGATGGAGAAAGAAAAGAAAATATAGAAAAATAAAACATAAAACTCTCACTAAAGAGAGAAAAAAACTCACCTATTGTGAGTAGGAAACCCTCCTACAAAGGGAGGAGCTCCTCCCATGGAGGGGAAGAGCCCCCAGGGGGGATGAAAAACTTTGCCTTGTTGTAAAGCGGCGCTAGGGCAACTTCAGGGCTGTGACTGCAGCTACATTTAACTCTATTCATCCCTACATTTCAATCATATATATTGGCTTAGTCAAACCCATTTTGTTAGCTATAGATTTATGAGTCGGTGAAGGAAAATATGATAATCGATGTTTTGATTAAAGAATCAAATAATTTCCAAAGATATTCTAAAAGTTGAATTAAGGCTACCAAAAAAATTAAAAGTGTGTTTGGTCTTTTTTTTTTTAATTTTTTCTATTATAGATAAAAAAAAAGTCACATCTTTTTGTTATACTATTTCTCAAGCATTTTTATTAAGAATGGTGAAAATGAAAGATCGAAGTTTTTTTTTTTTAAATGAAAACAATAATCATGTTTTATATTATGAAAATATTGGGTGGACATAGCAGCATACCCGAACCCGATTTCCACAAGAACTGGACAGTATCCTTTCCTTCCTTGTACACCAAAACCAAACCTCAGTTTTCGTCCCCTCATAGGAAAATCTGTATCTGCGTCTCTAATTCTCTGTACCCATGTCTTCTTCCTCTTCTTCTCTCTTATCATCACTCTCTACGCCCTTCATCAATGACCCTGTAACTGCTCGCCATGGAACCAAGCTCTTTCCTTTTCCTCACGCCACACAGCGATGCTCCAAATATTTTTCTGCCAAGTGCTCCTCGACAACATCCCCAAGCAGTTCAGGCAGGAAAATCTCAAGGATGGATGTTAGTTTTTGCACCTTCCCTTCCTTCTCATTTATTATTAGTATTTTTTTTTGCCAAATCTTACTCTGTTGGAAGGAAAAGAAAAAAAAAAATCTGATTTTTAGCAAACCCCACCCCTTAAACCCGTGGTTTTCTAGAAAAGTTAGAGCAGAAAAATGAAAAAGCTGCAATTTTTTAATCTGGGTCTGAATTCTTTTAGGGCATTTTTATGTGATTGACAACGATACTGTCTAACTATGCGCGTTGTAGAGTCTCTTTGATTATTTTTTTTGAAACTGAATAACAGAAGAGGATTTGGACATAGTTGTGTTTAGTGTTTACTTTTATCACAATCATTGAGCGAGTATATGTGCTTGGTCATTTACCCCCCCCTTGAAAAGGTTAAATACTTAAATTGAATTATACTTTACCTCCATGAAGTTTTTGTCTAAACCAAATTTAGTATACCAACTTTGGAATCCTATAATTTACACCCGTTAAGTTTCAAAAGCATAAATCACAGTTCCATAAATAAGTAGGAGAGGTTGTGGATTATGTGCATAAATTGTAAGAAAGAAAATAATGAGACATCATGAATTCTGCTTGTAAACACTAGGAAACATGATATTGGACAAGGCTATGTGAAGTTTTGGCTAGGAAAATGACAATAGGCTTCTTCAGTGCTAGTTTTGACTAATTTATTTACACTTTCAGTGTGTCCAAAATCCTCTGGTGAACAAGGGGTTAAAGTTTGATTATGAAAACATGAGGATTGGGGCCTGGGTAATGTAAGGCTTCAAATTGGTGCACTGCAATTAATTTAGATGAGAAACTACAGGGATGTAGAGTTGTAGACCCAAATTAAAAAAAAAAAAAAAAAAACTTATTCAAGTTCAATTGAATAGCTTAAAAATTTGAGGGCCCTGCCTTGACTTTATATTCTCTAATATGTGCAGTGATGGACAACTACAAGAATGTACCTCAATATCTATATGGCCTTACTCCTTCACAAATGGACATGTTCATGACAGAAGATAATCCTGTCCGCCAGCAGGCTGAAAGAGTTACAGAGGTACTCATCATTCATATCCTTGATATCATCTAAGTGACGGTGATGTTTATTATAGCAAAGTTGCTTATTTAATAGCCTAATTTATTGATTTGGGAGTTGATTTTGCAAAGCACCCAAATTTTATCACAGCATATTCCACTGTTCAAAAGTGCTCTTAATTTTAATGGTTGTGACAGGAAAGCATCTCATCTGCCAAGAATTATTTGGATCATGGTGGGATGTGGAGTCTAACTAGTATGAACAACAATGGCCCTTCAAAATACAGCATGAGTGTTAGTATGTATCGAGGAGGAGGAGGTAGGGGAGCTGGAAGGCCTAGAACTGCTCCACCAGATCTTCCTTCTTTGCTCTTGGATGCTCGAATATGCTATCTCGGTATGCCGTAAGCAACATGATGTTTTTCATTTTGATCCCTATCCTGATCCTGGTGATTACCTTTTTTTTTCCCACTGCTTCTGTATATAGATATGTGCCAATGCCATCTGTACTTTATACCAGACATCTTGATATTCCTCTTGTGATTTATACAGATTGTACCAGCTGTGACAGAACTTCTTGTTGCTCAATTTATGTGGTTGGATTATGATAACCCTGCCAAACCTATTTACGTATATATTAATTCATCTGGGACTCAGGTAAGTGTATAGTCATTATTCTATAATTTCCTCGTAATTATGGTCCATGTAGTCAATCCCACCTAGTGGGAAAAAGCATACTTGTTTTCGTTGTATATGATGTTGTTTATTTATATAATGATAATTGATTTCTTGTCCTTCTTTTTTTAGAATGAGAAAAATGAGACCGTGGGATCAGAAAACTGAAGCTTATTCCATACTTGATATGATTTCTGTAAGTTGTTACCGTGGATCATGTGGCACTTCTACACCCACCTCAATGATGTGATTTGATTTATCTCTTTGAACCATCCTTGTAACTCATGCTTTAATTAATCTTTTTTACTTTGACCTGAAGTATGTCAAGTCAGATGTCTATACTGTTGATTGTGGCATGGGCATATGGCCAAGCAGCAATGCTTCTGTCACTTGGAACAAAGGGTTATCGTGCTGTACAGCCAAAATTCTTCCAGTATGAATCATATCTTCTAAACTTATGAAAAATTTTGCTTGATTTGCTTTCACTTATTTATTGTGATTTTGACTTCTGATAAATGCTTCCTTCTAGAGTACTTTGTATCTGATTCATGAATATATTTGGAGAATGGACAATGGACTACTGGTGTGTGTAATTTCACAAGCATCTATTTTGTCATCTCAATATCACATCTTTTGATTAAATGGCTACTAATATGCTGTTTAAGAAGTATTTCTGTAAGATTGGTTTATCGAATTCTAGTTCTTGAATATCTGTGTGTGAATTTAAACCCCAGCACTAAATTGTACATTGGCAACTGTTGGGTTGCTATAGGACTGATGAAAAGCAATCCTCATTTTCCAGGAACAATGAAACATTTTAGTCTTTATTTAATGCCATTATCTTCTGCAATACTTTGTATAAAAATGGCCTACATGACCCATGGAATGAAAGGCTGCTACAGAAGGGCCATTAATTGGTTATGTTTTCTTTTTTCCTGTTTATGTGCCATTCATATTATTTATTTCCAGAGCACAATTAGAACATATTTTCTTTAAGTTTTTGGTAAATGTGGCACTTCTATGACTGTTATTTGTTGTGGACATCTTGCCAGAATAAATACAATGAGAATATAGGACAACAAATTGAAATATGTCTTTATTGGATTGCATACAAAGCCTTCTTTACTTCCTCCAGTGCTGGTGATATTATTGAGGCGATAAATCTAGATCGAGTCCGTTAGGGACATTTCTTCCTTGTCAGTTGCTAATTTTAAAATAGAGTAGAAGGATTTCTTTAAGAAAAAAGTAGAAAGATAAATGATTGTGTACTTTTTGTTTATATAGGGTTGTATGATTTTGAATATTGCCTTCTCTTACTGTGGATTCTAAATTGTTTTCTATTGCAGCAAAATTATATCTCCCAAAAGTAAACAGATCAAGTGGTGCTGTTATAGATATGTGGATTAAGGTACTGTGAACTTTCTACCTGTTTGTTCTCTTCTATACATTATATTTACCAATTATATTGGCAAACACATATGATGCAGGCAAAAGAGCTGGAGGCAAATTCTGAGTATTACATTGAGCTGTTGGCAAAAGGAATAGGGAAATCTAAGGAAGAAATTGCTAAAGAAATCCAGAGGCCTAAATATTTTCAAGCACAGGAAGCCATAGACTACGGGATCGCTGACAAAATAATTGATTCTAGGGATTCTGCATTTGAGAAGAGGGTAATTGTTCACTGCTATTAATGTTTATTTTCTGTAAATATATAATGCATAATGTACTTATAAGTACTTTCTGGATCAGAATTATGATGAAATGCTTGCTCAATCAAGAGCTACAAGGAGACAAGCTGGTGGCAATCCTCAAGCAGCTCCATCAGGATTTAGGTAAATCACACAAAACATGAGGTCACTTATTCTGCTTCTCATCCAATGCCTATAATGGTTTTGGTGGGTTTGGTTCAAGTTGATGCCTTATATTAGAAGGTCAAGCAGCTATTTATTATATCAAGGCCAAATGGAAAATTTCTCCGGATAGTTTATACATGTATCTTGGCTCTTGGGTAATTTGTTACATACTTATTACTTCAATTACCTTTGCTTTGTTTCAACAACGAAGGAAAATGACTAGGACATAGGGATTATTTATTAAGTTGTAAATATTGGACCATTGTCAATGTGATTGACTTGATGGCTGCATTTTCTACTATGGAATATGGATGATAGCAGGTAGGGTTTTAATAGCACACTATAGTGACCTGTGCCTAAACCTCTGTGGTAAGCAATATTATTGCCTATACCCATACATAGTACGTACTTATGTTTCAGATTTGGACCCATTACTCGAGTTAGTTAAATAAAATGATTTCCTTTTAACACGTCTTTAAAAAAACTGGTAGAATGAAAACTATTTTAATGCCAAAATTAAGTATAAAGGTAAATAAAACAAAGAATAGTGATTCCAATATAACATCTAACTTAATTTAAAACTTATTAAACATAATGTTGTTTGTTTTGAATCTTCTATTCTTGGGGAGATTTTTCATTTGAATTTTATATAATAATGTACTTAATTTTAGAAATGTTTGTTTGAATTTTAAAATATATCATCTTTTATATTGATCTTTTTAATTATCTTAAAAGTATTAACAAACTAATAATTTTATCCGACATAAGTAGTTAAAATACTAGTTATATACTTTTGTTTCATCCCTTTTGTCCAATGGAGCTTAAAGCGGATTCAACAAGCATTTTGTGATGTTTAAGTGTTTGGAATTTGGATTGTCCTTTGCAATTCTAAACATAAGTTTCCAAATGCAGTATTTTCAATTGTGTTTGGATTCTCGATAGCATTTGAATAATATTTTCATCTTAAATACTCGTTTAGATCAATATAATTTCAAGTTACTTTTGTAAACTTAATTGCAAAAATGAATTACATTCGAAATTTAAGTGTACAAACTTTAATCCAAACACAATCGTTTTTTAATGGGATTGAGTTTTTTTGAATTTGTCTTCTATTGAATAGCCTGTTTGGATTGGAATAAGCCCAATTAAAGAAACAAATCGTAATTTTTTTTTTTGTGAAATGGAGGGGAAAAACCCCAACTACAAAGGAGAATTACGCATGAAAGCAACCCCCACTATATCATCTCTAAGAATAGAAACAAGTTTTGATGGGGGAATATGAACATTATGAAAGCCAATAGGAAAATGAAAAGTATAGGAAGCTAACCAATCAACAACCCTATTTGCCTCACGGAAATTATGCGAGATATGAACGTGCCAAAGACAAGTTAAGAGGCTACGAATTTCTGAAACAAGAGGATAACAAGGGTGAGTATCAGAGCATCCATTCATAGGTAGGGAAACTGCTGTCATTGAGTATGCCTTTATCCAAAGATGAGATATTCCCAAAGAATTAGCCTTTTGAAGAGCAGAAAAATTCCCCATAATTATGTCATGGTTATGGATGTCATTCCAATATTTCGAACAAATCCTTCTAACCATTTCCCTAAAGAATCTCTAAAAAGACCACCACAGGCTGCCAAATTACTACCCTTGACCGTGCCATCCACATTACACTTGACAAAATGATAAGTTGGAAAGTTCCAAGCAATAAGGGACAAAGCTAACACTGTCTTCTCAAGATGATCAGTGGTAGAAGCACTTAGCTGCTGATGATGAAATTCTCCCACTCTTTGGATAACATTAAAGCATAATTGCTCTAAAGTTATACTCTTCCCTTGGAACACCAAATTGTTTCTGTAGTGCTAAAGGGTTGAAAGGCCAATTGTGAACACAGTGGGCCAAGGTAATCCTCTGAAGGTAGCAGAGCTATTGGCTATAATTTTGTACACTCAATTCAACATATTATAATTAAAGAAGTTATGGTCAACCTAATCAATGCCCAAAGCATGCTAGAGATCTCGAGCAGGTTTACAGTCTCTTAAGGCGTGGATTGTTGATTCAACATTAGTTTGGAATGTAGGACAATTGGCCCGGGGGGCTAAGTTTCTATCAAACCTTGCACAATAAATCAATGATAGTTGATATTTAATGTAAACGTAGTAGGTCACATTAAAGGATATCGACTGCAAAGTAGTTACAGCCATATATTTGCTTAGACATTATCATATAAATAAAAAACAATGTTAAATACCGGCTATAGCGTTGCGGTTTTTCATGAATCCGCTATGAAAATCGCGACGCTATTGCAGTTCCGCTATAAGTGCTTTAGCGACCGCTATTACAGTTGCAGTCATAGCGGAAATAGTGGTAATTTTAGGTTTTTCCCCCCTCTTCATATGGTTTTTTATTCAGTTCCTTTCATCTCCCTTCTTTATCATTGTTTTTTTTCCAATTTCTTTCCTCTCCTTTCTGCTCTATTTTTTTTCCAGTTTCTTCTTCTGTTCCTTTTTTTTTGTTCTTTCTGCTCCTTTTTCTTTCTCTGTTGTATTGTACTTCTGTACCATCTTCAGTTTTTTTTATCTTTTTTGTTTCCTTTTCTCCCCCTTCCTTTTCCATGTTTCTTTGTTCTTTGTTTTCCTTCTCATTCTTTTTCTTCCCCTTCTTTTACCCTGCATTGCACAGGCACACGAAGGATGGATGGTGATGGAGATAATGTTGGGAATGAAAGGGTCTTTAAGGATGAAAATGGTGATGGGGCACTTAATTAGGAAGTTGTTTATAGTGCTTAAGAAGTTGGAGAGCCTAGAACTTATACTAGGCAAAGAACTAAAAAGAGAAAGAAAGCCCCTAGTAGTGCAGGTGTTGCATCTAAAACAAAGAAGGATTGGCTAGTGCATCTTCATCCAAAAAAGGAAAAGAGACAATGGTTGACATGGAAGATGATCCAATCTTGAAAGAATTAGAAGAAGTAAAAGATAGTGATTTTGAGGATTCAGAAGTAGAAGTTGAAGGATATGTCTCACTATCTGACAATGAGAATGATGATTATACTAGGGAAGGGGAGGAGAATGAATAGATCCTGTGTTTTATATTTCATTATGTAGTTTATTTTTATTTGTATACAACATAGATTTTTACATATATAATTAATATATTTCAACTGCTATATGACTTCCACTATATGCCTGCTACGTTATTTGCTATTTCACATAGCAGATTTTTGGCTTTCCGCGATTTTCTGCCATCCACTATTGACAACACTGGTCAAAAATGAAATTCAACTCAAATTGAATATATTGCTAGTAGATGAGAGCTTAAAGTACGAGTGACAAACATGCAGTCCAAGAATGCAGGTTTGAGGCCCTTAAATGCAAAAATAAAAACATGACTAAAAACATTAAAGACTACATTTTTCCTTGAAATCAACTTCCCCACTATGCAAGACCTATCCCACTACATCACCGTAGGATTTGCCCTCAAATGGGATATCAGTCATATCACTATCAGGGATCACGCAGGAGGATTGGGATAGACTTTGGGTTTTGGCTTGACCTCAATCTCGTTTACACTACGAACGAAGATAGCATCTTGTTCATGGCTGAAAAGAAACAACGAACAAGTTACTTAAAACTAGCATGTATAAGAGAAACATAGTGAGTGAGAGAAAGAAAGAGCTTACGGTTTAGGCCCCTCTTCGAATGTGTAACTAGATGCGACAGCCAGGAGGCGTCCATCTCTGCTAAACGAAAGTGCAGCAATGCTAGTAGGATATTTTGAGTACTGGAAGAGAAAGCGGTAATTTAGTAATTGAATTGAATTTAATACCATAAGAAAATTCTGGTCATTAAAATTACTCAAAGCAAAAGAAAAAAAAAACCTGGTACAGCCTCTTCTTGTTGTTTCCATCCCATACGTTAACATACCCATCACAACCTCCAGTGGCAAACGTACCATATCTACAGACAGATTTTTTATGAAGCATTTGGTTAATCATGATTGTGTAAAGGTATGAGTTGATAAACCTAACAAGCACAACACCTTCCAATGCCAAATTCCACTTAAAGGGTAATTGCGGCATTTCATCTTTGCAGCTCTTGAAATTTTAGGGATTAGAGGGAAGGAGGAAGAGAGGGAAAAAAGAAAGTATAAATTCACTGAATATTGTGGATAGTTGTAATTAGAAACATTCATCTATCACCTCTCTAGTTATACTCGAACTGCAACTGTGAAAAAGCATCTTTATTCTCAATTATGGATGAAGAAGATGTAAAACTTAACCAAGAAAAAAATTCTGAATGATAGTTTATTTTTCTCGACAGGTTCATTGAATGATATGAGCTACGGCTATTAAGGAGATAAAATCCAGGTGACAGACAACCCTTGTCTTACACTTACATGGGGTGGAATGCAATTGCATTTACAGGATAGACAATGTCCCTTCCGGCTTCTGTTTTTCTGTGACACTTAAAAGCATACCTGCAGAAAGATCAGAAGCAATAATAGATATAAGATTATGAATATATGTTATTTTTCATATGGACTGAAACATTATATCATATGAATGGACAAGAAGTTAAGAAATACTGAATCAAAGGAGATTAGAAAGGGAAAACATAGAAATGTACAAAGAATTCTTTACTTTTTTGCTTGACTAGACTCAGAGAGGTCAAAGAATTCCATTGCAACTCGCCCTTCAACAGAACTAAGTGCATAGCCTGCATAAGGTAGTTATATATGTATGAAGAGCAACAAACAGTTTGGCTAAGAAATACAACAGAAGTCAGTGTATCATCTCTGGAATCTATTATCACACCAAAAAGAAAATGTGAATTAAAATGAAAACTACCATGCATTTGAGCATGTTTAGTATAGGCTCATCTTTCAATCAATTCTGTTTTTTAGTGCTCATGAACAACTTAAAACATAAGCAATCATAGATCAGCCATTGGCCCAGGAATGCTCACAAGAGTTTTGGAACAAAATGCAAACCTCAAGTTATGCAGGTAATTTGGAAATGTTCAGAAATTTACCTGTTCCATTTGGGTAACAGCGCACACATCTGGTTTGATATTTCAAAGAAGATTCTCTTCGTTGCTCAGGTTGAGACATGTTCCTCAAATCATAAACATTAACATGTCTTCCAGCTGTTGCTACAACTAGACGATGTCCAACAAGAGAGAGAGAGTAAACACGCTCAGGTTGTGGATATGTCCCAACTAGTGTGCGCTCTTGCCCACTTGCACCTCTAGGGTCCCAACATTTCAGGGTTTTGTCCCAACTACCGGTGATCAATTGCCCTATAATTACAGACAAGAAAGAAAACATCATATTGTCAAATTTCTACCAAGAGAAATGACTTTATTGAAGGCTGTATATCTTGACATTGTCAGGTGAAACTTAAGATCTAAGAATGATATTACACTATCTAGAAGGTGATATATCATATGATTTTTAAATTTGTAATTAATGTTATGAAGGAGCATGAAAAGCAATGCTGCCATTGTTTTACAGCCTAACACAAAAGGATCATATTTTGATTTTAATTTCAACTATGGTATGCCTTCCGTACGGCACATTTCAGGAGAAGCTACACACTGTGACTCTACAGCTTTGGTATATTATTCAGTCCCATGAACATCACCCAGCAGTGCCTTCATGAGTTCTGATTGCTTGATTTAGTTGATGCTTTGGAGAGCAATCGCTTACAATATAATTTATTCAAATTCTAATCCTAATGAGCATTATCTTCAGGTAATGTGACAACTTTTTGGCAAAATGACTAATGTAGTTTGGTTGTCATGAAAGAAGTATAAACAATACGTGCATTAAATTGACATGAAAATGAGCCAGAAGCACACAATAGTCACTTAGAGTAATTAATAGCCATAGATAACTATATTAATCAGTCTACTAATAGCGGGAAAAGCTTATATTTTCAATTTACCAGCAGCATACATCAACATTAAATCTGAAAGATAAAGAACGCAGGCATTACAACCAGCCAAGCTGTCTGTCAACCTAAGCAATTAACTATTACTATTTAATTGTCAAGCACGCAACAAAGAGAGTCTAGAAAGTTTTGATCCTAAGTAAAATACATATTTTCTGTAATAGTTATGACATGAACAATATCAATATCTATTGGTTTGTTTTACTTTTTGACCAGACCATCCATCAATAATTGAAAATTGTAAAAAAAAAAAAAATCATTTTTCTGTTGGCATTAATGAACTTCTTTAATCTATGTATCCTTTTAAGAGTAATTCCTTTACTTAAGGAATTCAGTGACATACTAACTGACACTGATGAGGTGAAACATGATTTGGAGATGGTGAAAGAGACCTACCCGCGGCATAGGAGTACTCAACACAACGAACAGGTGCATCATGCCTTCCCAAAATATCCTCTTTATTAGAACTGAAAACGAGGCTGCAGCATAATACCATAACTAGGTTAGGTTACGAGCTCCGCTGCAGCTTTTTGATTTGGAGTTTAGCGAACAAATTAAAACATGTCTTAATCTTAATTTATGAATGATGAAACTGGAAGAAGTGAAATGAGAGTGAAAATTCTAAATAGAGAATAGAGAGAGAGTGACTAACCGCCTAACTGTATTGTCGGCGCCGACGCTGAAGCCGGAAGAATCGTCGTGGAAGCAGCAATCGAGGACGGGACCAGAGTGCATGAACTCTCCTCTCAGCACATTTGCGCTGGCGTCATACAACCGCACGCTCTGAAAGGGGGAAATGAGAATTGTGAGAAAAGAAGAAAGAAAGAGGAGCATTAGCATTAGCATATATAGAGAGACCTTATCCCATGAAGAGACGAGTAGATGATCGCTGTGATTGGAGAAGCGGAGATTCGAGATGCCGTCCGACGGAGGGTTAGCGAGCTCTCGCCCGGGCGCCGCCGTTGCCGGCTGCAGAGATGCCATGTCTTCGATTCCAAAATTTTTATTCAAATTTCAAATTTTAAATTTCAAACCAGCGGAGTGACCTCCATATTTCGGAGTGAGTGTTTAAATATCTTGAGTTCTTAAGTCTTAACTAAAACTTTTTTTTAAGTAGAGACAAAAAAATAGAAGTAAAGGGTGAAAGAAAATAAAGCAAAAGGGAGATTGGAAAAAGAGATAGTTTTTTATTGTTTGATATACTAAAGAATCTAGGAGGGAAGGAAATTAAAATTTTTCTTGATACTTATTTAGTACTCGTTTGGTTTGCAATCGAGTAAAATTGATTCTTGAAAAGGAGTGATGTACATTTTATAAATCATGTTGGACATAAGTGATTTAAAATTAATTTCGTGAAATTAATTTTGCACTATGACTAATTGAGAAACAAATGCAAATTTAATTAGATAAAATTTTTAAAAAATATATATTTATTAAATAGCTTAAATACTAAAAATAAGATGTGACGGAGAGAAAAAAACGTAAAATATAATAATTAAATTAAAAGTAAAAATTTAATTAAAAAATTATAAAATTCAATTCAAATACATAATATGGAAGATGCTATATCTATATTAATATTATTGAATTAATATTAAAATATTGTAACATATAATTTCATTATATTCTTATGTTTATAATATCAAAAAGTAATTTAGTTGGTCAGAACTGTGATGCACTAGCATACTAATTAATGCATCATGAAGGGGATATTTTGACTTTTTATAGTATATTGGTTATCGATAGTGTATTTTTATGAATTTATAAGTAAGTCATTTTCTTTACCCCCAACTCTTTTAAGAAATGATCTTATCTTCTCCTCAAACATATAAGACATTCATTTTCTTTATCCAGCACAAAGCCATGACGGCTTGTCCAATTAGCGACGAGGTTGTTACTCAACTTTTTATGCATCCACATCGTTAAACTCCTCCATTACATAAAAACCCGACCTTCATACCTTAATATTTCTTACAATCTATGTCTCGCCTATTCCTTTTTTGTACATTGTGTTTCTCTCATCTTACCCTCCATTCTTATTGCTTTCATTTGAATTGGGATTTTAAAGTTCCCCATCATTGATGTCAAGCTAGTGCTTGTCAATATTATAGGGTTTTTTTAGGCATGAAGATAGGAGTTGACGCCTTGAATCAAGAGACTTATTTGGATGAGGAAAAAAGTGCACCACAAGTGTTTAAAAAATGGTAGCCTTGTAATGAATGCATTCTTCCTATTTTGAAAGACTTGGACTTGATTCGAAATATGCACAAGTAAACTTTTAAAAGTTTTTTTTGCAAATATGCATTTTTTTTTTGTTTCGGGGCAAGTGCATACCTATCAATAAAAATTTAAATGACATAAAATACAATTATTTCATGTTATATAATTTTATTCAAATATATTTTCATATTTTAAGATTTTTTTGTTGTAATAAAAAAAGCTAGTTTTAACTAAACCAAGTTTATTATATATAGTACCCGTTTGGTTCCCAGTTTGGGAACCATAAGAATCAATTTTGTAGAATTGATTTTAAATTACTTTCGTCTAACGTGTTTCATAAATCGTACATCATTCATTTCTTGCCATTAATTCTATAAATCTATCAAAATCATTCCTACCCCAACTGTAAATCAAACTGACTCATAAATCATTACATATTATAGATAAGAAGCGCATGTGTCATAATGGTCATATATCTGCATTGTCCGCGAACTGGAGTTTAAGGGTTCGATTCTACTGGACGGAAAAAGTTCTATTTTTCATAGTAACTAATGAGTCTCAAAGCACACAACATTCTTAAACCTGGACGATGCGATTCTCCCGGTTTGCAGCCAGTTCTTATCGATTTACTGGTTTGTGGCTGGTTTGACAACATATTCAGCTCCTAGCTACTCCTGACTGAACAAACCATGGTTTTGGTTCCCGATTGAACCAGTCAGACCAACGAGTCCGGTTCTAAAGACAAATGGTGCAAACTCATCCAATCAGCCTATTCCATCATGTATTATATATCTAAACAACACAAAAAATGTAATGGAATCTAATTTACTATCCTTGTCTAATATATATTTTTTATATTTCTATAGTTGTTCTTAATTATAATCTTAGTGACATCGTTAAAGATGACATCAATGAAGTTGAAGACATCGCAAACAAGACGACCAGAGAGCTAAATACAACAAAGACACCGGTGATTCATTAGGAATATGAAACACCAAATCAATGTTCCCCATTAGCAATTTTTAGGAAGTAAGTTATTATGATTTACTAGTAAAAAATTTAAACCATGGTATATTAAATAAATATATCCGACAATAGTTTTATTCTTTGGCATTGTGTCTCATTTTTATCATTTGGCACTATAGATAAAATCATTTCAATTACCCAAGTTTTAAAAGATTAGAATGTGGATAATTAATTATGCATGTATGAGCGCTTTTTAATTTATTATAAATATAACCTCATTTTTTTATTTACACAAATTTAATTATTATAAATATAATTTCATTTTTTGTTTTGTAATGTGATGACATTGCCAAGACGAGTCTTACAATGGGACAAAATCTTGCAAACCAAGCTAGAAGTGGGCTAAGGCAAAACACAACGGAATGGATGAAGTAAATTTATAATATTCGAGTCACTTGGGATTAAAATATTGTGTAAATCCCTCTATTATATTTAGGAATTATATGAATTATTTTCTTTTGACCATTATTATATGACTATTTCATGATTTTTCTTTAATTTATATATCAATTTAACTCGATCTTGTCTTACTTAAACTCAGACTTAATTGGATACACTTGTCAGCGAGTCTCTTTGAGTTTATGAACGGGTTCAAGCATATAGATTTGATTGAGGGTAGGAAATAAAAGTCGAGGGTTCAAACCAGCGGAGTGACCTCCATATTTCCGGAGTGAGTGTTTAAATATCTTGAGTTCTTAACTAACACTTTTTTTAATAGAAAAAAATTAGAAGTAAAAAAATTGATGTGAAAAGAAGGGTTGAAAGAAAAAAAGTGAAAGGGAGAAAGGGAGAATGGAAAAAGAGATAGTTTTTTATGTTGATATATTAAAGAATTTAGGGAGGGAAGGAAATTAAAAATTTTCTTGATGTTTATTTAGTACTCGTTTGGTTTGCAGTTGTGTAAAATTGATTCTTGAAAATGAGTGATGTACACTTATAAATCATGTTGGACAGAAGGTGATTAAAATCAATTTCGTGAAATTAATTTTGCACTATAACTAATTGAGAAGCATATGCAAATTTAATTAGATAAAATTTTTAAAAAAATATATTTATTAAATAGCTTAAATACTAAAATAAGATGTGATGGAGAGAACAAAACGTAAAATGTAAAAATTAAATTAAAACAAAAATTAATTAAAAAATTATAAAATCCAATTCAAATACATAATATGGAAGATGCTATCTATATAATATTATTGAATTAGTATTAAAATAATGTAACATATAATTTCATCATATTCTTATGTTCATAACTAGTGTCCGGCCCATGCGATACATGGATATTATTATCAATAAATTGTTTATACTGAATATTATAATATATTTAATTTAATTAATATAAATATGTAAACTTTAAAAATGACAATGATTAGTAATTTTTCATATTAAAATTTATAACTTGTTTATATAGAAAAAATAAAAAAAATTTAAAACATATAAAATTTATTGAAACAATAAATCAAAATTAATAATTATAAATGAAAATATACCATATCATATCATTTATATTTTTTGAAATATCCCTTTATACACTAATTTTTCGTCAAATTATAACGTTTAAAAAATTAATCACATATAAGAATCCTAGTATTTGTCGAGACTTCACCCTGATATATAGCAACATATAATTGACCATAAGAGAAAACGATTTTTGATAAATAAACACCAACGTGTGACCGTGTCTAGCTTTTACTTTTATTAATGGTCACAACAAAACAAGAAAAAAAAAAATTGTTTCGTTGAAACTTAATGGAGTGAGATGATCAAATAGAATTAAATTCATTCGAGGGTGTCCCCAAATGTGTTCCCATTTCTTATTTTTTGGGAAAAAAAAAGGAAAATCTAGTTTTATACATTTAAATATACACAAATATAATATACTCCCTCGGTTCCTTTTTATAAGGCACATTATATTGAATCATAAAGTCAAAAAAAGTAATTAAAATCTAGGTAATTATTTTATTTGAGTTTTAAAAAATAGTTTAACTTTCTAATTTGCCCTTATTTAATATTATTAACTAACTCCACATCATTTGATGATAGTTGGAAAGACATTAAAGTTAATAAGGGCAAATAAGTAAAATTTAATAAATGTTTTTTTTAAATTGTAAAGGAACTTATAAAAAAGGAACACAAAAATTCTAAAAGGGTGCCTTATAAAAAGAATTGAGGGGGTAGTATTAGGTGATGGATTTCAATTTCTGTATTCATTCAAAATATTTAGTGTTGTTTTGTCATTTATGTGTACTTAAATTCCTATTATTATATATATATTTTTTCGATTGCAAACATGTAATGTATTTATGTAGTTAATAGTTTATTTTTAAAATATAAGATTTTTTCACGCCTCATTTGTAGGGCCTGTCTCCTATCACAGCAATGGGCATTAGGGCACACGCTGCCTGGGAGGGGGTGCGGGGGAGCGCGGGCGGGGGGATACGGGCAACACCCAAAAGGAACTATCAAAGGGGGAAAACTTTAAAAAGAATAATAACTTTGTCACATTTGCCGGGTAACACTTCTTTAACACCTTAATTTTCTTTTCATTTTGATCTTCATTTTATATCATATTTTCACATTCGTTCTCTTATTTTTTTCTATTTTTTCCCTCCGTAAACTTTTCATATTTATCTACCTACTATCTATGTATTATAGGTTAGGCTAGATTTAGAACTTTTAATTTTACTACTTATAGGAATAAAAAATTAACCCTTCAATGAATAGTGACAAAAATCTAGTCAATTGTAATAGTATAGATAAATATTATTTTAATAAAGAAATCATCTTTCATCCTTTTTTAGTCATCCATTACAATTCCCAAAGTTCATACCCCATAATAACTATCCCTTAAAATTCCCATCACACCCCTATGATTTGATAGTATATGCAAGGCTCAAAAAATAGGTTTTATACCAAATACCCACTATATATGTATATATATATATATATATACACACATATATACTTCACATATGACCAAAAAAATAAGCCCCAGATGAACAGTGTCCAAACATCTAGACAAATATAATATTATAGATATCAAAAAGTAATTTAGTTAGCCAGAACTACGATGCACTAGCATACTAATTAATGCATCATGAATGGGGATAGTTGACTTTTTATAGTATATGGTTATCGATAGTGTATTTTATAAATTATAAGTAAGTCATTTTCTTTACCCCCATCTCTTTTAAGAAATGATCTTATCTTCTCCTTAGACATATAAGACATTCCCTTTCTTTTTCCAGCACAAAGCCATGATGTCGTCCAATTAGCGACGGATGTTACTTGACTTTTTATGCATCCATATCGTTAAGCTCCCCATTACATGAAGGAGCGACCTCCATACCTTAATATTTCTTACAATATGTGTCTCACCTATTCCTTTTTTTATATTGTGTTTCTCTCATCTCACCCTCCATTCTTGTTACTTTCATTTGAATTGGGATTTAAAGTTCCCTATCATTGATGTCAAGCTAGTGCTTGTCGATATTATATGGTTTTTTAGGCATGAAGATAGGAGATGATGCCATGAATCGAGAGACTTAGTTGGAGGAGGAAAAAAGTGCACCACAGGTGTTTAAAAAACGGTAGCCTTGTAATGGATGCATTCTTCCTATTTTGAAAGACTTGGACGTGATTCAAAATATGCACAAGGAAACTTTTAAAAGTCTGTGCAAATATGCATTTTTTTTTGTTTCAATGCAAGTGCATACCTATCAAAAAAATTTAAATGACATAAAATAATATTATTTCATGTTATATAATTTTATTCAAATATATTTCATATTTTAAGATTTTTTTGTTGTAATAAAAAAAGCTAGTTCTAACTAAACCAAGTTATTATATATATAGTACCTGTTTGGTTCCCAGTTTGGGAACCATAAGAATCGATTTCGTGGAATTGATTTTAAATTACTTTCGTCTAACGTGTTTTATAAATTGTACATCATTCATTTCCTGCCATTAATTCTATAAATCTATCAAAATCATTCATACCCAACTATAAATCAAACTGACTCATAAACCATTACTATTATAGATAAGAAGCGCATGTGTCATAATGGTCATCTGCATTGTATGCGTACTGGAGTTTGAGGGTTTGATTCTACTGGATGGAAAAAGTACTATTTTTCGTAGTAACTAATGAGTCTTAGAGCACCCAACATTCTTAAATCTGGACGATGTGATTCTCCCGGTTTACAACCAGTTCTTATCGGTTTATCGGTCCGTGGCCGGTTTGACAACATATTCAGCTCCTGGCTATTCCTAACTGAACAAACCATGATTTTGGTTCCCGGTTGAACCAGTCAGATCAATTGGTATGGTTCTAAAGACAACGGTGCAAACTCAGCCAATCAACCTATTCTATCATGTATTATATGTCCAAACAACACCAAAAATGTAATGGAAACTAATTTACTAGCCTTGTCTAATATATATTTTTATGTTTCTAGAGTTGTTCTTAATTATAATTTCAGTGACATCATTAAAGATGACATCAATGAAGTTGAAGACACCACCAACAAGACGACCAGAGAAGCTAAATACAACAAAGACACCGGTGATTCATTAGGAATATGAAACACACCAAATCAATGTTCCCCATTAGCAATTTTTAAGAAGTAAGTTATTATGATTTACTAGTAAAAAATATGAACCATGGAATATCAAATAAATATATCCGATAATAAATTTATTCTCTGGCATTGTGTCTCATTTTTATCATTTGGCACTATAGATAAAATCATTTCAATTACCCAAGTTTTAAAAGATTAGAACGTGGATAATTAATTATGCATGTAACCTCATTAACAATTATTTTGTAAATGCAAATATGAGCACTTTAATTTAATTTATTATAAATATAACCTCATTTTTTTTACACAAATTTAATTATTATAAATATAATTACATTTTTGTTTTGTAATGTGATGACATTGCTAAGACGAGTCTTACAATGGGACAAAATCTTGCAAACCGAGCTAGAAGTGGGCTAAGGCAAAACATAACAGAATGGATGAAGTAAATTTATAATATTTGAGTCATTTGGGATTAAAATATTGTGTGTAAATCCCTTTATTATATTTAGGAATTATATGATTTTTTTTACCATTATTATATGACTATTTCATGATTTTTCTTTAATTATATATCAATTTAACTCGATCTTGTCTTACTTGAACCCGTACTTAATTGGATACACTTGTTATCGAGTCTCTTTGAGTTTATGGACAGGTTCAAGCATATAGATCTGGTTGAGGGTAGAAAATAAAAGTTGAGGGTTAATTTTGGTTAAATTATCCAAAATGACCTTAATTTCATATCTCATTATTTTTAATTTAAATTAGGGATAAATGGTCATTATAAGTTTATTTTATCTTTTTTTCTATCTAGACAAATAAGAGGAAATAAAATTTTATTTTTAATTTTTTATTTATTTATTCTTAATCCAACCAACTTAAAATCCTACTTATATTCTCTTCATTCTTCTCATCTTTCTTTCCTTTGCATGCATCAACGATGCATTGAAAAATCACATTATTTTGTACCTTTTTTCTTTCTTTCTATATTATATTATTTTCTTTCAATTTTTCTTTCCCAAATCAAAGGAAGTGTATTCTACATGGCAATAGAGAAGAGACTATGTATGGCAAATGGATCCAAAACTAATAGGTACTCACAAAAATTATATATAACAGTGAGGGGTAAAAATCTTTGAATGATAAAATATAATGGGAATTAGTGGATACAAGTATAATAATGTCCAACTAACTAGAGATGACAAAGTGATCTAGGCCCAGCGGACCAGCCTGTCTAACCCGCAAAAAAAGAGTCGGTTATGTTCCTCTAGCTCGTCAACCCACTCAACTTGCTAATTTAGCGAGCTGACTCGTTTGGTTGGTCTGCCATAATAATAATTTTAAAATGATTTTTTGTTTATTATTTTTTTATATTTAGTATTCGATATAACCATTTCATAAAAATTAGGTAAAAATATTATGTAAGGCAAAAAGTCTAATTATTTTTTATTTTATGACAATTTAAATATATTATGTATTATGTATTATTTTATTTTTTTTTAATTTTTTTTACCTTAAAACGTGATGGGTTACTTATCTTGGCCCACTTTACTCGGTGGGCAGGGTCTCTTTGCCACCCTATACAACCAGCTCCATACCTACACTTATATATACATGTGTATGTACACATGTATGTATATTTTAGAATCTTGTTATGTTGTGTTTTGATCCAGTTAAATTGTTATGTCCGTAATGCTTAATGATTGTGTTGAATGATTCTGGAGTAATTTTTTAATTGAGTTATAATTTTTCTAAATTAATATTTTTTTAGTCACTAATTTTCTCACTAAAATAAAATGAGGATAATAGGCTAGAGTATAAACATATATGTATCCAATAAGGGTTAAATATTTTTAGTCCTTGAAGTTTCACCCAAATTTGGTTTTAGTCCCTAAACTTTAAAACCGTTGGTTTGGGTCCTCATGTTCTGAAATCACGTAACTTTAGTACCTTCCCTTAACACAGTTAACTTTGACGCTGACGTGACAAACGAATTTCTGTGTCAGTTTGTCTTGTCACTTTCAATGACAATCTGACAATTGAATTACACTCAGCTCATCCAGTCAGTTTTGTGGCCTTCCTTGTTCATGAAAAATGTGAAGTTAAATTTAATAAAACTCTTAATAAAATTTGTCTGGATGAACTGATGTGTAATTCAATTTTTACAACATGATCATTGTAACTAGCTGGACGAACTGACACAAAAATTCGTTTGTCATGTCAATGTCAAAGTTAACGCTGTTAATGAGAGGAACTAAAATTACGTGATTTCAGAACATGATGAACTAAAGTTACGTAATTTTAGAATATTAAAAACCTAAACCAACGACTAACTAAACCTAAAGCTAGGGTTACTGAAAACATATTTAATGTTATCCTATATCTATAAGTGCATAGAAGGGCCATCTTTCTTACCCGGCCCGTAGAAGTTTTTTTTTTTTTTTTCTTGGGTTTGTTATTCATTCTGCTTCTGAAATTAACTAATTTGGAAAAGAAAATAAAAAACTCAAACGGATCTCGGTGACAAACGTATGAGAGGGGGTTTTGTTTCGCAGTGAGCTGAGGCTATTATCATCAATACAAACAGCAATCTCAGTAATTCAACTTTGAGGCACTTCTATCTCATTGATTATGGATATTTGATCATGCTCTTCGCTTCAATTTTCCTTCACAAATCCACCTGAATTTTTCTGAAGCTTTCTATATCGTATCATATCAGATTCAATTGGATTATACCGTCCATGCAATGGTGGTCTGCAAATGTCGCAAGGTTTTGGTCTTTTCTCTTTCCTCTCTATAGTTCGTGCTTTTTGTTTTCTTTTTAAAACCCTGAATTCGGTTTGGCCAATCATGCTTGATCTGTTAGCTGGGTATGTAGATCGGATTGGTATCTTAATTTCAGATCAATCACGGATGATCTACGTGCTTTGCATTTTGTGTAATTTATTTTTTCATTAATGAAAATGTGAGATAGAAACAGGTGCTTCAACTGTGTAACCATCGTGTTAGAGCATAGAACATATAGAAGTGATTATTAGTCTTGGCGTTTTGTTGCTTGTGAATTTTGTTTTTGATTATCTTGGGAAGCCATGATAGGTGTTTCCTTGATTAGAATTTGAACTAATGGTATGTGGTGGGTCTCTGGTGTTTTAGGCTACTAAGTTGTTTTGCTTCCTGCACAAAGTCAATGCAGCGGTGCTCTGCAAAATGTCAACTATCTGCTCCTATCAAATTCAAAGTTGATTCCATGAAACCCAAAACCCCCATATTTAACCACCTAATTTTCCAAATATTGCACAATTGCCGCAGCCTCAACACCCTTAAGCTAGCACATGCCCAAATGGTAACAACTGGTCTTGCACTCCATACACACTATCTCAGTCTCCTCCTTAACATGTCCTCTAAGCTGGCCTCAACCTACACAGTCACCATCTTTAATTGTATCCCAAGCCCAACAGTTTTACGCTAAATACACTTATTTCTTCTCTGGCTTGTCACAGTGACCAAACCCATATAGCCTTTCACTTTATAACTGGATTCTCACCCCCAAGACTCTCCAACCCAATAGTTCCACTTTCCCTCCCTCTTGTAGCTCTAACCCTTGGCTCCAATATGGTCTGCCCCTCTGCACCCATGTTTTGAAATTCCTTCAAACCCCCTCCCCTTATGATCATTTTGTTCAAGTATCATTACTCAACTTCTATGCTTAAAATAGAAAACTGTGTCCAGACGTCTGTTCAATAAAATTAGTGAACCTGACTTGGCCACATGGAATGCCATGTTAGCTGCCTATATACACAGAGTGTGAGTAACAGTTTCTCAACCCGTTTAGAAGATGCCGATATGTCCTCAGAGGCATTGTATCTGTTCAGTGACATGACATGCAGTTGTCTCAAATAAGGCCTAATTAAGTTACAATTGTGGCAATAATTAGTGCATGTTCCAATTTAGGTGCTCTTAGTCAAGGTGCTTGGGTGCATGGTTATGTGTTAAGGAACAATCTTAAGCTGAATTGCTTTGTGGGAACTGCACTGGTGGATATGTGCTCCAAATGTCGCTGTCTAAATCTTAGCTTGTCAATTGTTTGATCAGTTGCCGGATAGAGATACATTTTGAATGCCATTATTGGTGGGTTTGCAGTTCATGGTCATGGGAAGCAGGTGCTTGAGCTTTATACAAAGATGAAATTTGAGGGCCTAGTTCCTTTTGGTGCAACTTTTGTTTGTTACAATGTTTGCCTGCCTCTCATGTTGGATTGGTAGAGGAGGGCTTGGAGATTTTCAAGTCCATGAAGGAGATTCATTGGGTGGAACCAAAACTTGAGCATTATGGATGCCTAATGGATCTTTTGGGTCGAGCTGGGTGATTAAAAGAGGCAGAGGAATGGTTAGCAAGATATGCCCATGAAACCGAATGCAATTTTGTGGAGGTCCTTACTTGGGGCAAGCAAGACTTAATGGCAATTTAGAGATGGGGGAAGTTGCTCTCAAGCACTTAATAGAGTTAGAACCAAAATCTAGTGGAAACTATGTGGCTTCTGTCTAATACGTATGCTAGCATTGCTAGGTGGAATGGTGTGAAAAGAGTGAGGATGCTGATGAAAGATCACAGGGTTAAAAAATTGGCCAGGATTTAGCTTAGTAGAGATTGATGGTGCCATGCATGAGTTTCTCACAGGTGACAAAAACTCCTCCATTTTCAGAAGAAATATATTCCAAGATTGGGGAGATTAATAGAAGACTACATGAATATGGTCATAAGCCAAGGATATCAGAGGTTTTGTTTGATGTAGAAGAAGACAAGGGAGATGTCCTCTCTTACTACAGTGAAAGGCTATAGCATTTGCTCCTATAGCTAATCTTCAAGTTTGTCTATAAGAATTATATAAAACCTTCGAGTTTGTGGGGATTTCCATTTTATTACAAGCTAATATCAGTGGCATATCAAAGAGATATGATAGTTAGATATCGAAGTTGGTTTTACCATTTTAAGGATTGGAGTTGTTCTTGTCTAGATTACTGGTGACACCTTGTTCACCTTACAAAAAATAATACCTGAAAGAAAAAACATACTTTGCTACATTATGTGAAATTCATTATATTTATTTTTACCTGAAACCAGTTAGTTTAATCAAGCAAAAGATGGCATAAGTAAAACTTCCATTCAACTTATATTTGATTTATAATGTTTTGGTAATTAATTTTAACTTTTTACTACTGCTGTATGTATACTTATATACTTAGTAACTGTATCATAATTCCAATGATATATAGGTCTTATGAAAGTGTATGGCTTGTTTTTTTTTTCAATTGAAAAAATTATTATAATTATGAATTGCAAAAGCTTTACAGGCCAGTAGGGAAGACTAAGGCCAGCTTTCTAACCTGATCCAAAAGGGTTTGTTATTTTTTTATTTTTGGTTCATTATTCTTCCCCTGTTCTGAAATTAATTAATTAATTAGGAGAAAAAACTCACATGGGTTTCAGTGACAAATGTAGCAGGGGGTTTTGTTTCCTATTATCAACACAAGCAACAATCTCAGTAAATAAAATTTTTTCCTAAGCTTTCTATATCATGTCAGATTCAATTGGATTATAATCCTCAATTCAATGGTGGTTTGGACAACCATGCTTGATTTGGAACCCTGAATTTTCCTAAGCTTTTCTCTTAATGCTTACAGATCTTGCTTTTTGGTTTCTCGTTTTGAAACCCTGAATTTGGTTTGGACAACCATGTTTGATTGTTAGCTCAGTATGTATATCAGAGTGGTATCAAATAATTCAGATTGATAATGGGTGATCTATGTGCTTTTGCATTACTTGTGATTTGTTTTTATTTTAAATTTTTCATGTAAATGCATGATGGAAACAGGTGCTTGAGCTGTGTAGCTATCATGTTTGACATGGAACATTCAAGAAAGTGATTAGTCTTGACATGTTGATACATGTGATTTTGTTTCTTGATTATAGGGAGCCATAATAGTTGTTTCCCATTTCTTTGCTTAGAATTATAACTAAAGGTATGTGGTGTGTTTTCTATGATGTTTTTAGGCTACTAAGCTATATTGCTTTGTGCACAAAGTTCCTGTATGCGGAGAATGTATCTGTTTCCCAGAGCACCAAATCTGCGTGGTAAATTTTTCAACTCATATCTTTTATTATTATACTCTTCCAATTAATGCAATCCTGTCCTTGTTCTCTCCCACTTTCCTTCTTCATCCCACTTTCATATGGTTTATTTTGTTTTATTTAATATATTACATTTTGTCATTGTTTCTTGGTCAAAGACTTAAATTTGATTATTGTTTTGGCTTGAGCTTTATTGGGTCAGTGCTGTAGAGGTAACTCTCAGCCTTTATTTTGGGAGTATAAAATGACAGGAAGGAAATTGCATATGAATCATGATTTGGTATTATATTTATACTAATAATTTTTATTCTTTTTTTTTTCTTTATGCCTTTCCTCATTTGGCTTCTCAAACACATAATAAGGTTTTTGTGATTGTCCAAATATGGATGTACCAAGCTATAGAGTTTCTGGGGTTAAGCTTCAATTATTTTGTTGTTTTTCATAGGTCCGGACTTACTCAGAATGGGTTATAGATGGGGAATATGATTGGCCTCCTAATTGCTGTCAATGCCAAGCTGTTTTAGAAGAGGGGGGGTGGATCTCAAACTACTCGACTGGGTTGCTTGCGTATGTGATATTGGCATTGCTTATGCATTCCTTTGAAACAAATTCTGTTGAGCTTGCACTGATTACATATCTAAATTTAATTTTTTATACATAGATGTTATCCATACAAATTGCTTGGTCTCACATATCAAGAGGTTTCCTCCACATACTGCCCAGCAGGATATGTGTGTCCTTCATGTTCTACATCGGTAAGATTTACCTTCAAATGATTTCCATCTTCTTTTGTATGTGGTTTATCTAGCTATGTTCAAACTTGAAAGTATGGTTCATGGTGTTCTAGGTTCCTTGAGCATAATGTACAAACAGAGAACAAAGTCAGCATGTTATGTTCTATTCCTTTATTATTTTTCTTTCTTTTTCATAGTTATTGAGAGTAGATAGAAACTCTACAAAGGAGATTGTCATGTTTCAATTAAACCTTAAACTAATGCTTTTTCATAGCAAATATTGTCATCACTTATTTTACTTTGAAAATTTTCTTAACTGAAAGTTAATATCGAAAAGTCAAAGTTTGGTCATAGTGTTTCTAGGTGCCTAGAGCAACTGTACAAACTAGGGAAAAGAAAAGGACTGCTACATACCTCTCTCCCCATTTTATTCATTATTTTTTCAAACTATATTTCTTAATATTGAGATGTAGTATAGTAACTCCAGAAAGGTGATGTTGTTCAGGCTTGCTTTGAATACACCATTATGGTATTATTTAATCGCTTTCTTAGAGGGCTTACATGAATGTGGTGCTTAGTTAAATAGATGCACAATGTGTTGATACTCTATTAGCTACATATTTGTGACGCCTTGAACTAGTATTGTGATTATGATTTCACCTTTTAGAACTTCCTTCAGGGCACTATATGGTGGACAATTCTCCTTTTTTGATGTCTCATTTTGGTGAAATAACTCGTGCAGATATGGCCTCCCAAAAGCGTGAAAGATTCAGGTTCTCGTCTTCCATTCCAGTGAAGGAAGTTATCAGCAGGGTGATTATGTGGGGTCATTTTTTTTTTTTAACTATTTTGAGATTCACATTCAAAACCAGAACAAACTTGGTTGTAAATTGATGTCTTATATTGTCACTTTTTTCAGAAAAAAATTCCGTTGTCACAGTTATGGAATATAGATTAGAAATAACCTTGGACTTTGATATTTTATTGATAGAACGTTTATTGTTAGAGAATCCCTGCTGTCTCCGGTTTTTGTTGGTCTCCTTGCTTAGCTGAGGATTAAGAAATTGTATAAAATGGAATGTCAACATTCTTCAGTGTCAGGCCTAATAAAATGAATCACAAGAATTTATTTAACTGGCAAATGCTTGGATTATTCATATACTTCAATATCAATACTACTCGTTTCTCTTTCATGTCAATCTCATTTTTGTTCAGCAACTTCATGGTCACCATAGAAAAGATTTTAAAGGTTATGATATATCTTCTGGAAAACTCATCCAAGGCATCATGCCTGTTTTTTTATAATTTAAATGAAGAGTGCCAATATTTGTGCTGTACCACTGATCTATGATTGTAGTGGTAAATTGTCCATTATTGCTGCAGAAAAGTTTAATTATATAAATGCACATTTGAAAAAAACAAATTTGGGTGATACTTTCTTTGCACCTGGAGTTATTTCTTGTCTGTTTTATTCTCATTTATAAATAAATTTTTCATTTGCTTTATCTGTTTTTGTGCAGACTGGTATGGAAAAGAATATATTTGGAAATCATCCAGTTTCATTGTCAGTGACAGAATCTCGGAGTCCTCCACCTGCTTTGCTTCAGATCCATTGATTGGCAGGGAAATCTTGGAAACTCAGACTCACCTGCAACTGGGTCAGAACCTTCTAAACTTTCAGTGACAGATATTGTGGAGATAGATGGTGCTAATTCGGCAGGAAATTTCATGAAAGGCTCAAGTCCTGCTGGTGTAAGAGGATTTTCTCAGTGCACCTATTCTGTGTTTGCCATTTTATCTTTCCTTTTAATAAGTAGGCCTGAATTTTCTTTTATTGTATTCCAATGAGAGTCACATCTTCTTTCATGCATTCAGCATTTTATCTTATATAATTTTGTTCTTGTTGCAAATAATTTAGCCTGGTGCTACCACAAGGAAAGGCTCACTCCATGTTGAACGACAGAACTCTGAAATCTCATACTATGCTGATGATGAAGATGGCAATCGTAAAAAGTATACAAAAAGAGGTGATATAATCTTTTCTGAATGAATTTGTATTATTGTAAAATTGTATGATTAATATTTGACATGTCTTCCTCTGTTCATGTAGGCTTCCTCTGGTCTTATTTGCGGTACCTTGTCTAGTTCAATTTATTAATTCAAATTTTCATCTTTGAAAGTGTAGGCCCGTTCCACCATAAGTTTCTTAGAGCATTGCTTCCCTTCTGGTCTAGTGCTTTACCAACTCTACCAGTGACTGCACCTCCAAGGAAAGATGCATCAAATGGAGCCGAAACCTCAGAAGGCCGTACACGGCATCAAAGATCATCAAGGATGGACCCCAGAAAAATTCTTCTCCTGATTGCAATTATGTATAGCTCTTGCGTCTCTTCCTGTATAATATATATATAATTAATCTTAAGTAGGATGTGCAGTAGAGGTGAAAAGATGAAAAAGAAAGCTATCATAGCACAGATAGTGATGCTCTAATTCTGCTATCCTGTATATAGGTATATACTGCTACAACAGTCTTAAACTGATGGAGTTATTGTGATCCATTTGCAGGGCGTGCATGGCAACTATGGGTATATTGTATTACAGACTAGTGCAACGGGGTCCAGGGGAAGAGCCTCTTAATGATGAATAAATTTGATGTGTTCAGTGGCTCCCATTTTCAATATTGCTGGTTACTGGTGCTTCTGCTGCTTATCTGTTTGGCTTCTTTATTTGGACCGGTCCCTGTTTTTGGCAAACATACATGTACCTGGTTGATACTTTCATTTGAATGCCTATGTCACGTGTTACATAAAATCCTTGTCAGCAATCTTTGCTCTTTGCCCTCAGTTTTGATGTCCATTTGGGATGTAATTGCAGATTCTGATTTAAACATTTTTCTCTTTGAAAAATCGGATTAAGTTGTAATTATGTAAACCTCGGAGATCAATCTGTCTCGATCATTTCAAATATAATTTGCACTTTATTTAGCCAGCTCACATTTATCTGCGGTTGTTCTATACAGAACAAGCTCAGAAATATTTCAGCTAGTTTGGGTAAATTTCTGTAGAATAAATTAAGGAAGGAAAATGAATTCAACTTTTTTTAGAAATTAAAATTAGTTATTTATGAAGAAGTCAAATTAAAATTAGTTATTTATGAAGAAGTCAAATGAGAAAACTTTTGGAGAAGTTGAGTTGTAGAGATTAATCTTAATTCATGGAAAAAGTTGAATTCATTTTATCTTCTTGATTTATTGTATTTTTTTTATCCAAACTGACTTTTAATTCCATCTTTGATAGTGGTGTAATAAGTACGTATTTCTGAAAAGTGACCATCTACAATGAGAATGCCTGCCTAGTGTCAATAGTTTTAGTGTTTAACTGATTTACAATTAAGTAAAATTGATTCCAAAATCAATGGTTGTAAATTAGTGATGTATACTTTATGAAACACGATAAATGATAAAAGTGATTTAAAATCAATTAGGACAATTAACCTTTTGGTTAGGGATAGGCATTATCTTGGAGCAGTGTTTCATGAGTTCCATCAGTAGGAACAAAAAAGGATTGCTGAAACTCTGCAGTTTGAAAATGTTTAGGTTGTACGTTTCATTTGAGCCTACAAATCAGTTAATTAATTTGCGTAAAGCTGTCACAAAAATGCTAATAATGAATGATATAGGGGGTTGTTGCATCACATCGCAATCCTAACAATCATAGGAAGAGCATAACAAATAACAGGTCTAGAAGGTATATTGCCTGTGACAATTTGTCTCTATGAGATGAGAATAAGATAAAAATTAGGATAATGCGCATGCGTGAGGGCTCAAGAAAATTTTCATTAAGTTCCCCCCCTAGAAAGTCAAATAGTATTATATCTAACATGAATATCGACTCACTCTTATCCAACCTTTCGACCTCTCAGATGTCAAATTATTAAAATATAAAAACCTCAAAATCAACATATTGTTAACTATAAGGTATCCTTGTTGATCTGACCATTGGTATAATGTTTTAGTTTCATACGTATTAACTTCTATAATGTGCAAAAATTCAATAGTCAAAGTTACAAACAAATAAACGAATTTAATTTCAATAGAAAAAGCTTATACTAAATTGTATGACTCTATCTTGTAGTTCAAGTGCCTTTAAAAATTCCGAACAAAAGCTGGCAAGTCGTATTGTGATTTGTGATACTTAGTTTACATTCTAGAAATGCAATTAAAATAAAGGAGCATAAGGAGCACATCAAATTCAACCCTATATTAAAATGGACATTCGAGCTGGACTTCTTTTTTGACTTACTGAGGATATATAGAAGTGGTTGAAATAATCCAATATTCTAAATTAAATGGTTGACAAATCAAATGTCAATCCTTTTTAAAAAACAAAGAAGAGATCCACTGTTTCAAGCTATTCAAGTCAAACATTATACTAGGATCAAAATTATTATAATTGCTGCCTTCATTGACTTGCATTCCCTTCAGTTAGGAGTTTTTTTTTTTTTTTTGGTTTCATTTTATGGACCAACCACCCTCAACCCAACAGAAGAAAAAGACAAGAAAAGAACATATCATAGGCAGTGTTAATTAGTTGGTTCTTCGTTAGTAGCATCAAATCAAAAGGTTTCTGAATTTCAACCACCTAAATTCAGATTTACAAATCAGGTATAGGTTCAGATTGCATTGAGATTGCTTTGCACTTCCAGTTGGTAATAATGTATAGCATGGACATACTATATCATTTTTTAAAAAATAAGGGTGCAAACGCCTTCGAATTATCATGTGATAACCATATAACATTAGTTTTTTGTTGCAAGACACATGTATCCTCAATCATATTCGATCCAGGTATGACCTCTATGGGCAGTAAAGTTCTGCATATTCAGGGCTCGAACTTGAGACCATTAATTAAATTGAAACAGCTCCTCACCAGATGACCTTGTTAAAATAATAAACAAATTTAAGTTTACTAGTAAAAAACTTTCCACAATAACAATGATTCATGCCAACAATAAAACATGTATAAAGAAGGGAAAATATTAAGGGTAATGAAACTTCTAGACTCAAATCTTGAGTGTAGAAGGCGTGGATAATAGGTGGATAGAAAGAAAAGAAAAAGAAATAATAAAGAAAGAAAGTGAATGATGCAATAATTGATGTGATAAAAAAAAAGATAATTAAAGATAGAAAAAATGGTGTAAAATACAGTGTATAAAATATGAGTGTGAAAAAATTATGATTAAAATATCAACGTGTCTCATACAAAAAAGAGCAACGAAAATCAGGAACAAGCACTCCTAGCAAAAGAAGATCAAAGAAATTAGTTATTTCCACTGAGCTATGATATTTTTTTTTTCCGACGGAATCTGAGCTCTGAATTATAAATTGATTATTATAAAATACATTTGTATTTTAATTCCAACATAAACATTTGTTTTATGAAGGCCACGTGATAAAATTAATAACGGTCAGAAATAGCTAACTATACGCCAGCTGTAACATAATATTAATCTGCCAACGAATAAATACACAGAAAAAAAAAACTTTCGAAATCGTGCCTGCCGGCTTATAAGTTATAACTACAATGCTATTCGGCTACATATGTGTGTGTAACCCAAAAGATCAATTAATTATAGGGGCATACATATTATTTTTCTTGATTTAATTATTTCTAAAATGAAATCTCATGCAATGCCAGAAACAGAATCTCATATTTTTTAAGGACTTCCAATGATTATAAGTAAATAAGACAAGAAAGGTATGTCTTAAACGACAAGTAAATTTAATTTCAATAGTTAAGTAATAAGCTATATATAATATTAATTTTTTAAATTTGCTAAGAAAATATTTATGAAAAATGAGAGTATTCATCAATGTTATTAAAATCGAATAAGACCGGTTGGTCCGATCGATTGAACGGGATCTGGTCCCAGTATCGGTTGGCTCAGATTTATTAACTCCAACAATCCCTCTTTACTAAAATTATTCACAAAGTGTCTCTTCTGGGTTCGAACTCGGGTGCAGCCATGCTGGAAGCGTATGCAATAACCACTGCGCCACTGAAACTTTTCATTTTATAAGTGCCTTTATGTATATGTATTGTTTTGTAACATGAATCAAGAATATGAGATTCATAATGGGCTTGGCTAAATGGGCCACGTTATTCATATCATTACAATTTAATAGCAAAACATTGCTATGCAAAGTATTTGGACCCTTTTAATATTTTTCTTAAATTTTTAAAATTTAATATATAATTCATTAATTAATGTAAAAATATTAAAAATATAAAACTAATAAAAAGTTTTAGAAAAATTATGTATCATATAAGATATATGTTATATTAATAGTTATATTTTTATATCAAACACAAATATACATGTATTTAAATATTTAAAAATTTACATATTTTTATATCTAATAAATTTAAATATATATTTATATATTTTATATATACTGGTTTAACCGGTTTAATCAGTGACTTACTGGTTCGATCAGTGACTCACTGGTTTGATCAGTGACTCACCGGTTCGACTAGTGACTCACTGGTTCGACTATTGACCCGGTACCTTGCCACCTTGGTCGAATCGACCACAAGTCCAATTTTATAACATTAGTATGAGTAATTCAAAGAAAAAACAACAAGGGGAGAAACCATGTAACTTGTAAGATCAGGGGAAAAAGTGAAAAAGTAGTAACAAGGAAAGGCATTTTGGGATGCCAAGATTTGATTTATTTCGAGGTGTACTACGGACCAGCAAGAGATAAGAATAAAAAAGAAATAAGTGATACATGATAGATGATGTGATGTGATGTGATGTGATAAAAAAGAAGATATAGAGAAAGATGAGAAATAGCAACAAGGGTTGCTTTTAGTGGTAAATGTCTCCTTAAATAAGGTATCAGGTTCGAGTTTTGTGGATGAAAAAAATCATCGTTGGGAGAGCTGGTCTCACCATGATGTAGATGTTCTTGGCTCGAACCGATTGTCTTCTGTGGAGAATACCCGTGGATTATGGTTAAATCAAAAAAATAAAAAGATGAAAAATGTTAGATGAGTGTAAGGAATAAATGAATTTTTATGTATCATTACTTGAGAAAGAGTTAAAAACGCAATAACAAGAAGATATTTCGGCTATGTTTGATAAAACTATCTGATAAGTTGGCTATTAATTGATAAGCTCCTAATTGATAAGCTGACTTATTAAATTAGAAGTGTTTAATAAAACTAGCTGATAAATTTAAAATGACACAAAAGGGCTTTTTTACATAAGTTTTATTATATAAATTCTATTTTTGTTGTCTAGACAAAATTATATTATTAGGTAATTTTAATTTAATTTTTTATAAATTTAAATTCATATTAATTTTTTATATCAAAATTTTATTAAAAAATAGTATAAGTTATACTAATCTATATTGTATAACATAAAAATAATTCCAAAATATAGTAAGAAGAGAATAATAATTTAAATAGTTTTAAAATTTTAAGTAAAAGAGGGGGTGAGAATGAAGAGAGGTTAAAAGAGAAAATAACATGAAGAGTGAGAAAAAATAGAATTTCTACTACTAATACAAAAAATTAAAAAAATTAATTGTAAACAAGAAAGTATATTAAAATATGAGGAATAAAAATGAATAAATTACAAGTTAGAACCTAACTAAAGTAGCTTATAGTAGTTTATAAGTCAGAAGCAGGGTTGCCCAACACGTTGGGAGCAAGGTAGTTAAAATCGCGATTTTACTTGTAAAATCGCCGATTTTATGATTTTTTGGGTGTGGAGTAATCTCGTGCACACTAAAGATCGGAGACTCTGCAAAATCGTGAAATCGTTGTGTTGGATCTTAGAATCGGTGGGATCGTGCGATCCCACCCAGCAAGCTTACCCGACATTTTTAAATGACACGCTTTCTCTGACCCGGTTCTCGACCCCTTTGAGCTGCGATTTGAACCCTAATCCAACCTTTCTTCATCTGTGAACTGTGATTATTCATTCGCGATTCTTCCTCTCATCCTCTGCGTTCCTGCAAGTTGCGTTTCTTCCTATGTGTCTCTGTGACGGACGGTGCGCGGCGGGGCAATCCTCTCTCTTTCTCTCTTGCTTCCTCTGCTGGGTGCGAAACTGTCTCTGCTGGAGCTTGTTATATATTATGCTTTATATTCTGCTGGTACTGGGTAGGTGTGACGCCAACTGCGAAACTGTTTCTCTGTTGCATTTTTTGTTCTGCTAGACTACCACTCTGTGTTTTTTGCGTTTTTTGTTATGCAAAATGGCCTCAGCTTGTGTTTTCTTTTCTGTTTACATGTTATGTTTATTCATTTGCCACGTACTCAGAACTCATATTAATAGGTGGCGCATCTTATATTAGTTGAGGGACCATGACGTCCAATTTAATTTAACTTATTATTAGTCTCATATCATATAATATTTTATTTTAAAATCTAATTTCTTTCATATTTTATGCTGACAATTTTTTAAGTATTTTAAAGACATTTTAATTATTTTGGAATGTCTTTTTCTTTTATATAGATATGTTTTTAGAAGTGTCACTACATCATAATAAAATTTTATCTTATATAAATATGAATTAAGTATTTTTGTAGGATCTTACGATCCGTGTTACGATCCCACGATCTATGATCTTGGTACACCTTTCCGATCTTGAGTAAGATCTCGATCTTAACTACCTTGATTGGGAGGCCTCAAGAAAACCTTCATATCGAGGTTTTTTTTTTTTAAAAAAAAAAGTGGCCTCAAAAGTTAAAATTCAATTAGTAAGAATTGAACCCTCAATCTAAAGGTGAAAGATCAAATTCTAAACAAATGTGCTAGGCCTAAATATTAATAACATATTCTTATATTTTTTTATAAAGCATATTACTAGTAATTGGGGGCTTTTATTCTTACTTTATTATTTTGATGTATAGAATTTTTTTTTTTTAAAATATATAATATATTTGTCATAGTCTGTATGAAATTATAGGCTCAAATCTCATTACCTATCATTAATATACCAATTAAGAAAATGATTTTGATGAAATCAGCACCGAGGATAAGGAGAAGTTATTAGATGGTCTCGGATCACCACGTCATCCATGGTCTCGACCAATTAACATTTGACACATAAGAAAAATAAATTCACTAAAAATAAATTCATGGTCGAGATCATGAATTTTTATTATGTGTCAAATGTTAATTGGTCAGGACCATGGATGGCGTGGTGGTCCATGACCATTTAATAATTTCTCGAGAATAAGATTCCAAAATATTGGTTTTTTATTTAAATAAAAAATATTTATTATTTATTTATATTTCTGATGTAATTAATACATTCTATTTTAATAAAATGTTTCAGTTTTAGAAATATTTAGAATTGATGTTATCAAAACCGTTAAAAAATATTGTTACCTTAGTTTAAAAGTTAAATAGATAAATATTTTATTGTCATAGCATTAATAATATTTCCACATATTTTATCCTTATAAAATTTTCAAAAAATATTGTTAAACTCTTTAAATAATACATGATTTTGATAATATTAACCCTTAAACTAGATTTAAACCTTAATGACACCTTATATTCTTAGCAAAATCACATATTAAATAATAAATATTGATGGTTTAATTAATCAATTAATTAATTTTTGTGATATTCTTAAAATATCTTTTTTTATTTTATTAATAAGACTCTTTAAGTTTTTTTTTCTATAACTTTATACCCTGATTAGAGGATTTATTTACGAATTTTTTTCTAAATCAAACTATAAAAAATTTCTTATGACTCATTAAGTTTTTTTTTCTATAAATCTAAATTTGTAGGAGAGTCTGCAGACAAAAAAATAGAGCTTCATGTGAATCTAAATCAAACACTATGTTTGGTAGGATAGAAAGAAATAGAGTAGAGAAAAATAGGAAAGAGAGAAATTGGGTGAAGAGAAATAGATAAGAAATAGAGAAGAAGTTAGGTTGTTGGGTAAGAAAGAAATAGAGATGAAATAGGGTGGAGAGAAATTGTATTTTTATTTGGTAGGAGAGAAATAGAAAAGAGAGAATTTGGATTATAATATATAAAGACCAAAATATCCCTAAAAAGTATTTTTACATGATTTGTTCCACACCAAATTAGGGGCATAATGGTCTAAATTTTTTTCCTCATTCTCTCTCCTACATGGTTTGTTGGAACCACAGGAAACACTAGAAGGGGGGTTGAATAGTGTTTTGAAGATTTAAATATATTTTTGAAAACCTTTTCAAAAACCGTTTGGTTAAACCTTTACAAGTTATTGGTGAACACTCATTCAGCAAATATGTAAGAATTCCAGAGATGTGTGGAAGCTATAATAATGAGTTTCTCAGAGACTTGCTTATCACAATAAAATGTGTAAGCATCCTGAAATAACTTCAGAAGGTTCAACAAGGCATTTTCAGAAAACTTTGTTTTAAAACTTATTTTGTTGGTTTGTGTATAATAGTTAAAACAATTAATTACACAGTGTTTACCACCATTGTGTAATAGATTCAGTTGCTTATCTGAAACTGAATTATTAGAAACACTACTAAGTCACTTCGAAAAGTGATTTGAGAATTATTTAAGTTAGACAGAGGTTGTGAAAACACATTTTTCAAAGACTTACTGAATGCGATGAAATAAGGAAGCTTTCTTACATTCAGTTGATTTATTTATTTGTTGAAAATCAAGTTGTTAGGGAACTTTCTGAACCACTTCAGGAAGTTCAGTAAATTCCTTTTCAAAACCATTTGTTCGATTTATTTGGTTTTCGTGCGTTGAAACTAAATTAACTTTTCAAGCCCTTCCCCAAGTTAGTAGTAAACAAATAAATAACTAAAAATAAAGAGTTAAGGGTAGAGAGAGTTTACACACGAGGTTTATACTGGTTCATCCACCATCATAGTGAGCTACATCCAGTCCTAGGGTAAACCACCACTGGATTTTCCACTTTCTGAAAACAGATACAAGTATTCTTTGTTTTCAACTGCCTCTCCAGACAACTTAATGAGTATTCTTTGCTTATCATCTGCCTCTCCAGGCAACTCAATGGGTATTCTTTTGCAAGCAGCCTCTCCAGGCGCAATGAGTACACAAGGCCTCTCTAGGCACACCGAGTACACACTCTCCAGGCACATAAGCATTCTTTGCTTTTCAACTGCCTCTCCAGGCAACTCCTGCAGTATTCTTTTATCCTAGCCTCTCCAGGCTCCCCAAGTATTCTTTTCTATCAAGCCTCTCCAAGCTCTAAGAGTATTCTTTTTTTCACCAAGCCTCTCCAGGCTCTCAGGAGTATTCTTTCTTCCCAAGCCTATTCAGGCTCTCAGAGTATTATTTCTTCCACCAAGCCTCTCCAGGCTCTCAGACACATATTGTGTTTACAATGAAAGTTTGTTTAAGTTTCTGAGAAACTTAAACCTTAGAGACTTGTACAAAGAGATAACTGAGTATGACACTCAGGATACAAAGATGAAACTTCTAAGTACAAGGAATAACAGAGATACAAGTATATAATTCTAAGCTCTAATTCATCTCTGTATGTTCAGAAGGTTGGCTGGATTATGATCTTTGATGAGCTATGGCCATACTTTTCTGAGGACTAGGTGACATGCCATGGATTAAAGATAGAAATGATTTGAGAATTCATGGCAACCCTTTTGTTTATGGTTGACACCTTAGAGATGCATCTTTGGAGGTTTTGGCCAACACCTTCAAAGTCTTGCTTCAGGCTATTTATATGTTCTGATAAAATATAACCGTTGAAGGTTGTTGATAATACCGTTGACAAGAAATGATTTGGCTCATATAGCCGTTGTGAAATAGCTTCTCATTCGGTTGCTTCTTTTCAAGCAAATTAGGTGCGCAGATGACTTGGCTCTGACACACTGCAGATAAGCTTTTTAATTCTGAGAGATTTCCATTGTCTTTAGCAAGTTGATTTCTCTCTCTTCTTCGTCTTCTTCTTTCTTCTTTTTCTTTCTCTTTCTTCTTTGTCTCTATTCTTTGTGAGTGTGAAGAGATAGGATATAAAGATCCGTTAGACTTTCTCCTTTTTGCCCGTTGTGAGTTAGCTTCTTAGCTTTTGTGAAATAGGGCATAATAGGTGTGTACATGTATATCAGTTTTGACACCTAGCTATTTTATTCACACATATTTTCTTCGAGAGTGAAATTGCTTCTTCAGCAAGTTGGCTTATAAATATTTCCTAAGAGAGTAGTTTAATCTTCAGTAGGTTGGCTTGTTTCTCTCAATCTTTCTTCGAAGTACAAAGCTTTCAGCTGGATAGATGATGGTGATGATTTTAGCCGTTGGGCTTCTCTTTCATCCTTGATAATTTCTGCTTTTCTTCTTTCAAGGATTCAGACTTCTGATTGCGTATTGCAGTGGAGGTACAGAAGAAGGTGTACAACAGCGCTGACCTATCTCTGACGTCTATTTGCTTTTCTGCAATAGCTTTCCTTTTTGTTGTACTTTGCTTCTTAGGATGAGGAAAATAGCTTTTGTTACTATTTCCTTTGTTGATGATGGCAAAAGAGATTTTAACCCCTCTGGTTATTTTGCATAGAGTCTTTGCCTTTGTTGAGACTTCTCGTCTTTGGAGATTTATCCACGTAATCAGCGAGTTGAGAGTCTTCAGTGAGTTTATATTCTTCAACATGTTTGTATGACGTGTCAGGCTTCTTCTTCTTCAGATACTTTGAGATGCCACGTCATTTTACTTGAAAAGTATGTGTTCAACATGTTCATTCTTCGTTGTGCACATACTTTCAGAGAGTTGAATTACTCCAGCAGAGATTGATTATTCTTTACTTCTTCCTCTGATTGCTTCATTTAGATTTCTTCCTCTAATCTTCATTTTGTTGCTTCATGGATCTTCTTCGTCCTTAATGATTTTCTATGAGCTTGATTCTGTTTTTCATAGGTTGAATGATTTAGCATGTTGAATACTTCACTATGATGATTGCTTCAGCATGTTGGTCATTCTAGCAAGTTGAACTCTTCAGCAGGTTGATCAATTCTTCAGATAGTTTGTTGTAGTATTCTTCTTTCTAGCCTGTTGCTTCTTCTTCTGCTTCTTGATTTCCTTTAGACTTTTCCTCTGGTTCAGTATGCTGGTCATGTTCAGAGAGTTGCTCCAATGCTTTTCTCTTTTGTTCTTTGAGATGTTGTCCCTTCTTGTATTATCTTGTTTCTTCATCTATCTGTTCTTTTTCTAGTTCTTCAGTAGGTTGCTTCTGCGTGATTCCTTTCTTCATTTCTTCTTTATTTATAGTTTCAGATTTCTTCAGTTCAATAAGCTGTGCTTCCTTAGCTATTTTCATCTTCTTGTCTTCAGATGGATGTTTCATCCTGTTACCTGAAACACAATGCACAAAACAATACCTTTCTCAGTAGAACTTGTTCTTATATGATCTAATTTGTTAATCATTAAAACCTGAGACTGATGAGTCTTAAATCTAATTTAAATACTTAAATTAATTCTGAGACTCAACATGGTTTTCTTTCTTAGCTATATCTCACCACTTTAGTGAAGAAAAACAAAGTCATGGGTCCCACACTTTTTAGTTTCTCTCTTCTTTAATTTCTACTCTACCAAACACATCAACACATTTCTCCTCCCTCTATTTCTTCTCCCTCTCCCCCTATTTATTCACAACCAAACTTAACATTTAAGTTTTTTTTTCTATAACTTGATACCCTCATGTGTTGAATACAAAAGATTAGGGAATTTATTTACGAACTTTTTTTCTAAATAAATCTATAAAAAAAATTCTTATGACACATTAAGTTTTTTTTTTTCTATAAATCTAAATTTGTACGATAGTCTGTAGGAAAAAAAAAACATAGCTTCATGTGAATTTTCTCATGAATTTAGGAAAAGAATAATATATTATTGTCCAAATTATAGCAAAATCTACGGGAAAAAATTGCAATCTTAATTAAGTCTCTTTGTTTTTTTTTTTTTTTTGTGTAAAATGAGAGTATAAAAGTCATAGAATAAAATATATTTTAAGGGAATCATTAATGTAATGGCAAAATTTTTTTTATATCATACAAGAAAATTAATTAATGAAATATAGTATTTTCTTTTTGTGAACGATATGTATTTTTTACGAGAATTATTATTGCTTCCACATGAAATACCTCATTTAAAAGGAATTAAATACCACTTGAACTAACCGTTGATTAATGCAATTATAGTATTTTGTGTCTAGACTCTAGAACCATGAGTGTTCTCCACAAAAATTTTTAGGTTTTAGGACTTATTTGAGAATTAAACTTGTATATATACCACCCGAACCATAGTTGGTACCAAATGGTAATATATTATGAGTTGACCTTAAAGTTTAATAACTCATAAAGACAAAATAAGTAGAATGCAATGCAATTATGCCGTTAATTAGTCGTATGTGATAATAGCCGTGAAATATCAAATGTAATATGTAATGTGTGTATTTTTTATTGTTGATTTTGTAGAAACTGGGAACTTAATTAAAGAAATCCTCTTCGCAATAAGTTTTATTTAGTTATTATGTTAAGTCATTAAGGTATTTAAAATATATACTTTAAAAATCAATGACACAAATTTAAGAGAAATATTGAACAGTACGAAACTATTTAATACCAAAGTAGATTGAAATATATGTGGCATTTTATACTCTCTATCTACTTTCATGTATTCTCTCTTAGCAGCTGGTTGGTTCATTTCATCTGTATCAGTATCAACAACCGTTAACATATGTAACATTTTTTCTATTTATTTTTGGAAGAATTAATTTTATATAGTATTACTTGTTATAAGACCCATATTAAATTATCAAAGGGGAAGATATTTTTGCGTGTGGTGTGTATTGGGGGACATTTTCTCCTATGTATATACGCGTAAACTCAAGCGTACAAACCGCCACGATCATCGGTGATCCCAACTATTTTGTAATCCTTTCCGCGTAGCCGAATATATCCTACTTTTTTTTTTACACACACATATATATATATATTATTTTGAATTATTCTTATCCTTGTTCATTTTATCTTTGCTTGGTTTTATGCCGGGTGTTATAGTTTGCTTTATTTGAAGGAGGAGTTGCATGAATATTTAGAAAGACATTTAACAATTTTCACAGAGAGAGAGAGAATTATTATTAATAGTTTTTTTGGATAAAAATAGAAAATCATATTTAACATTGATTTTAAGAATTTTTTTAAGCATTCTTAAATTGATATGAAACTTTGTAAACATGATTTATATGATATGCCACTACTAGCACTACATATTTCAACTTGGTACCAATGCAATTAACCAATACCACCTTCCTAAAAAAAGAAAAAAAGATCAATACTATACCACCAAAGCAAGTTGTGGTTGTGAGATATCATGCATATAATTTCATATATTAAAAAGAAGTATAAATAATCTCCGCATAATATATAATTAATATAAGATCTTTTATGTATACTCTTGGTTGTAAAAGCTGAATTGGGGTTGACTAAACTAGATGATCAAGTCACTGATTTGGCGATCTAAATCAAGAATTGCTAAATATTGAATTTTATACTTGACATGAAAAATTACTAAACTTTAACTAGGCTCACTATTAACCCTCGCAGTCTAAGCTACCTAATATGTGTGGATTGGATTGGTGAATTCTACGGTGAAGTATTTTAATAGGTGTCTCACCGTGTACCCCTTGATTTAGAAGCATGTTAATAAAAAAAATATTTTTAAAATTTACAATATGATTCTCAAAATATTTTTAGAATTTGTAATATGGTCTTCCAAGAGAACCATATTACAAATTCTAAAAATATTTTTTTTTGCTAACATGCCCCTAAATCAAGGGATACACGGTGAGACACCTATTAAGGTACCTCACCGTAGAATTTGGATCAGCAGTTTCATAGAGCTACAACTTTGCAATGTCTTCTACATTAATGCTAGTGGAACATCCCTTCAAGTATGAGCACATTTAATATCATAAAATTTACAGATTGTACAATAGAATAAACCTATCTTGCAACTAACACCCCAAACCCAAACGCTTCAGTCTTTTTATATTACAAAACCTCTAATATAGTACACTCTCCACTGGGGTTCCAACTGTTTGTTTTCTTCCATAGCTATTCATATCTGCAGTTCTTTTAGGATGCGTTTCACATGGTACCTAGGTGCCTCTCAGTTTTAAATAAGGGGCATTAATTGTGTTCTCACACATGCCTAAAAAAAGTTTATAATTAAAGACATTTTAAGTTTATGAGTGTGTTTAGCAAAACAATCTGCTAAGCTCCTAGTTTATAAGCTCCAAGCTGATAAGCTAGCTTATTGAATTAGAAGTATTTGGTAAAACGTAACTAGCTGATAAGCTAGTTGGTAAATGTAAAATGATATAAAAGGACATAACTACATAAGTTTTATTATATAAATTCTATTTGTGTTTTTTAGACAAAAATATATTATTATGTAATTATAATTTTAGATTTTTTAAAAAATAATTAAATTCTTATTAAACTTTTTAGTGATAAAATGTTTAATTAAAAATTAAAATAAATAGTGAAATTGATAAAATAGATAGTATAATATAAAAACAATTTCATAAAATAGTAAAAAAAAAAATAATCTTATTTCATAATACATGTAACAACAATCAGCAAGATGACTGAAATTTTACTACAATACAATAAATCAAAAATCATTGGCGAAAACCAGCCTCTAATAAGAACATGTTAGCATAGAATTTGATTGCATTAACCCACAACGCTTAGCAGGTGAGAGGGGAGAAAAATCAACGAAATATAAGGGATAGGTAATAAAAGGTCAAATAAAATTAAGGATAGTAAGGAATTATATTAAAATATAAGGGATTGTGGTGGAAGAAAATTAAATAAGCTAGAAACTAGCTAAGGTAGCTTGTAGCTTATAAGCTAGAAGCTCCTAAAATAAGCTACTTTGATATATCTCACCAAACACTTTTGAGATGGTCAAACTAGCTTATAAGCTAGTCAAATAAACTAGTAGCTAGCTTATTAGCTTTCCCAAACATATTCTATATATAGACTTGCTACTAAAATATTTGGGGTTTAAAAAAGAATTGTTAAGCTGATCTCCAAACTGAATTGCAAGAACACTAATTTAATATCAAGCAAAAGTAAAGTAAACTAAAGTTATATGCTAATGCCAGTGATTTTAACGTCGTGACAAACCAATGAAAATAACTCAACATACAGAATCTTGGTTAGTTAAATATAGATTCAAAACTATTAACAAAACAGAATCTTAAGTTGAAGAAGCTCGATAGGTTTCAAACTTCTTCTGAGGGTGCAGTTGGCCGACAAAAAATGTCTCTATCAGATTCAAATTAAACAAGTAATTAGAATGTTTGAAAAACAAGAGACACCACCATGCCTAGAGCTCAATCCTTTGTTCTATTGCCAATGTCCTTTTTGTTTGACACCACCACGGCACCACCACGCCTAATTCTTGTTACATTAGTATCATTATCATATTCTGGTCCTCTAATGTACCAAGTCTTACATCAGTCTCATTCGGCAATGTTTGTTCATTATGCTTCTTTCCCACTTGAGAGGGGAATTTTAGGCCCAATTGAAGGACTATTATTTTAATGCAGATCAAGAACTTGTCTAAGTCATAGGGGGTCCCATCAAGGACTAGTGCTAATTAATTTCAAGGTATTAGTACTTTGTCGGTACATTATTCTTGCCAATTATGAATGGGATCTTTTTCTATAGATGAATCCAATCCCTTTTTGGCATTTCCTTAGGTTGTTGGGTATAAATGTAGAAGTACTGCTCTGACTTTTCCTATCATTAATGCATTGAAACAAATTGAACTTCTTCAGTTTTTCTACTTACTATCAAAGGCCTCAAAAGAAAAAAATGGAACCTACTCAGTTGATTTCTGAAGAATGGGGTTCTCTTAGTGGATTGTACACAGCTGAGGAAGCTGATTTCATGGCTCAGTTGCTTGGTGGAAATACCAGTTTTGGCATGCCATCTGCATTTAGGCCTGGCCATGAATCAACAATAATGACCTTGACAAGCACCAATAGCTATTCATATTTTCCTTCAAATGGTGCAAATACTAATTTCCTCTGTTTCTCCCAAGGGAGTAGCCCCAGCACTGATAGTGGTAACATCTTTTCCACCAGCACAAGTAGTGGAACTTGCTCCTTTGATCCAGCAACAAACATTGACTCTGTGTCCATGGTTTTTTGCTTGGGAGATTCCAAATCTAGTCTTCAATGGAATGACAACATAAGCCAACAGATGAATGAAAGCACTGATGAAGAGTCAGGTCTAGACCTAGAGAAGCTGGTTTTTGCTGACAACAATTGGCAGGCTAAGAGGGAGTATGAAATGATGAATTTTGAACCTTCAGAAGAGGATAGAAGCAGAAACCTGGAGAACCCAGCAAAAAGATTTAGGAGCTCAATAGAGGTAGAAATAGAATATTACTAAGTTAAAAATCTGCTACTTGCTAGTTAGTGCTAAGGGTACTTCTATTTTTGCTTTGAGTTATGTTTCTGATCATGATTTTATTATGTAGGTCTCAAAAAACATGAGGAATGCTAGGAAAAATCCAAAATCTGCTTCTATGAGTAAGAATGAAGAGGGTAGAAGCACATGCCTCCAAATGCAGGGCTCAAGCAGCTGCTTTTCACATGTTCACTGTAATGCTTATGTGGAGCTAAATGGAGGGGCAACTTCAAGTCTGAGCCCAAAAGATCCTGCAGCTCCTAATTTATATAGAAAATCAAGAGCAACCAGTGGTCCTGCCACTGATGCACAGAGCATATATGCAAGAGTAAGTCCTTCTTCAATAAAATCATGATGAAGAATTGCACATGCAACTGTTATCAATATATTACTAATTTTGCTTTTGCTCTCAGCTAAGGATTGTTTCATTATGTCTAAAAGGTTTTTTCATTTTGCATTGTGCAGAAGAGAAGAGAAAGAATAAATGAAAGGTTGAAAATACTGCAAAACCTTGTCCCCAACGGAACTAAGGTAGATTTCTCAATGATAATTGAGCTATTTACTCAAAAATTGGTTAAGGTGTTCAAAGTCTCAAGCTTCCTTTATTTGTGAACTGTAGGTGGATATCAGCACCATGCTTGAGGAAGCTGTCCAATATGTGAAGTTTTTACAGCTCCAAATTAAGGTAACAATTTGAGAACCTTCCTTACTCTGCTGCATCTTAATTTTCCATTTTAAAAATTCTTATTTTGATTAATTCTTTTTTTTTTTTTTTTTTTTCTAAAATATTGATTTGAATGAAACAGCTTCTTAGCTCGGATGATCTGTGGATGTATGCTCCAATTGCTTACAATGGAATAAACATTGGATTAGACCTCAGTACTTCCCCAACTAAAGGAAGATGAATATGATGATAGCATAGCAATTAAAGAGGATATATATCATTTGATTAGCTAAGACTGTCACTTTATGATGTTTTATTTAATCCTGTGATATATGGTTGGGATTAAATAATCAAACAAATACAAACCCCTTTTTAATTTCTGAGCAACGAGACATCAGTTTGAGTTAACTTCGTGACTGCTTATGAGAACAACTTGGTGGAGTGGAATAGAGTATCCTAATAATTGAGTTTTGACTTTTTCCACAATATATTATATTATATTATATTATATTATATTATATTATATTATATTATATTATATTATATTATACATCACTGATAGACTCGATTAAGTTTTCTGCGAAATTGAGGAGAAAGTTCATATAACATAAATTAATAATTTGAGTTAACTGGGTATAAACTATAAGAATAATCATGGAGGACGTGGCAGGTGAAACTAAATGTAATTTTTATTTTTTTATTTAGTTGTGGTAAATTATGTCTATTTTTATTTATAATTATGTGTAAGCCCATCTAAAGTACTAATATTTATGAGTTGGAAACAGATATTTGTCCCACACGTTATTGAACTTCAAGAGTCAATCTTGTAAGGCTGTTCATTGATTTGATTTAACCTGATCAACCTTGAAAACCAAACTAAACCGAATAATTGATTCAGTTTGGTTAATATGTTTGGGCCTTAATTGAATCAAACTAATGAAGCCTGATTATCATGATTTGACGGATTTCATGATTTAAAACCCAATGATTTGTTACGTAACCCAATCTGGCCTATCTTTAAGCTTTTTTTAAAAAAAGTTTTTTTTTTAAATTTCTTCTTATGTCTTGTTAATTTAATTGTTAAGTTGTCATTTGGTATTAGGGTTTAATAGTTATAGGGTGTAAATGTAAACAAATTTTACATTATCATCCAATGATGTATTGTTACATTATTTAATAATTATTTGATTTTTTTACGATGTGACAACGCATTATTTAACAGTGTAAAACTTTTTTACACTGACAATGTATACTAATTAAACTCTTTGGTATTATATGTTGTGTGCTTTCAAATAATTAATATTTTGTCGGTTCTTATGTGCAATTGTCATAAATTTTGTATGTTTCCAAAGAGTTGGTCAAGTGGAGCAGTAAAAAAGTTTTTCACATTTGACAGGTAGGTATGGTAACGAGACGGGTTTTGCTCTCCCCACTCATTCTCCACAAAGTCGGAGCGAGTTAGGGTTCGAGTTTAAGGAGAGCAAATATATAATTGTAAAACCCAACATCATTTCCAAGTCCTCGATGAGTTCAAGGAACTAACAGGAATCTCATCATACTCTATTTTTTTAATTTTATCTTTATTTTCATTAATTTAAATACATATTTTTAAATGATTTATATATATATATATATCTAATACATACTTTCACAAAAAATACCAAATTCAAATAATATATAAAAATAGACATTAAGAATCTTAAAAAATAAGAAACTTAAAATTATATCATATTTTTAGTAAAATATGTTTGCTTGTCTTTATCATTTGAATATAATTGTAATTATATAATAATTATATCGGGACGAGTACTTACACCCTAAACTCGCCTCTGTCAAACATGAGTCGGGTCCGGTATAACTTAAACTTAAACCTAATCACAGCGGGTTTTCCCCTATCAAAACCAAGATGTAGACGGATCGGTACTCACATATTCAAATTTGCTATGGATATTGATTTGTCAGCCGATTTGAGCTTCCACTCATCTCTTTATATAAAATTATATAAAAGGAATGTGTGTTTCTAAAGTACAGAAATCTTTTTTGCACTATTATGATGCATCCTCTCTTTATATCACATAAGAATAGAGATTAATAGGTACTCTTATCAATAGAGATTATAAATCTTTTGTAAGACATTCTTCTTAAATCTTAAGTGTAAGACTAAGAGGAATCTTACAGAATGGAGAATCTCTCATCTAATCTCAAGGGTATTCATGTACTCACGAAGGAGGTGTACCCTGAGGAGCATATGTAAACACTTAAACAAATGTATAGAGAACAAGTAATCTTATAAATCTATGTGTCAGAAAGAATATATTGTTGTCTTGTCCATATATTCCAATACCATAAACATAAAATACAAATTGAGAATACATCACTACCCTGAAGCCAGAACTGATCTTCATATATAAATGATTGATTTTCCCTCTGCATATCTGTGGGTTATTTCCCTCCCTGCTTACCAACTCAGCATTAACATAAAATGCTCGAACTTGGCATTAGAATCTCTTATCATATCCATCCACGTAATATCTGCAAAATCTATAACTGAAAACTGAGTTGAAATCATGAAGAGAATGTGGTAGGTTTTTAACAGCTCTGGAGGGGACAAAAACACAGCAAGCAAATAATCCTGTCTAGTTTTCAAACCAATCTTAGAATAATGTCAGACTCTTCACCACGATCTCAAGCCGTCCTTTTGCATACATCACTTTCATTTTCTCTAATTCATATAATATATCATATTCAAGGCCAACCCCACGTCTGTAGTGTCTCACAATTAACAGGTGTAATTCTCTTTTTTCCAACCCTCCAAATCTTCTCATTCTCATTCACAAATACTTATTTATTCTGCTATGAAATCTGTATAGGGGTTGCTTAATACTTAATATTAATATTCTAATGTAAACCTAATACATGAACTAGGTCCTTTATGGTCCCATCAAGGACTTATGCAGATTCATTCAAGGGGCATAGGACTTTGTCAGATGCTAATTATTGGCAATAATGAATTCAGATATTTTTATATGGCTGTGAAGTCAATCCGTAGTGATACATTTTTTTTCTACTTGTGGGGTATAAATAGTGTGACGGTATTGATCTCATTCAGGCATTGAAACAAGTGGAAATTCTTCTACAATAGAGATTGAAAAAGAAGAAGAACCACTCATACCAAAGAGAAAAAATGGATCCTGTTGAGCAAACTTCTGAAGAATGGAGTTCTCTTAGTGGATTGTACACAGCTGAAGAAGCTGATTTTATGAGGCAGTTGCTTGGTAACTGCTCAGTCCCTGAGCAAGTCTATGAAAATTACAATTTGGAAATTCCATCTGCATTATGGCCTGGCCATGAATCCACAATAGTGACTGTCACAGGCATCAATAGCTCTTCACATTTTTCTGCAGATACTGATAATAGTCATTCTAATTTTTTTGCCTTTCTACAAGGAAGTAGTACCTCCATTGCTGATAGTAGAAATGTATTTCCTACTACAAGTGATGGTAACTGCTGCTTGAATGATACAGTAGCCAATATTGGCTACATGTCCATGAGTGATGATGCCAAATTCAACCCATGTAGTGTTCAAGGGAATGACAGCCAACAGATAAATGAAAACATGGATGAAGAGTTAGCTCTGCAGGCTCACAAGGAATGTGAAGAAATGGTTTCTGAACCAGCTGAAGAGGATATAACCAGCAACCTGGAAAAGTCAGGAAAAAGATCTAGGACCTCAATGGAGGTAGGAATAACAAAAATCATGTTTTTTTTTTCTTTTCTAAATAAATCACATAGTGCTTTTTGATAACTTTTCTTGCAGAATTGATGATATGTGTAGTTCTCATCATGATGTGATAATTTTGGTTTAATGTATGAAATAGGTGAGAAAGAACAAAGCAAATGTTAAAGCTAGGAAGAAACCAAAATCTTCTTCCATAAGCAACACTGAAGAGGATAGAAGTGCTGGTCTTCAGGGGCAGAGCTTGAGTAGTTGCTGCTGGATGATGACTCTAATGCTTCTCAGGAGCTAAATGGAGGAGGGTCTTCAAGCTTGAGCCTGAAGGATTCTGTAGCTCTGAAATTAAAGGGAAAATCAAGATCTAGTAGAGGTTCTGCTACTGATCCACAGAGTGTCTATGCAAAAGTATGTCATGTTTTCTTCATAATATAATTTTATGATCATGTTCTGTTGTCCATGGCTCCATGTGCATTGGTCTGAATTGTGAAGGATTAGATCTTAAGATATTTTCCTTTTGCATAATGCAGAAAAGAAGAGAAAGAATAAATGAAAGGTTGAGAATCCTACAAAACCTGGTCCCCAATGGAACCAAGGTAGATTCCTCACTGGCAATCCAACTATTGTTAAACAATTGGTTAATATGCTAAAATTCTAAAGTTTTCCTCCTCATGAATTGCAGGTGGATATAAGCACCATGCTTGAGGAAGCTGTTCAATATGTGAAGTTTTTACAGCTCCAAATTAAGGTAACAACTTGAGGATCTTCCTCAGTCTTTACTCTATATCCAAATTTTAGTTCAGTGCAAAATATTTTTCATGTTATATCTTTTTGAAATATAGAGTCTCATTCATGTTTTCCCATATTTGATTTCAATTGAACAGCTTCTGAGCTCTGACGATCTCTGGATGTACGCTCCAATTGCTTACAATGGAATGAACATTGGACTAGACCTCAATATTACCCCAACCAAATAATCATAAACATGATATGGCGCACAAATATGAAAGAGGATGATGCGGCAATTTAAGAGCTGAGGTTGACATTTTGTGATGTTTCTGTTCTGTTCTTAAGTATTCATTAACTGCATTTAATCCTAAGAAAGTATGGGATTAATTAATCAAGCAAACCTTGTGTATTTTTTAACTGAGACATCATCTTGAGTTGATTTCTTGATTATTTATGTTTGGTTTCACCGTATTACTTATTGAGTCATTGACATATTGTCTTATCCTCCTTTCAGACTTAAATATAAGCAAAAATAACTAAATTCACCGTTATTAATAAAGTTAGTTAAACTCATTTAATTTTCTTGATATTATCTAAAAAGTAATTGTATTATCTATATTACCCTACATTTAATTTTGTTGAAACTTGTTTCAAGTGGATATACACTCTTTCTATTGACACATAATTCATTAAATAGAATGGTTGGAAAATGAAATTTTAATTAAATAAAGGATTTTTTAGGATCATCTCATTAAATAGGGTTAAATTAGTTAAATTTTATTTATATTTTAATCTATCGTAGAGGAGTATTTTTTTACTTTGTCCGGAGGGAGTATATATACTTCAAGATTAGTTTGTACTTCAAGCTATACAGTCGCATTTAAATTTTGGTAAAATTGACCTGAAATCATAAATGAATGGAAGATTCACTTTATAATTGAGTTCTTAAATGTTACATTTCATCTAAGTTTGGTCATGTTTGCATAAGAATAAATTAAAATGGATTTAACCCACTAGGGTCGACCTAATGGTTGGGGGTTTAGGTTCAAACTCCATTGCTTTCCTTGTACACCGAAACAAAAAATTAAAATGGATTTAAACATTCAATGACTCGATTACTTAGTGTGTGTTTGGATTGACGTTTGCAAACTTGAGTTTAGATGAACGTGATTTCGAGTGAACTTGAGTTTGTATAAACGTGATTTTATGTTTGGATAATTTTTATAAATGTGAGTTTAAGAAAATGAATGTTGTTTGGATGATATTTGTTTAGATCACATTTGGAGATATAATTATTAAAAAGGACATGTTTTTGTTTGTTATATAGATTTTTATTTTATTGATATTAAATAAATTTGATATTAATACTAACAAAAAATTTAGCACCATTTTTTAATGTTAAAAATATTATAAATATACATGATATTTTAACTATTGAAATAAAACATATAGCTCTATTAAAAACTTGAAAATAAAATAAAATAACCAAATAAAATTATTGTTGAGTATAAATATTCTTAAATTGCCAAATTTCATTGGCTATTCTATTAACTGGGCCTTAAATATCAAATAAAAATGCTTGAGATTTTTATGGCTTCTCCTTTCACATGACTCACTTGGATATTCATATCTGCTTTGTGATGATGGGTGCGACTGAGAGGTGCGAAGAGGCGCTCCTTCCTACACCTTAAGCTCACTGCATGAAGAATCTCACCATAATTTGCTGAACTCACGTATGCAGGAACGCATAAACTGGAAAATACCGCATCTGTGTCAACTTGCGTTCAATGTCAAACTCAAGTATTGGACGCTCAACCAGACATTACACCAAATAGTGAACTCACGTTTGCCGTAAGAATACGCACGTTTAAGTCAATTGAACGCCCATCCAAACAGACTCTTAGTCTGGTTGGATCTCAATTAAAAACAAACTCGATTACTTAGGACTCATTCAGGGTGATTGTGAATTTTCAGTTTTTAGTTTTTAAAATTTTTAAATCAAATTTTTACAACTTAAAGCCAACAATTGAAAACTTGTTTTTGTGATTTTCAAAACAAACATTTTGAAAACCATAAAAAGTGATTTTCAGATTTTGTTTTGAATTGTAAAATCTTGATTCAAAATTTTAAAAGTTCAAAAATTAAAAACTCAACAACCCCGAACAGCCAGGGGTGGGAACAAGTCAGGCCGCTCGTCAGGGCCTACTACCTGGCCTATATAACCCTTTTTTACTTTTCATGATAGATTGACTAAGGCTAAACTAATGAAAAATAAAAAAGAAATAACATTGAAATCCATTTTTATTGACCAATTAGAATTGCCTCCCAGGATCTATAATTATCTTAAAAAGTCTAATATACATACATTATTGGAATTCAATTCTATTATAATTTCTATTATAATTCGATATAATTATTTATTTGGATTTATTTTAATAAAATTCATATAAAATAAATATTATTAAATATTATTAATATAAAATTAATATTAATAAAATAAATAATATATAATCAACTATATATAGTAATTGATTATTATTATATATAATTGATTATTGTATAATGGAATATTTATATGACAAATATATAAAAAAGAAGTCATGACTGACCCCTTGAAAGCGATGTTTCCGTCTCTCCTTTCTCTCGAATCAGTGGAGAAATCCCTTTTTTTATAAACTAAAGTTAAAGAGGGAAACTAAGCAACTGTTCTTCCCTTCAAGGTGGACCGGGCAAGGCAAGCACGCTTTGTCTACATCACCTATTGCAGTGTTTTGCCGCTACTCCTTATTTAAAATTGAAAGACATTGACTCCGCTTTGGGATTGGTAAAAAAGCTATCCCTAGGCATGACTTCTTTTCTTTGAACCTTACCTGGAATGTTCCCAGATCGACCTACTCTCGCTTTCTGTCATGCAGCTCTTGATCAAGTTTGTTTACCCCCGGAGCTGAGGTCACATTCACGATTCGCCCACCCTTTCTTTGAACCTGGTCAATGATAGAACTTAAAGATATGAACTGAGTGCCATTTGATGAGTAACTGAGAACAAGGGAGAGGGATATGGAAAGGATGAAGTAATGAAAGACGAAGTCATTGCTAGTAATAACGACTTGTCACGATCCATTGGTTCATATAAAATCCATGTCCTACGTGTATCAAAAAACATTCTTTCACTAAGTGTATATAATAAAATAGAGTGAAAGGTCCACCCCGAAAGGGGGGTACTAACTAACAACCGAGTCCTCTCTGAACCGCAGGAGATAGTTGCCCATCATACGACTCACCAACTTCACTTGCCTCTATGGGAGACTCGCTCCGGGCAGGTTCGGATTACAATACACGGCTCTACGGGTTAGGAACGTTTTCAATATGATTCTTTTTTCGTATTTGTTCGATGAGAAATGCAAGACGAAAAAGGAACCCATCTTTTCGACTGGGAAATGCGAGTCTGTTTTGTCCACTTTCTCCATCCCTCTCTATCAAAATGATCAAAAAGGAAGGCGAGCTTGCTTCTTATTCTCGTGTTCGATCTCTTCCATCTCTTCCCCGCTCGTTGTCACCTATGTTGAAGAAAGGTTTGGAACCCTGTAGAGAATGAGGAGGGGCCGAGGATATTCCTCTCAACAGTGCTTATCGGGGCTCCACTCTCCCCCCTGAATAAGTAAGGCCCCGTTAGCCTGGGCGAAGATGGGGATAGGGAATAAGGATGGGAGCCCCCTTCACTCTGCTAGGGACTAGGTAAATTTATAATACCAGTCTAAATTCAGTTCTCTCCCATTCAACTATGATCATAGTTTCCAATTTTCTACGTGAATCAAGATAAAGAAAAGGAAGTTTTCCAATCATTCACTCAAACCCATTGTCGAACTGAATCCCACTGAGCAGAATATGGAGGTACTTATGGCAGAACGGGCCGATCTAGTCTTTCACAATAAAGTGATAGGTGGAACTGCCACTAAACGAATTATTAGCAGATTAATAGATCATTTCGGAATGGCATATACATCACACATTCTGGATCAAGTAAAGACTCTGGGATTCCGTCAAGCTACTGCTACATTTATTTCATTAGGAATTGATGACCTTTTAACAATACCTTCGAAGGGATGGTTGGTCCAAGATGCTGAACAACAAAGTTTGATTTTGGAAAAGCATCATCATTATGGGAATGTACATGCGGTAGAAAAATTACGCCAATCTATTGAGATATGGTATGCTACAAGTGAATATTTGAGACAAGAAATTAATCCTAATTTTAGGATGACTGACCCCTTTAATCCAGTCCATGTAATGTCTTTTTCCTACCGAAATGAATCCTATATCAGGCCTAGGCCAGGCCAAGTCAGACCAATTTATTAAATAGAGCAGGCCAAGGCTTTTTCAAAAGCCTATATAGCAAAACAGGCCAGACTTCAGGCAATCGAAAAAGCCTTTTAAACCTATCAGGCCGGCCTATTTAACTAAATATAAAAAATACTAATATTTTTTATATTGCTATTATTATTATAAAGTTTTTTTATTACTTTTCCTTATAATTATATACTTATTAGCTTGTATAAACATTTAAGTTTGTTAAAAACTTGAACCTATAAGTCTATTCATACATATGCTTATGATATATTCAAGTACCTTACTATAAAATAGGCTTTCAGGCCATGTCAGGCTTTAAATAGGTCAGGCTCATGCCATAAAATAAAGCCTATGTCAGATAAACAAGTCAGACTCATTCCATGGATTTAAGGTGCGAGCCCTTGGAAAGCCTAATTCGACTCGACCTATTCTCACCCCTACGAACAACCCCTTAGTGTCTTTTTGAATCTAAGTTAAAAACAACCAGAATCAATTCAATGAAATTGATTTTAAATTACTTTCATTCATCGTGTTACATAAATTGTGAATCATTCATTTCCTACCATTGATTTTATAATTCTATCCAAATCAATTCTACTCAAGTAGAAACCAAATAGAAACTTAAACTTTTAGATATAAATAGTATTTTCTTCACCCCATGATGTGGAGCACTTGTGAGGCCAATTTATCTAGGGATTAATTTTTCTTGAGAATGAGAAAAACACATGGTGTCAAATGGATCATCGATAGTTGGGATACCTACCTACCTGAAAACATCAGTCAGTAATTAATCAGACATTGAATCACTAATTGTATGCATCCCAAATTCTCACAAGTGGAATGCATTTCATGCAGCCTCCACAAATAAAATGCCCCCAGGGTTTATGGCAGATTTGTCATACGCATTAGACGGAATCTCCGACCGAAACATGAGTAAAAGAACGAAGGAAGAAAACCCCAGCAATTAACGGAAAAACAATGTTAACTTAAGCCTGTACTAAAAGCACAATAGGTTACAATGACAAGTGTGGAACAAGACGTGGACGTCACATAAACAGAAACCCTAAAATCTAGTGAAATAACTTAAAAGGCAACCCTAAATTCAGCCCTTAGAAGTAAACAACTTGCTACATTCCGAAGGAAAACGTAGGGCAACTATCTAACTCTCAAACTTTTTATTGTCCATATGATACAGTCTTCTATTAAATTCAATGCTCAGAATTCTGAACACTTCAAAAAGGTACAAGGTAAGTCACACCCAGGCCTCACACATTATACCCCAACACGCTCAAGTTTTCACCTTCATGCTCTTTCATCGTTAACATGATTTACAACTTCTGCTTGGCTGTCCAAGGGCATATACTGTGCCATGATGGCTCTGATTTCTGAATCCATATATGACTGCAAAACACCAACAAAAATACAGGTAAATTTTTACCCATTCAAACACCAACAAGTAATTCTCTTGCTTCTTTACAGTAGTAGAAAAATAATGAATGAAGAAATGCCAATGCAGCAGACTGGTGCAAGATTTTCTGACACGTTCTTACATTTGAGTTACTAACAAAAATTGCAGCTTATATGGAATTTAATGGGACCTAATATAGAGGCATCGAATAGCATCACCAAACTGAGAAAATGCAACAAAGCTTACCCTTATTCTGTATTTGTACACAAGGTATGCCCCAGCAGCAGCCACAACTAAGCCAACTAAAATGACCCAAAAAGCAGCCCAAGCAGATCTTCCCTCCTGACTAGCAGTTTTACCTGCAGAATACCCAATAGGGAATATGAAAACAAGCATATTTAAATGTCTGTGTATGAAAAATATGTCAAGTGTATTTAACTCACTTATGCAGGTATCATGGTCCCTGATATACAAAAGATCTCCACTACAACTGCAGTCATAGCTGCCCCAAGTATTCTTGCAGCTACATTCAGGGCACTGACAAGCTTTCTTCTCTTTGCATTCATCAATGTCTGCAAGGATGAAGCAGGAGGAGTTCAACTTCAGATGTTCATTTGTTTTAGTTATGATGAAAACACTCTCAGGTACCATCAATCTCACAATGTCAAGCTGAAGGATTAATATGACTGACAACTACTTTAATGGCAAGATGAAGTTAAAATATGGTTTATCCAAGTATAATAACATTTCACTTATTGAGAAAGTGATATGCCGTTCTATTTTAAGATATTTTTATTGTCCTCGTGTTTCAATTGGTTGAGTTCAAAATGTTGTACACTAGGAGTTTAACTTTTAAAAGAGTAAAATTTAAAGAGGATGCTACATGTGATAGAAATATGAGAGGAAGGAATTTGATCCAGGTTCCAGCATTAGGTACTAATGCAGTCATAGTACAAAACTGTAATAGCATGTTTGGAAAACCAGTTTTATAGGAAGCAGAGTTTCATCCTCAAGACATGCTTGGCAAAATTTCAGATGGTTTGTGTTGAAACAGGATTTTATCTCCAACATTGGTTTTGAGGGAAATAAAAGAAATTGATTTTCTGTTGGGTCTTAAACCATGGTTGCAAACTCTAATCCAAATATACACTAAACCATGGATCCTATTACTATTACTATTTCACACATTTGTAAAACAATGAGAAAATCCACTAATTCTGACAACAACATTAAAAAAGGATCCAAGATTCTATTTTGAGTGTATCCCGTACTTACCTTACTATGTTCTAGATAACCACAATACACTACAAGGGTTCATTCAAGGAAAATAAACAAATAAATAGATAACAATATCAAAATATCTCACCTTCACAATTTTTGACACCATCACCTTTAAACCCTGCAGGACACTGGCATTTAACCTCTCCATTATCCTGTTCATGAAGCAATTGACAAATTATGTGATAATTCAGTTTCCATTATGGATTTAAAAACCAATAGAATTTCAAACATTAAACATTTGGTGGAGACAAAACAAGCTAAGTAGAGGATCAGGAAATGTAATAACTACTAACCGAACAAGCAGAAAATGCATGTCCATTCCGGGCTTCATGCCAGCAACCTCCATTGTTTATCTTGCACCGCCCAGGTCCACTAGCTGTAAACCCAGAAGAAACTAGTTGAATGAAACTATGAATAAACATTTAAAAAGGTTAAATTACCATATAAGATCCTATAATTTTACTGAATTTTAAACTAAGTCCCAATAGCTCAAAAGTTTTTCATGGGACTCGTACATGTTCAAAAAATTTGAAATATGTCCTTATAGTTTTAACCAAGTTTTCAATTTGGTTCCTACTAATCATAAAGTTTTACAATAAAGCACTTGAAACCAGCAATAGCAATGCAGAATAACTTGCAATTGCAAATGACTGTAAATATCCATTAACAGAGCTTGACAGCCATCAACCTGTAGGGGTCTGTTTAAAAATTAATAGAAGTAAAGGGATACCATTAGAAACTGTTAACCTATGGAACTCCATAAAAAATCAATGAAATTGCAGAGACCTACAAAGTGATTTAACCTTTAAAAAGGATGTTCTAAAACTAAAGGATCATCACACCCTCTTACCCAATGAACAGAATTGATGGTAATAAGTAAAATAATTAACCCATTGATTACTCTACTTCATTGTAACAATATGCAAAATAAAAATAAGGAATAATGGCAGTGTCTTTTAAGCATAGGAAGATCATGGACCATTGTTCACAATGTTAAATATGCATCCTTCCAATTTCATCCTTTTCTTTTTCTTCAATTATGAGTAGACAGAATTACATAAAGATTTGATGAAATTTATGCAAATAGAAAAGTAAAGTTTATCATATTTTAACCTTCACAGGTTGTATAACCATCTCCTTTGAACTGCACACCATCCACCAAAGGGCATTCACATACACGCCCTCGGAATGTATCCTGTGAAAATGTTCACATATATTAATAGGAATGTAGAAAACTGTAACATGAATTACTCTGTTATCAGATAGTTGTTTTCACTAAAGTATACTATAAATACCTTGCATGCAGTAATGTTAGCTGTTTTATCCCGCCAACAACCACCATTATTCTCTAAGCACTCATTTGTCTCCACATCTATCAAGAAAAGTTTGTCACCAAAAAGTATAAAGTTTGAAACTAACAAGTAAACAAAAAGATATATCACCCCAAATACCAAAAGAAAGTAAACACTTACCACTGCTCAAACAAACAGCTGGTTCGGTAGTTTCTTCAAAACCAGAACAAATAGCTTTCATAACAGCACCTTTCTCCAATTTTCCTGAAAAAAATAAATATGAAAAATACTTTTAGGAATTGAAACCCCAGATAATTATCTATCAGAGAAGCATACAGTAAAAACCTCGATACTGCCGATTGTTGACAACTAGAGTAGGCAATATGGTCACATCACCTCGCGATCCCTTCCCAACCTATAAAAACCAGTTTGTTAAATATCTATATATAACAATCTTATACAATCAACTAAATGATAACAAATACTAATTAAAGTTATAAAGGAGTACTTGGGCATCTTGCTCTTCTTTCAAAACAGGGTTTTCAGAGTCAGCATCTGGATCTCCCATGCACCTTTCAATCTTTTTAATATCAAGACCTGCAGATATGAATAATCATATTTGAAAAATCATTTTCAACCATCCCATAAAAAACATAAAAAGCAATAATGATTTACTTGCCTAGTGATTCAATGACAGCATCTGCACATTTCTTGTTGTATTTTTTCTCCTTCATTGGGCATCTAATTTGAAAATCAGTAACATAGTCCCACCACACCCAAGGCTTTTTGGTTTCATTTGCCACCTTGAAAACACATAGCTGCCTTAAATTTTCAATAACCACATCTTTTCCATCATAACCAGTGCTAAAGTCCTGCTCAGGATCTGGGGCGCAATATCTTCCATGATTTATGCACTGGGACTTACACTGTTTGCTTAATGTGAATGCCTGAGGACAGTACCAAGTTATATAATGGGGTGTAAACTGAGTATACCCACCTTTCTCTAATATCTGTGCTGCACCCTTAAAATCCTTCACAAATTCCATCAACATATCACATTTAACTCCACACTCATCATTGCTGTTGGTCCACAACTCATACTCCACACGATCATCTGGGTGGGGGACAGCCTCTCTCCAATCAAGATTTACATTGACCATTTCCCCACCACTTATGGCATTCTTCAATTTTTCTCCGAAACTTTTCTCGATGAGAGCTGATGGTATTGTTATGTTCTCAATGTATTTTGCAGATGATCCATCCTCTTCAGGTGTGTCCATGGTTATTAATTTCTCCTCAATATCATCTGCAACAAGAACAGCAGAAGCTCCAGCCTTCTGGGCATTCCAGACCTTCAAAGCAAAGAAGCAATCTGCAAGGAACACATAAGAGGAACTAAGAATACACCCAAGATAACATTTTTGAGATTTGGAACAATGGACATGCGTATAGCAAGCTACCCAAATTCTCACTTTCTCAGCGCAAGTGTAAAAGCAAACCACAAAATTTAATTAACGGGTATTCAACTATCACATAAAGTTATAAAACCTAAAGAGTAAAGACCCATCTTAAACTATTAATCTATTCAAAACAAACTAATAGGCCAATAATTTATTTTCTCCTAAAAAAAAAAGATTAAAACCTAGCATGAATAACTCTTTGCAAACAAAACAACCAAGTGACACTTAACAATGGAAAAAAAAAGAATAGATGGACAAGGAGGGAAGGGTCGCACAACATTAATTCAAGCAGACTAAAACAAGCAATAGTAAATCTCCACGAATAAAACAGCAGGGCAGTGGCACTCAATTGACAAAATCAACCAATTTTAGCTCAGCAACGAGCAGAACAATCAAGGAAAGGACAAAGAAGCTTCTAGAACAAAGCAAAACAAGCTACAAAATTTCAACCCTTAAAATCAAAGATGAAAATAGTCGAGTTACAAGAATCTTACTTCCACGATCGAGCAAAACGATAGTAGGAAGAGCTCCAGGCTTGGATTTGAAGGAAATCCCAAACTCATCGAACTCCTTGCAACCCTTCTGGTTATCCTTTGGGTACACGACGTTTCCAGCCATGCTACCACCGTACTGGGGTATCCCAAAGTTGCCAATCGCACTGTCGTGGGTGCCCTTAATCTTATCCGGCGACGTCACCGTCAAGCTGTTCTTCTCCACCACGAATCTCGCCATTGACAACGGCGTCAAGGAGAGCAACAGAAACCCTAGAAAGAAACCCAAGGAGGATCTCTGAAGCTTCATTTTGGTAAGACCCAGAGAGAAATCCGCAACTGGGTTTTCCGATTTCCAAAATGGGTAGGCTTCAGAGATCAATTCTGGGAAGGAAAGAGGGATAAAAACTGCAACTTTATTCTCAGATTCTTATTTAAAAAAAAAAAAAAAAAAAACGAAAGTGGGATTTTTTGTTGTTATTTGAGAAGAAACAAAGCAGAGTTTGGAGCTTGTTTTGTTGGTAAAGGCAAAGGGGCAGCGTTACTTATTAGCGTTAGAATTGAAATTGAAAACCAATAAGTCACACGCAGTCTATAGTATAGAGATTAGAGAAAGACTTGGAGACTCGGAAACGCAAAGATTTTTCTCCCTCACTCTATGCTAAGTCCACGGAGACACAAAATTCTTAATCATTAAGCATTTTAAGCTTAGCATCCTTACTTATTTAATTTTTTAATTAAAAAATTAAATTAGATTATTGAAAAAACCCTTATTGTTGATGGTTTTTCAATTTTGGGTTAGGTTTTCAAACTTTATTTCATTTTTTTCCAATTTAATATTTTATCATTTATCAGCTTATCAATGGATTCAGTACCGGCACCGAACAAGGGAACAATGAACCCTATTTTTTTTAATGTGTAAACTATAATTAGCTCCAGTTTTATCTTTGGTAGAATCCGTTCGTTTGTACTTTTCTATAAGGGAAAAAAAACTTTTTCCTAATTAACAATATATTTTAAAATATAATAATTATATTTTTTGCAAAATGTAAAAGCCCATGAAAAAGTATTTTAGTGTTTCTTAAAAAATTAGAAGATACTTAGATAAAAACTTCAAACGAAATGTATATCATAATTTTTTTTAAGAAAAAAACACTTATCTAAATGCAACCTTTTTAAATTTTTTTCCGTTAATTGAGTTTATCTAAATTTTTACAGTATGTTTGATAGCGGAGAAAATAGAATGGAAAGAGAAGAAATAAAATAAAATAAAAACTTTTAGTTTGGTATGAAAAAATTTAGAGAAAAATAAAATAAAATTGTGGGATTCATCTAAAAGAAATTCTCTTTTTTCCTCATAAAAAATTAAGTGAAATTTATTTTATTATTTTTCTCATATTTCTCTTTTATAAAATAAGATAAGATGTCAGACCAATACTAACTTCTTTTCTCACTAAACACATTTTAGTGTGTGTTCGTGTTTTCCTCCGAGATATCGATTTGCGATTTCCCGAGAAGAGTATTGCAAGTGCAATATAAAGAGTACTATATCATTTCTCACTAAACACATTTTAGTTTAACGTGGATTTGAGGTGCATTGCAAGTGCAATATAAAGAGTATTAGTATGCGTTTAGTTTAGTATTAAAACTGATTAAACTTAAATTTAGATTCTTTAACATAATTATTACCAACGTTGAAAAGGTAACAATAAACTAAACATCGTGCTTTTATTCTCCTTTGTGGAGCGGCTGGAGACAGCCTCTGACTTGGTTCACTCAATTTGGATCCTTTCTGATGCCAAGGGAGTTGCCTTATTGAGAGGGTAGCTGCCTCTTTTATTTTATTTGTCACTTTTTGTTTCTGTTTTTTCTTTTCTTTTCCTCCTTCTCTTTCTCCCAATGTAACAACAAAAATGTGACATTTTAAATTTTTCTCTTGGTGATTTTGTTTTTAGTATCAATTTCTAATAATTTTACTTAAATGAAATTTGAATTCTCAAGATAATTATCTTAATAATTATGATTTATCCACATTAAAAATAATATTTAATAAATATAAATGATATAATTACGACTGAACTAAAAATAAAATAAAATAAATTAATGCTATAGACTAATATCTAAATGAATAAAAATATATACACCAAAATAAATGAATAAAAGTATAATGATTTATAACATCAAATAATCAAATGTTTGTTTAAAAATAAAACCAATTTTAAAATATATTGAGTAAAACTAGCTGAAAACTAATTGATTTTTTTATTAAAAATATTTGATAAAACTGACCAAAAATGATAAAATAATATATAAGAGTACCATCAATTATTAAATAATATTAATTATTGAATAATGATAAATTGAAGTTATTGAAGGATAAAGTTATAATAAATTTTTAATAGTAACTAAAAAATAACTTTTTTAAAAAAGTTACTTCAAGTATTTTATAAATAATTATTAATTACCTGAAAAACCTTAAAAATTAATGCAGTGTTGTGCGTGTATATAAATTGTCAATTGAGATATCTGATTATATATACCACCACTTTTTATTAGGACCTAGGAAGTGATTCTCACGAGTTTTTCTTTTCTATTCTACATTGAATTATCATAGAAATTAAATGGATATTAATACTAACCGTACAAATAATTTTTCATGTTTTAGACATTTTTATATGTATATTTTAAAATTGTATACAGAATTATGTTAGTGTCATTTTTTCTGACTTTAGGTTAAGTGCAAACAAAGAACGCTTATTTTAATTTAAATTAGATATATTGTTAGTATAAAAAATGTTTTATTGTTATGAAAAATCATACTATTTTTTACAATATTACAATTTTATTTATTGGTGTTTGTGACTAATTACTTTTTATATTTAATAATTGCATGAAGAAAACGTTTGACTTTGATATATAGGATTTTTAACAATGGCTGTGACACATGACGCGTCGGAGCCAATAACGAATTGACAAGTGCTCCTCAATCACTTACATGGACAAATCTTTGTATGAGCACATTATATTTCATCTTTTAATTATTTTAAGATAAGATCGGATGAGGATTTCTACTTTTCTAAAATGAACCGCAGAGAGTACAGAGCCTCTTCCAATGAGCAATGATCAACATTTATGAAATTAAGTTTATCATATCAATTTATTATATATAATGATTAAATATTTTAAGGACTTGGAATTTTAATAATTTAATAAAAAATTTAATATTTATCTCAAGTTTTTTTTTTTTTTACGGAAGGAAAAATATGAATTATGGAATTGGAGGTAAGTCTGTGTGGAGAAAGTATCAAAAAAAAAAAAAAGAAGAAGTAGAAATGAAGCAAATCAAGCCAGACCTTATACGTTTGAAAAGATTTTCTTTTTAAAAGCATGTTTTTACTTAAGGAACTATATATTTATAGACCGATATTTTATAATAAATTACTAGAAGTTTAACAGACTCAGATCTTATATAGGTGCTCAATAAATATATAATTTTAAAATATTTAGTATAATAATAATAACATTTTATTTGTATGAGTTTAATATCTGTACACTGTCAGTGTAAATAAATTTTACACAGACATTCAATAATGTGCTGACACATCATTTATTGAATTTAATAACACCTGAGGTATCATATTCATTAAATGATGTGACGATACACCATTTGATGTCTGTGTAAAAATTCTTTACACTGACAGTGTATATTAATTAAATCTTATTTATATTTACTTCAAAAGACCTTTTAGATAATTAAGGAGTCTTTGACATAAATTACTTATTAAGAGTTTGTTTGATAAAATTAGCTAAAAATTGTTAGTTGAAAAGTTAGATGAAGAGTGTGTTTGGTAAAATTAACTGAAAAGTTAGATAAAATTTAAAAACTAGCTGAAAGCTGAAAACTAGTTGTTTTGATTGAGAATGTTTGATAAAACTAGCTGGTAAAATGACATACAAGTATATCATAAATTATTAAATAATGATAAGTGATAGTTGTTGAGGGATAAAGTTGTAATAAATTTTCAGCTAGTAAATGAAAAATGGAAATGTTTTAAAAAAGTTTCCTCAAGTAACTTCTAAAAAAAAGTTAGTAGTTACCTAAAAAACTACCTCACCAAACACTGATGAAATGATTTTAGCAACTAATCTTAACTTTTATCTAGCTGAAATGTCTTATTAAACACACTGAAAAGCTAAAAAGCTAAAAAAAAAACTAGCTGATTCGTCGGAAGTGTTTTGTAAAATTTGCTAAAATGACATAACGACATCATTACTTAATAAATAATAAGAAGTGGAGTTGTTGAGGAAAAAAAATTGTAATAAATGTAGCTTGAAAAATGGAGCTTTAAAAAAAATTTTACCCCAAGAAGATTCTCGAACAAAATTAGTAACTACCTAAAAAGGCTATCTTACCAAAACTGATGAAATTGTTTCAGCTACTAATTTCAGCTTTCGTGTGTGTTTGGTAAAACCAGCTGAAAGACTAGCTTAAAGTTGAAAAGTTGACTGATTTGATTGAGAGTGTGTTTGGTAAAATTAACTGAAAAACTATATGAAAGCTGAAAAAACTAGCTAAAAACTAAAAGCTAGCTGAAAGTTGAAAAAACTAGCTGATTTGATTGAAAGTGTTTGATAAGACTAGCTGAAAATGGTAAAATGACATATAAAAAGATAATTAATTATTAAACAATGATAAGTGGGGATGATTGAAGGATAAACTTATAATAAATTTTCAATTAGTATCTGAAAATGGAAGTTTCTTTAAAAAAGCTATTTCAAGTAGCTTTTCATGAAAAACTAATAACTACCCAAAAAATAAAATAATTTCAGCTAATAATTTTAGCTTTTAACTAGCTAAAATTACTTATAAAAAATTTTAGATGCAAACACATCTGCTACCTCACGCCAGGGTGAAGGGTTAACTTTCTCTCCAATACTGGACAAATCCCGTAGAAGATAGAGTGTCACATCTGCAATATGTGGAACCCACACAACTTGTAGTGTCCACGTATTAAGTGTGTCACTCTCTTTTAAACTAGATAAGTCCACTCAATGGAGAGGATCTCCACCGCACGGTAAAAGTAATGAAATTTGCAGACTGTAACCAGACTTTTGCATGAACTCGATCTGAGCTAACCCCACGGATTCTGGGTGATGAACATGTAGCACATCAGGGTGACAGTTTGACATGACAATTGTTATACACTTATACAATATTGTGTCAAGCTAGATCAGATCAAGCATAATGAAAAAAAAAAAAAAAAGCCGCCTATGTAAATCTTGCATCTAATTGATATTAAGTACTAATTAATTGCTGTAGCATATGGGTGAAAATTAAACCAGTTAGTAATGTGACTGAAAACATTTCTTTCATCCCAAACTTAGCCATAAACTTTCCAGAAGTGTCATGACCTATTTCGACCCAACCCCTGTATTTATCTCCATAGAAAATGAAATGAGCAAAATTAAGTGGAGGAAAAAAAAACTGAAGTGCATATAATTATTTTGTTTAAGTTGTCAAACGAAAATAGAAAGAAAAGAAAACAAATTAACATAAGCTTCACATTAAAATTTTCTCTCCTCAAACGAAAAATATCAACTTCAAAAGATAATTTTACTCTTATTGATTTTATTCATCGATTTTTTCTCTCATTTAATGTAATTCATTTAATTCTTCTCATTATATTAAAAAAAATTATATTAATTGTATTTTTCCCTTACACTTTTTATTTAATCAAGCAAATGAAGAAAAAAAGTGTTTTTTATTTGCTTTTTTTTTTCGTCCTCGCAAAATTAGCGAGTTTTGTTTTTCACCCCTCCAAAAAAAAATTTTATTTAAACACCCCTGTGATTACTGTTACCCCTCCAGATTACCCTTGTCGTTACACTCTGTCAAGGGCCCTAACGGAGCGCATACGTGGCAATTTTTGAGTGGTTGATTTTATTCTTTTTAATTTAGTTTATTATCAACCCTTTTATGTTTTATTTTCCTAAATGAAAGGCTTTATCGAACCCCCTTCAATCCCTAATTTTTCCTTTGCTCCAGAGAAAAGCAAGTTACCAAGTCTTGGATCGGAAGCGAGGTGGGTGAAAGGCAACAATGAAAGGATGACGATCTGGGCAGGAGACTTACACTAATGCCATGAAATCCTCATCGTCTTCTTCCTCTCACTCGAGGCGCATGACATGCAAATGTGGTGAAGAGGTTTTGCTATTGAAGTCAAGCACGAAAACAAACCCAGGGAAGACTTTTTGGAGGTGCCCAAATTGGAAGGTTAACCCTTATCGTTTTCTGTAATTTTTCCCCTCTGTTTTGTTGTTTTCTTTCTTGAATCTGACCATGAACACGGTGGTTTTTTCAGAGCAGTGAAAGTTGTAACTTTTTCCGATGGTGTGATGAAGAATTCGTGCACCAAACTGGAAAGGAGGAGGTTCATACACGAGTTGAGTTGGAGATTGCGGATCTGGAGTTCAAAATAGCAAAATTAAAGAGAAAGTTGATGGAGGAAAGAGCTGTTAGAAGACTAATGACAATTGTTATAACAATATCTTGGGCATTGACTGTTGGCCTTTGTATTTTTTCTTCAATTAAGTGTGTAGGTTCTTAGTTTACGGTTTTGTTTGTGGTTGTTCACTTGGATTGTAAGACAACCTTTTTGTTGTGCAGTTTGTGTTAGCATCAATGTAATGAAGAGATGATTAATGATAAGTTTGGTGGCTGTTTTTTGGTGTTTAATATGTCTCTGTTAGCAAATTTTTACCTCTTATATTTCACGGTTATAGATTGGTGGAAATAACAGTAGTTCCATAGCAAAGATAATTGCACAATAAAATAAAAGCAAAGTGTGCACATCAAAACAGAATTTGCATAAGCAAGAATAACTTCATTAAGCATCACCTATTTTTGTTTGCATACACCCACCAAAACAAAAGGACTTCATTGTGTATTTTGGAAGCACTTTACAGATCAACATAATGACCCTAATGACCATTAAATATTAAGCAGGAATCATATTCAAAACACATGTCTCAGAACCCAAAAAAAAGAGGACCTACTGACTATTACATTTTTGTCCATATGTTGCATAAAAGCAAAAGGTCCCATGTGACTCTTGTACTAAAGGAATCAACTGTCAGTCCCACTTGTCTGAGTGGGAATTACACCATTTGTGGCACCAACACTTTGGGGGGGGAATAAATGGTTCAGTAGGGTTGGTGCATCCATCCTCATAACTCTTTCCTCCTTCACCAGCAGTCAGTGCCCTTGCAAAATCTGTAACTTGCTGCACAATGTTGTATGTGTGAAGAAGATCTGGAGGAATGGGGATCTATTTGGTGACAACATTCCAATCAGGTTGCTCACCAGAAATGACTTGGCCTGCTAGACCTTGCATCAACAACAAATACAGACTCCATGTAAAGGTTTGTATAGTGCAAGTATCATAAACAGAAAAAATAGGTTACTTGGCAGCATACCATGACTTTCTGCAGATTCTGAATTAGCTGAATGTGGCTTGCAGGAGGAGATCCAATTAAAGGGTTCTGTAAATGATGCATATATAATGTTTGAGTAAGTAATGTTTTAAGATGAAGTAGGAAAATGTGAAAACCCTGTGCAATTGTTAATTTTACCAGCTCAGTCATAGTGTTGTTCAATTTTGCATTCAGTGCATCAAGGAGATTAAGTTTAATCTCAGTTGGAGTCTGTACATGGTTTAGTAGGTAGAGTTAAAATGAATTTGTTTTAAATGAAGCAAATTTTATTAGGGATTTTATCAGCAATTACCTGAGTATTCTGAATTTGTGGTTACCCCTTGTTGATGCATTTTTTCTGCAGCCTTTCCTTTTGTACTGACTTAGGGATAAGGTGTCTTGGATTAGCACTTTTCCTTTGTCTCTTCTGCTGGTTTACTTCAACCTAAAAAGCAGGAACATATACCAATAAGAACAACACATTTATGAAAATAATTAGGAAAAAGCATTTACAATAGCACTTTATATGATACATACTTTATCATATTTTTGTGCACTTTGAGAATTTCCAGCTACTGTGTTAGCATCCCTTGATGTTTCTGTAACTTGGATTGGCACACTTGCTGCTGCTTGGACAGGCACACTTGATGCTGCTTGGACAGGCACACTTGATGCTGCTTGAGGTTGTTCTTCTGTTGGCTTAAGGTTACATTTTCTACTGTTATGCCCATATGAGTGGGAAAAACTACAAGCATACTTGGTGTTGGTCCTTTTTAACTTGGTAGGGGCAGGGTCTTCATCAGGCTCTCTTCTCCTAAGCTTTTTGGGGCGGCCAGGGCATCTTTTGTAGGTTGGAGGGTACATGATCCCTTGATCAGTTTTTGGCCACATACTTTAACCATTGATAGGTGAGATAATTTGTCCATAACAGAGTTCATAAGTTTCCCTCAAATAATACCTATGTACATACATCTCAGGTTTGTCTCCCTTATAGAAAATAGCAGCAACTGCATGCCTACATGGTATTCCCACAAGCTCCCAGAAATTGCAAGTACAAGAGCACATTTTCAAGTCTACAACAAACTTATGTGTGAAATGCCTATTAGTAACCTCAAATTTTTGTTGCCCAGCCTATGTTGCAAACCAGTTTGCTGAGTGTTCAATCTCCCTATCTAGCCTCTTTCTAGGTTTTGGCATAACATCCCCCTTATACTTAGACACCTTATCCTTAAGAGTGGCAAATCTACTCATTATGTACGCGCGTATCCATTCAAACATGGTTATTATAGGCTTATCCCTTGCTAATAATATTGTACTATTAAAAGCTTCAGCTAGGTTATTCATGATAACATCACATCGAGGGTAGTATGAGAAAGCATGCTTACACCAGTGTCTTGTAGGGACTGCTGTCAACCACTCATAGGCCTTCTTGTCCAGCTCCTTTATCTGTGCCATTTTTTCCTCCCAGGCTTCCACATAAGTTGCCTTTGCAGCACCCATCAATAGATCTCTCAGTAAGGTTCCCCCTCCAAATTTCTTTTTAAAGTTGGCATAAAGATGCCTTACACAGAATTTGTGTTCAACCCCTTGCAGCATCTCCTCAAATGTGGGGATCAACCCCTGCATGCACAATAATAACAAAACAAGTTACTAACAAGTTGGGTTATGTGAAAAAAATAAACTGTAATAATGGATTAAGATACATACCTTCTGCTGATCTGAGATGAAAACCCACCTATTGGTGGTGATATCTCCAATGTCTTCTAGCAAGAGTGTTAGGAACCATCTCCAACTTTCTTTGGTTTCATTCTCAACCACCCCAAAAGCCAGTGGAAAGTACTGGTCATTTGGATCTCTTCCTACTGCAATTAATAGCTGACCACCATATTTAGTCTTCAAATGGCACCCATCCACTCCAATAAAAGGTCTACATGCATTCACAAACCCTTTCTTGCAGCCATCCAAACACATGTAGAAGTTACCAAACTTTGGTGGGATGGTAGGGGAAATCCTCTCTACTCCAATTTTGTAGGTATTCCCAGCACTAGCACGCAGAAGCTCAGCTGCATATGACCACAACAAGGAGTATTGCTTCTGTGAATCACCCTCAATGACAGACCTTGCAATTTTACTTGCCTTCCAAGCTGTGGCTACTGTTATTCCAGTTGCATATGTGGTCCTCATTTCAGCAATGACATCTTGCAATCTCATGTTAGTGTTACTTCTAAACTTATCAGCCAACACTCTTGCAACCCATTTTGATTTCACATTCTTATTATTAAAAACCCTCCCACATGTATGTGTAGCAATTAAAGTCTTGCATCTGAAAGTTTGGCTACCCCCAACCTTGCTTACTAGCATAAAAAAATCACAGCTTTGCTTGCACCTTACTCTTACTCTTTTTGTATCATTATTCTCAAATCTGACCTCTTTGCCATTTAACACAGGGTGTTCTAATATAACATCTTTGAATTCCCTTAGAGATGCAAATTCCATTCCCAACTTGATTTTGAATTCCTTGCACAAGTCCTCCTTCCTAAATTTAGGATATTTGTCTTTACACACCACATCCCCTTCACCATCCGACCCAGACAGGCTTTCAAGGTCATCAGAAACATACTCATCTTCCATCTCATGCCTGAAGTCAACAATTTCATGTAAAACATCTGAATACACATTAGGCATATCTCCATTAACATTAACAACAATATCATTACTTAAATTTGTTTGACTACTCCCACTAGGATTCTGTTCTATGTTCATTGCACTCCCAACACCCATTTCATCAAAGTTCATTGCATTCCCCTGCTCCATGGAACCCCCTGTATTTTGTTTCTTAGGCCCAATGGGCCTTTTTGGTGGACTAGACTTTTTCCTTCCACTAGATCCAGCAACTGAAATGGTTTCCTCCCTAACTGATATTGGTTCCTCATTGGGCCCTATTGGTGGTGAAGTGTCAAACCCATCATCCAGGCCCAAATCCCTTTCCTCTTCACTGTCACTAAAGTGTATGCCATTCAAACTATCATCACTCTCATCCCCATCATTCTGCACACAATCCTCACTATTCCCCCCACCACCGGCTCCCACATTCTCCCTTACAGTAAATCACAGAATAACTCACACCAACCTCATCTTCCACAAATACATCCACTTCACATTTGTTTGTAATGGCAAAATTAGCCATCTCCATAGCACTTTCATTATCTTTTATTGGTCTTAATCCTCCTTCCAAACTACTTTCATTATGTTTCCACCAGAACTTGCAGTTCCCAGTATGTCCTAAATCCTCTTTTACAATTCCCTTTACTTCAGGATAGGACCACTTGTCTAGGTCTAGGTTGTGTATGGCATGAACTTCCCCCCTAAGTAGTCATGACTGGGGTGAGTTACAAAAGTACCTCTATGATGGAAAACTACAGTAAATGACATCCTACAAATCAAATGCCAAAACTCAGTTATTAATGCATTTCCTTTACAGATTTCTAACATAAATGCAAATAAATCATTCAAACCCAACCCATTGACCCCACATGTTCGGTTCCATTAAACCCTATACAGTTATAATAGGCAAAAGCAAACGACACATTTGACAAAACACTGTACCTACAAATTGCTAACATATTATTAAACAAATGAACCGAACCCCACCCATTGACCCCACAAGTTTCCACCCACAAGTTCTGTTCCATTAAAACAAACAATGAAGAATATTATACTCACCTTCAACGACTTCAAAGCAACCCACACGTGACTCGGTCGTTTGACTCCAACAGCAAAGCGTTCAACCTCGAGTTCGCCTCACGACACTAAAGAAAGGTATAACACTTGCTTAGCTAGGGTTGATTTGTGGGGGAGTAGTGGTAAAGTCTCACTAGGTCACAGGGGTCTTAAGCAAACGACTTCTAATTGGGTTACATTTTCCTTTTGAAATTATGAAAAAAATATATCAGAAAAAACGTTTCAATATCTATTAAAAAATAAATAAAATTAACCACTCAAAAATTACCACGTATGCGCTCCGTTAGGGCCCTTGACGGAATGTAACGGCAAGGGTAATCTGGAGGTGTAACAGTAATCACAGGGGTGTTTTAATAAAAAAAAATTTTGGAGGGGTGAAAAACAAAACTCGCTAATTTTGTGAGGACGAAAAAGATATTTAAGCCTTTTTTTTAACTTGTACCATTTGCTTTTCATTCGGATAACGTATAAAAAACAGTAGTGATATACGTACCACTACGGTGCGTACCACACTGGTACCGCATGTAGTACTTTTTGTCTTTCCCCCCTTTTTTCTGTCTTTTTTTTAATAAAATTAATTTTTATTTGTTTTTTAATTTATTATTATATTTATTTCATTAAATAAAAATATAGATCAAGAAATACAATAAATGTGTGTTTTTTGAAGGGTTAGCATAAGTTTTTTATCATCATTATTCTATTTTGATGCTAATAACCAAATATACTATTCTATTCACCGTTTCTGTGCACACAATTAACCTCACAAATTCAATTAACCAAATATCTCACTCCGTTAACCATCAATGTATACGCCATTAACCTCATTTAAAAATTTGTTCACCGTTTCTGGCCACATAATTAACTAGGGATGACAATTGAGCTCAAGCCCTATGGGTACTCGCAATGGGCAGGGTAAAAACCCACAAAGCGGGCATTGGCGCGAGTACGGGCAAAAACCCGCATTTTTTCATGGGGACAGGCACGGGTACGGGCACTCTGATGCCAAATTTGCCCCATACTCGAACTCATATATATATATATATATAATTATTTAATAAAAAATACCGTATATAATCATGTATAGGGATATATTAATTTTATTAAAATATCTAATATATTTATGCATATTTTTAAAATTGATATATATATGATATTACAAATTAAAAATGTGTTTTTATAACTATCTATTTGTGTTTTTTTTACTTTATAATATATAACTAATTAGTGTTAATAATCATTTTTTACAAATCTTGAAGAATTCTAACACATGATATCCAAGTTTATAAAATAGTATGACGTGAAAGTATATTGTATTATTTAATAAAAATTTTGAACTTTAGATAATTTGTTGTGTTTTATAACATTAACATATTGTGTTTCAATGCAATTAAATTGTTGTGTCACTGATATTTAAAAATTATGTTTGGACGATCTTCGAGTAACTTTTTCAATTGAAATATAATTTTCTTAAATTAATATTTTTTTAGTAAGTTGTTAATTTTTTACTTAATAAAAGTGCGAGTAACAAGCATATAGATGCCCAACGGGTGTGGGGGTAGGCACTAAAGTTACTACTCACGCGGTTACGAGCTTTTTTTGAATACGCGGGTACGGGGACGGGCACTGTGGTACCCTGCCCAAAGGGTACCCATTGTCATCTCTATAATTAACCTCGTGTTAACAGAAGTTGCAATTAAACTCACAAAATCAATTAACCAAAAATCTTATTCTGTTAACCACAAATAGATACATCATTAACTTCATTTTTAAATATGTTCACTATTTCTAGCCACATAATTAACCTCGTGTTAACAGGAGTTACAATTAATCTCACAAAATCAATTAACCAAAAATCATATTCAATTAACCACAAATAGATACACCATTAACCTCATTTTTTAATATGTTCACCGCTTCTGGACACATAATTAACCTGGTGTTAACATGAACGATTAACACAAATTTTATGTGATCATTTATTATATTTCTTGATATATATTTTTATTTAAAGAGATAAATAAATAATAATAAATAATAAATATAATAATAAAATAAAAAACAAATAAAAACTATTAAAAAAAAGAAAAAAATGAAAAAAAAAGATAAAAGCACGTATAATGCGGTACCAGTGTGTACTGGTACACACTGTAGTGATACGTTTGACATTTTCCTATAAAAAATCACCTATTTTCTCTCTTCTAAATACGTATGGCGATAATCGTATCGTACAGTTTATTTACATCGCTACCATATGTGGCCCATAAAATCAATGGTGCAAGTTCTTCAAAAATTGAGGTTATATACGTTGGTTTGAAAAGATAAACGAAAATGAGAGAAATAAGTGAAAATGGTGGTTAAAATTAGAATAGGCTTTTAGATTATTTGATTTAAAAAAAATGACTAATATTTTCTCTTTTCTACTAAGTGAAAAGAGATAAAAATAACATATTTATTAAATTGATAAAAATATTCCTATTCTGTGTTTGAGAAAAAAATAATTTGTGTGTAATAAGAATGTTGTTATAGTTATACTTATTTTCTCTTTTTCTCTCTTTTATTTTTCTTTATTTTTAGAGACTAAAATTAAAATTAGACTGATACCCATTATTTTTTATTTATCTTTTTTCTATTTTTCTTTTCAACAAAAAAAAAATGATATCCTATTTCTCTTTTACCCTTTTTTTCCCTCTCTAACTTTACAAAACCAAACATATCATGGATGTCATGCTATATAAGTGATGGAAGGATAAGAAAGTTAGACCTACCCTACATCATAAGTACCAAAAAAATTTTTATTTTCTACATACAATTGAATAGCCCTATAACAGAGGAGAGGACATCAAGATTTTAAAAAAGAGCAATTATTATTGCAGAAAAATTGTACTACCAGTTCCTTTTCTTATCATACTACTTTTCTTTCTTAAAAAAAATAGCTGCAACACAGTAAAAATGTCCATATATATGGCATTGGTATTGGTTAATCCAAATTATAGGACATGGTTGCACTAGGGATTTTGGAAATTGCAACAAGGCCAAAAGTCAAATACTCTGTTAGATATATCATATATCCCTATTGTCTTGGCAGCAAGGTGTTGGTTAATCTAGAGAATAGGATATAGTTGCATTAGGAAATTTGGATTGGTGGTGAGGTATTCACCATTTGTGTGAAAGATTTGGAGATGGCATGGTTATTTAGCATGTGTTATGTGCAATGTTGACTCTAGAGTGTTTGACTTGTGAAAACTGCTCTAGTTCAGTTAGAGCTTGCATGTTGGGAAGTGGCCATTTAAAATGCAACTGAGATTAATTAAATTCATGATACTAAACCATTTCCTATATACTGAAAACCCCCAGATTACAAGGTTAATAGCTTACAAAATTGAGTGTTCATCAAGAAAAAGCTAGAAAAAAAAATGTTGGAGAGTGTTCACAACTCTGAATCAACTGCATACAACTTGCCTTTCCTCTCCTAAAACAAACAAATTATAAGCATAAATCAGTTAATTGAACATGTCTCTCATAGATGAATATGATAATGAAGGAAAAACAAACTACCTCTGCAAATGTGCGTTTTTTATTCATCACTTTTGTCTTTGATTTGTTGATAATTGACTGTCTCTGAAAAATTATTAAAGTGAACACAAGTATAACGTATATATAATACAAACAATTAAAAAAAGTAACACAATAAATTGTCTCACACACACACAGAATGAAACACTGCATAAGATAGATAAGGGCCTGTTTGGTTTGCCTCTGTTTCCATTTTCTGTTTCCTGTTTTCTGGAATTTTACAAAGGAAAAACTGGAAATGCTGGAAACAAAAAATTGCTGTTTCTAGCATTTCCAGTTTTTCCTTTGTAAAATTTCAAAAAACAGGAAACAAAATGAAAACAAGAAATGGAAACAAGAAATGAAAATGTAAACCAAACAGACCCTTATTATGTACCCGTTGTACTAGTTGCTTCTTCTCTTTTCCTGTCATGAATTCATGATCTTGTTCTTCAGGTAAATAAAAATTAGATTGTATCTGTTAAAAGTTACAACAAATGGATTAGGAAACTGTCTATTTTGAATGAGTATGATTTCATGTAATAAAAGCCAAGGTCACGGACAGACAGAGAAGCCACACTACTAACCTTTTCCATGGTAGATTGATAGAGGCATGGATCATTATTCTCATTTTGATTTGGTGTAAACTCAAATAAACATTGGAAAAGTTCATTTTCCTGTTTCAATAATGAAAAATAATTAAATATTTGACAAAACAGATAACAGAAAATTTTCATTAAACTAATAAAATAAGTGCAATGAGTACATAAGATCTAACCAGCATATGTTTCGAAAATTCTTCTTCTCCAACAAAATTCTTCAAGAACTTCAACTGTCAAAGGGGAAAAGTTAAGAACATATATGAGTAGAATAACATTAATTAATAGTAATATTTGGAGCAATTAATGAATGGAAAACAACCAATTTACCTGTATCATCATAGACCATGAAGACAGAGCTAATTTATGTCCATTAATTCTTTCATAAGTTTGTGGAAATTTGTCCTCTTTGAAATACCTTAAGACATCCCAATCGGTCCTAGCAGCATTACAAAAGATTTGTTTTAGATAAATTTGACTCCTTGCTTTTGAAGCTAGTTTCTCTAATTGCTTCAGAGTTGTCTCTTTAATATGTTTCTTGTTTTCTGAGTACTTGATTGGGGATGCAGTTGAAGTAGCTTCATCATAGAACTTGTCAAGATTATCACGATCAAATATCACAGCCAATGCCTCGCCGGCTGCCACACAAACAAAATCATCATCTGATTCTAACATCTTCAGAAAATGAGAGATTGCCCTGCATCATTTACAAAATCATCATTTATGTTTTTGATGTGGCAACAAGTAAGCTAATCCTAGTTGACCCTTTTTTTCAATAAAAAAATCTTAAATTGTGGGAACATTTTAAAAATCACAGAAAATAATGTTTAGATTTCAAGTTTTAAATTATAAAAATTTATTTAAAATCTTTTAAAATTAAAAACTCGTAACCACCCAAACGATCCCTAAATTATTGACTTCTATTTCTATATCTACATTATTAATTCACTCACCCTTGCCACTGATTGTAGGAAATTTCCCATCCATCTACTGTTGTAACGAGTAACGACCAAGCCGAAATTGCAGTTGATATAATGATAGGGACTTGATTTTTTGTTGGCACCTGAAAGGAAAACATGGCACTCTTAATTAGCCTCATAAGGATATGGATACATTTGAACCAATCACCTGTTGGATTTTGCAATCCTTGATAGTTTTAAGAATTCAATCTTACATTTAACCATGTTATTTTCTAAAAGTTCTGAAGATGACATTTCTATTTCTAATCCTTATCTTTTACTTACATCTTTACATTGTTTTATTTTGTGTCAAATTTTAATTATTATTGCTATAATTACATAATTGTCTTCAAATTTATATCCAAATCTATTTTATTTTAAATCATAATAAATTCAAATATCTATCATTCTCTCCATATTCCTGAGGTCGAAACCTTTTTTTTTGTCAATTTTAAATTGTTATTTATCCCCTAATATCACAATCACAATATATACACACATCAAACTCAAATCAATTATCCCATAATATATTTAAATAATTTAATTTTTTAATTTAAATTAATTACCCTCTAGTATATATATATATATATGCATGCATACATTTTAAATGGAGTAATAGACACTAAATAATATGATAACTAAGTATATTAACCCAAGTAATACACGGATAAATATTTTATATAATTAAATTTATAATAAATTAATATATTTAAATTTTAAAAATAGATATTTTGAAATTTAATATACATTATTATTTGATGATATTTTATTATTTTATATTGATCTTGAAATATAATTTACATTATTATTTGATAAATAATAATAAGATATAATAAAATTATTTAAAATTATAATGATAAAAATAAAGATTTATATAAAAAATAAGCATTAGAATAGAAAAAGATTGTATAAGATTTTGAATATTAATAAATTTTAAATTTTGGGATTAACATTTATTAGCATTTTAAAACTCAAATAGGAAGAGAGAAAATTTTACTATTAAAAATTGAAAGGGAAAATTCCACTCTCACATGTAGTGAGTGGAATTCACCATCCAATGAGAGAATGAGAGATTACTTAAAATTATTGAGAGGAAGAGTGGAATGTGTGAGTGTCTATTTCTCCAATGTGAAGTCTCACACGTGACTTGGATATGATACACTTAAGGGAAATTTCACTAATTTCGTATGTGGTATATAACAATAAGTTAAAATTGCTAAATGAATTATATAAACCAACAAGGAAAATATCTAGTGTAGTGCTAATTGATTAGAGTACTTACATTAAGCTTTGATTTTGGAAGAATGAATTCCCATATTATTTGCATTGCTGTTTGAGACTCTACTGAATTATTTGCACAGAAGAAAGTAACCACGGCCAAAGAGTCCAAGAGAGTAACAAAGGCCCAATGGTCCATCCTCTACATGAAAATTCCGGTTTGTCAAAAAAAAAAAAAAAAAAAAAACTTCAACATCTTTCCAAAAGAATTCTTTAATAGTGACTTTAATTAAATGACTTTCAAATAAACATGAAACTTTACATTACCTCAGTCGTTAGCACTTGTGTGAGTGTAGAAATTGTTTCTCTATATATTTCTTGTGCACGATCAGTACCAGAGAGGGTCATTGCCATCAATCCTGCATTTGCATATAATTGAAGTTGCTTTGTGCTAATTAAAATACATGTGCATGCTAAATAAAATTAAGGAGATGTTTTAGACAAACCTAGAACTTTAGAAGCCAATTGCTTCTCTTCGGCACAACCTCTTTTAATGGAATTCAAAATACGATAAAAGCAAGTGGCAAATCTGAAAAGATAAAAACAAAAAGAGTCTAGCATCAATATTATGATATATAACAAAGCCAAATCTCGAGCAATAAAAAAAAAAAAAAAACTTATATCAATGGTCTTACCGTTGTTGGAGGCAGTCATATCCCTCCCTACGATTGAGGGTTTTAACAATTGACGATAGAGCATCCTTTCTAACAGAACCCCTTTAATTATAAAAGGAATAAGAATATTAAAAACAATTTAATAAAATAGGAAATTGTAAAAACTCAAAACTAAACAGAAACAATGACAACCTTCTTGATTCCAGTTCACCTAACAAAGACATCAATGTTTTAGGAGGTCTAGGAATGAGTAATATATTGTCACCACCTTTCTTAATGTTGTTTGGAGCTATTTTGTACCCTGGCGAAAAAATCTAAATTAATAAGATATCAAATCTACAAAATTGAATGACATGAAAAAGTACAATTAACAGAGAAAATTGAAATCAAACACAACTAAAATTATAACTTTTACGTGTTTTTAATTATAAAAAAATTACATTGTCATCCAATGATTTATTTAATAAATATAACACCTAATGTGTTATTAAATTCAATAAAAGTATTAAATTTTGTAATCACTATTCTTAATACAACTTTATCTATAGTTAAAACCCCGACCAAGTGATATTAAATATATTAAAACTAATTAACAAGAATTATAACTAGGGTTGTAAATGAGTCGAGTCGAGTAGAGTATCTAAAGCTCAGGCTTGGCTTGTGAAAAAATGGGTGGCTCAAGTTTGACTCATTTATTTAAACGAGTCAAACTTAAAGCTTAGGCTTGGCTTGTTTAGCTCATTTATAATTTCATATTTTACTTTTATGAAAATTTTCTTTAAATATTTTTTTAAATTTTATGAATTTGATATTTAATAAATATTTTACTATTAAGTGATAATATAAAAAGAATATTCTTAATATATGATATATATATATATAATTAAAAATTTTAAAATATTATATTTTTCGAAATTCAATGCATAATTTCTTAACTAATATAAGAAATGTTTCAATATTTATTTTCATATATAGAGTAATTATTTTACATTATTATTTTATTATTTATTTTAAAAATAAACTTATAACAATATGTTTTCTTTTTCTTTTCTTAAATAATCTTACTTCAGCTTAATTATTTATATTAATTATTATATATATATAATAAGTGAACTATTCACGAGCTCTTAATGTCAAGCTTATAAAGTTTGGATTTTGCTCATTTAAATAATCGAGCAATTAACAAGTCGAGCTCAAATAGTTCATAAATAACTCAGCTCATTTACGACCCTAGTTATAACTAAAAACAACTAGTATTTCATCTTGTATAGTATATGTGATAAATATATCCTTTTAAAATTTAGTTTGTATATATTGTTATTGTAAAAAAAGATTTACATTGTAATTTAATAATATGTTATCATACTCTTATCATGCCAATGGGTACTAGTATGTTTATTAAAATATATTTTTCTAATAAATATATTAAAATATTATAATTTTTTATTATTTTATAATGAGATAAAATTTATTCTATATTGTTTTATAATAATATTTTTAATATAGTAACCTGTAATAATATTATAATATATTATATGACATTATTTTTTTTAATAATTTTTAAATTTTTAATTATTAATAGGTACTAAAAATACTCACTTCCTTGTATAAATATCTACTAATTTTAACAAGTATAAATATGGACAGTATCTGTTCTATCTCCCATCTCCCATCTCATTGACATCGCTACTCTACCCAATTGAAATATTTTAAACCTACGTCACATCTTGACCCTTTAATATATTTTCTTGTACTTAATTTTAAAAGTTGCATTTTATATAATGAATTAAGATGTTGGATGGTGAAGTGCAAGAGAATTCACATATATTCATAAGATATAAAGAAACAGAGATTTTTAAATACAAACAGGACTCTCAAGCGAAAATTCCATATGATTATAAACAATTTATATATTTTTTATAGTTATTGAATAAATAGATTCTTATTAAAATATCTAAATGTAAGTAAAAATATTTTTCAAGCTAGTGATTATATGAAATTAAAATACCAAATTTAAATTTTCAAACTTACTTGTTGTTGAAGTCATCCTTCTTGATCAAAGGGAATGCTTGATCTTCAAATCCTATTGCTACTGAAACACTACACCCTTTAATCACAGCTCTCAATGGGTTAAGTTATATATATTAAGAAACTCTGGATTGAGAGTTGTTGCAGTGAATTTAATTTTGATGAAGGGGGAGAGGGGAACCATATATCCTTACTTGGGTATACTTGGCCAGATTGATCAATGGAAGAAACGTGATTGGTTAGCCAATGAAGCTCATTCTCTTAACTTAGAACTTCATGCATGTCTTTCCGGAACCAATTCTGCAGCCTTGAGTTGAGTTCTTTTCAGTTTTGACTTGTAGCCTCTTGTTATCAAAGAAAGAGATTAATTGAAGTTGACACATTTATTTCTTTTGTTAACTAAAATAAGAAATAAAGAATGCAGATACTGAAAAATTTGTTAAAAGATTTTATTTTATTTTTTATTATTTAAATAAAAGAATATCTTCACCAAAATAAAGGAATATAAAACGGGTTGATCGTGCACGTAAGTAGGAATGTAAAAAAACTGCACCCGCGGATAAGCATGGATATACCCGCAATGGGTACCCGCATATTTATTAAATGAGTGGGGACAAACCCGCTTCGTGGGTACCGTTTATTCATTAAATATATTTTCTATTAAATATATTATAATATTAGAATTTTTATTATTTTATAATGATATAAAAATTATTTTGTACTATTTTATAATAATATTTTTAATATATTAACATGTAATGATATTATGATATATTATATGACATGTTCCCTCTTTCTTTCTATAAATTTTGAATTTTCAAATATTAATGGGCACCCGTACTGCTACCCGCATGGGTACCCGTTAATTTTAGCGGGTATGGATGCGGATAGTGCATTAATCACCCCGTCCCCGCCACGTTTACATCCGTATATGTAAGTTATATCAAGAATTGTTATTTATTTTTAAATTAGTATTTTAGAATTAATTATTTCAATACTATTATATTATTAAAATATACAAAATGGTATGCAGCACTAAAAGGATCAATTTAATATAAACTTATTTGAAAAAAAAAATGTAATGAAATACTAATCTTTAAATATTGTACTTTTTTATTGGGAGACATTAGCTGTTAATAGACAATTATCAATTTTCTTATTATATTTTTAGAGTTTCTTCCACATATATATATATCCCTTATAAAGATAACAATATTGCTTCAAATCTCTCTCAATCTTTTAAAAAAATTGATATTTTAAAATCTAAAAATTTATTGTTCTAATTCTTCATCTATTTTTTCCTATTCTATTTTTTTAATTTAAATATGAATCCTTATCATTATTATTTAATAATCCTTAATTAATTATTATAACAACAAATGATAAAATTTGATTCGAATAATATGATAATTGATTAATATATCAATTTTTTAATATATAAAAGGATGTGATAATTTTAAAATTATATGAAATATTACTGATTGAATAGTATAGTTGAAATAATTGATCCTAAAAAATTCATATTTCAAATTTAAAGTAATTATCCTCTAATAAATACATTCAAATTAAATTTCTAATTCTAACTAATTATTTCTTAATATCCATATATTGAGGTCAAATTATACACATAATTCTTACAATTTATATCATAATATATATATATAATGGAACGAAGTCTAAGAGTATTTTTCCCCCGCCTAAATGGGGTTAGTAATGTAATTAGTTATTGTTATAAATGTGGAGCATATTATGGAGAGAAAGAAAGCCAATTAAAATTCAGATTTATGTCATCATTTATCCACCCACTCATTCTCTTTCCGTAATTAGTCATTCAGCATATTAAAAAGAGAGAGAATCCTTATTTTTACAATTCAAATTCAAATCCTGATTGATTCTATTTTTTCCTATTCTAATTTTAATTCCTATTTCTTAATTTAAATTTAAATTTCTATTTTTTCCTATTATAATTTTAATCCCTATTTTTTAATTTAAATTTAAATTTGAAATATTATCTTTATCATTTAAGTCCTTTATATATATATATATATATATATTACAGAGTTATATCCTGTAAGTAATTCATTCCCCTTCTTTTATTCATTGAAGGATGGTAACACGTTTTGTCTCAATTGTTGACATTGGTTATGGTAGAATAGACTAGAAGATAAGAGTTCGAATCATCAATATGTGCAAACGATATGTGTTTGTAGGACTTTATAGATATAGATATGTGTATGCATTTCATAATATGATATTTATATGTTTGTAGGATAATAATAATAATAAAGATGGTTTATAGATGAGGGCTGATTTTTCAACACAAGTAGATGATATTATGAAAAATAATCTATCTCGACAAGAGGATGCAAAATATTCCCCAGTGTCATCTATAAATGCAAAATAATCTCTTGTTGGGACATATTATTTTTCATATTATCATCTACTTGTGTTGAAAAATCAGCGCTCATCTGTAAATCATTTTCATTATTATTATCCTACAAATATATAAAGATCATATTATGAAATGCATACACACATATTTATATCTATATAAAATCCTACAAACACATACCGTTTGCACATATTGATAATTCGAACTCTTATCTTCCCGTCTATTCTACTATAACCAATGTCAACAATTGAGACAAAATATGTTGTCATCCTTCAATGAACAGACAAAGGAGAAAGAATTACTGACAGGATATAACTTTGTAATATATATATATATATATATATATATATATATATATATATATATATAAAAGCAAACAGAACCCCCCCCCCCCCCCCAACGTCTTCTTCCTCGCGCACTAAGGGTGGTGCACCTTTTCAATTTTTTGTTGTTTTTATAAAGAAAGTAGTTTGTAACTTAAAAATCGAAAAAGAATTAAGAAAAAGCCCCCCTTGGCGTCCCACTGGCCATTTTTTCCCCTTTTATTTGATTTCAATTTTATAGTTTGTCTTGTTTTTTCTCTGCCTTTTTTTAATTTGGTTTTGATTTAAAACTTGATAATATCTATTACAGCATAAAAAATGAGAAACGAAAGGAGTTTACTTACTATTGCCTAAATTCAAGCAAAGAACAAGTTCAGCTCGCTTCCAACAAATACAAATTAAACATTAGAGGAACAAAAGAGATTTTAACAGTAGTTATAGTAAGTACAAAATGAAGATGTAAAAGGAAAAATAGACTATTTAGAGCATGCGAATCCATAAACCACAGTCAATGAATATAGTAGATGCTTAAGGACACTGGGAAAAAAAAAAACATAATGAACCTGCTTTCAAGCCTTAACAATCAAGTCGCCCTTTGATTATCAATGCTCTCCTTCTTCCTTTTGCGATTCTCCCGGTTGCTTCTCTAAAAATTCTTCTCTCCTAAATTGTTTTATTTTCTAAATTTTTTTCGTGATTGCTTGATCCCTAGCTATTCCTAGGTAGTTATAACCCCCCTATGAACCTCCAACTTTAGCCCCTCCTAGCCTTGAAGCCGGAGAGCGGATGGGCGCAGCGAGGGGTCCGAGCCGCGAAGCGAAAGCGGGAGCCGGCGGGGGTGAGCGAGCGCGGCAGCCGCGGGGCAAAGGGAGGGGCAGGAGGGGGTACCGTCGCGCCGAAGGCGGGCAGCCGAGGGGCAAAGGGAAGGGCAGGCGGCGCGAGCGGGGAGGCAGCAGGGGAGCCGAGGGGCAAAGGGAAGGGGAGCGGCGGCGAGCGCGGAGAAGCCCGGGAGCGGGGAACAAAGGGAAAGGCATCCGGCGGGGCCGCGCCGAAAGGGGTAGCCCCTTGGCAAAGGTAAAATCCTCCTACTTTAATCACTCTCCCCTTTTATCCCTTTTTTTTATATATCTTAATTATTTTATCTTCTCTTATCCCCTTTTTTATTGTATTTATTTTCATTTTTCATTTTATTATTTTTTATATTATTTTATTTTTCACTACTTATAACAAAATAATATAAATAGAGTGTTCACACGTATCATAAATTAGCTTCAAGATTCAAATCATTCGTTGATTTTAGCTCTTTCAATTAAGATATAATTAGATTTGGATTTGCGCAACACATTGATGAATAAGTAATTTATAAAAATTTTAAATTTAAAATTATAGTATTATGTGAATATAATAATAATATAATTGATATTTGGATATTAAATTAAATAAATATTTGATGACAAAGTAAGAAAATCACCTAGTCAGGTAGCATTGGAGGAGCTAAGTGGGCTCATGACTAGAGGAAGGGTCAAGAAAATGAATTAAAGAGGAGATGTCCAAGCTAGGGTCCTTAGTCTATAAGGATATTAACCTCCAGAAGGACACTAGTTGTCATACCCAAGGGAACATGACGCTCTACACCTTCTTAGTATAGGATTTTCCTTATATTTTAGCTTAACTAAATTTGATTGTATTTTAGTTTTAATTATAATTTTCCTATGCTAGATTAGTAGAGTTAGGCGCTAGTTTTTTAGTGTTTTAGTGGTAGTAACTTGATGAACTACTTAGCCTTTAGGACTTGGGTTCAACACCCAACTAGGATTAGTTTTCACTTTTCCTTGCATTTTCTTTTCATTTTAGCCACCCCCTTCTCCTATAAATAGGGAGGCACCCCTTGTATTTCACTTTTGATTTTAGTAAAGACATTTTGTCAAATTTCCTCCTCAATTGTGAGCAGAGAAGGGTTGGTGCTGCTAAACCATCTAAGACTTATCCAATTCCCTTGAATTGGCGGCGCCATGCATTGATCTTATCTGCAGAAGGGGCTGTCTGCAGAAGGGGCTGTCTGCTGCAGTGACGATCTTCCATCTCTGATCTCCATCATTTTACTGAGTTTTTTTCACCTTTCTTCTTCTTTTTTCACGCATAACTTGCTGCACCCACTGCACCATTTTCACCACATTTTTCACTCATTTTCATCGAGTTATTTGCTAACCCATGCTTATTGGTTTCAGTTTCTAGATCCAGTAACTTGTCTACTATCAACATTTAATTAGGAACATTTTTTAGATGGTAAATTTCTCTTTTCCATCTAAAATAATATTCGATATTAGTTATTAATGAGAAGGTTTGTATGTTAAAATCTTAAAGTAAAGATACCACAACTTTTATTTCCTTAGCAAGGTGGAGGTTGATATTGAAATAGATAGTTAATTGAAGTATGCTAATTTTATAAAGTAAAGTAATTAAATGCCAAATAATAATTTTCTGTGTGAACCATATATGTATACTCCACGAGATGCGATTCAGCTCAACATGGGAACATCCATGAAAAATATGAATTAATGGAAAATTAAAAAGGTGAAAATGTAAAAACTAAAACAATGAGTGAATTAGTGGAAGATTGGGAAAGTGGAGCAGTAGTAGATTGCAATTGAGACACTTAGGATGAAATCTTGATGCGACAAAAGTGACGCACAAATGTCAATGTTATTGCTCACAATTCAATTTTAACACTACATTTGTTCCTATATTTAGCTGTCCATTTAAAGAATTTTTTTCTTCTATATCTCTCCCATTTAAAAGTTTAAGAAAGTATTAATTATTTTTTTCTATTTTTATGCTTAATAAAAAAATAATAATTGGAACGGATAATTATTAAAATAGAGAGATGAAGTGCATATTAGTAAAAAAACACGATATATTTAGGGCCCGTTTGTTGCACAGAATAAGAGTCAGGATATGATAACTTTATCATATTCTATCACTTATCATGTGCTTATTGCACCAATATGATATGATAACTTTATCATATTGTTTATTCTATCCTTTCCTCCTAGTGTAATTCTTATCTTAAGGGGAGCTAGGTTAGGGAGTGATAGGATATGATAAAATAAAAAATTTCTTCCTCATTTGTCCTCTCTTTCTCTCTCCTCCCTCTCTCTCTTTCCTCTCTCTCTCTTGTTCCCCTCTCTCTCCTCCCTCCCTCTTTCTCCTCTCTTTCTCCTTCCCATCTCCTTTTTTTTATTAAATTTAAATATTTTTTATAAATAAATAATTTTTTATTCATGTATGCTTTATTGAAAAATTAAAAATTAAAATTAATTTAATTTTATAATAAGGGTAATTTTGTCATATCAATTTTTTTATATTTTATCCTATCATCATCTATCCATTTCAAACGTATGATAAAATAAAATAATGTCATTCGCCTTTTATCCTAGTGTGCATCAAACATAGGATATGATAAGAGCTTATCATAGGGTTTAGGGTTTTTGATAAGAGCTTATCATGCTCTTATCATATCCTGTTGCTATCCAACCCATCTATCCTATCATATTCTATCCTATCATGTCCACCAAACGGGCCTTGAATGTAAATCAACACATAAGTGGCAAACCTACATACAAGTTAGATGTGCAAATGCACCCATTAACCTTGATAAAATAGTAAATATCTTGAATTTTTGTATTTTGTCCCTTCTATTTTTATATGTCTCCCAATTTCTCACTTCCTTGTATGATTATTATTATTATTTTTTATCCAAATATTTGATTTGACAGTCAAATTTTATCTTCTCTCTAATAGCATTAATTATTAGCTAGCTTTCTTCTCTCTCACATCTCATTCCCTTCATATGTATGATAATAATTATCATTTATTTTTTATTTTTTTAAAATAAATTGTTCCACTAACTTAGGGTCTTGGATTCGCCACTAAACACAGTTATTGCATTTTTTTACTTTATGTGTTTTTTTGTAATGTGACAAATAAACAATAACGATTACAATATATTATAAATAGATGGTATAAGCATCATGGCCGGCCCAAGGGGAGGCTACTAAAGCAATGGCTTTAGACCTCCCTCATTACAAGGCCTCAAATTTTTTATAGGGATATATTTTATATACTAAAATTAATAAAATTTTTATATCAAATACAAAAAATATTATTAACTTTAATTTTTTAAAATATATTTCTATTTTTTAAAAAATATATATGTTATGTGGGACCTCTTATCTTTTATGTACCCCAGTTTATAATTTGCTTTAGGCCTACAGAAGTATTGGGTGGCGCATGCACACTTGTATACATTGCATGAATGTAATGAAAATCTAACTAAGATGTCATAGAAACGAATCTACATATCATATATATATTTTCTTATCTACATTTACCAAAAAAAAAAAATCATATATATGTCACTTTATTTCTAAAGGATGACCTTACATGTCACAACCTCATAATAGAAATTCATTTGCCGAAATTTCAAATTTATCGTTGATTAATCAAGATATGTACATTTGTTAAGGGTACAGTTAGTTAGTATTAGTTATATTGTTAGTTAGTTAGTTAGTTAGTGTTAGTTATACTGTTAGCATAAGCTGATAACTCGTTCAGCTTATCTTCTCGGTTAGCTTCTACTTTTCTGTACCTATATAATTGTATCTTGTTCTTCAATAATCAATGATAATAAAATCTCTATTCTTTTTACATTGTGCCTTTCTCTCAATCTCTCTCTGTCAATTACCATCACTGCTTAGATACCTTTATGGTATCAGAGCTTCTCATTCAATAATGGGAGAAAGCTCAAGATTCATTCCCCAAACCTTCTCTAACCCAGTCTCAGAAAAGCTGGATGAAACAAATTTCCTAATCTGGAAATTTCAAGTTGTAAGTACCATCAAAGGGTACAAATTACAGAAGTATATTTCTGGCAATGGAGGCATGCCAAGAAAATTTCTCTCTGATGAATATGAAGAAATGCAGAATCTCAACCCAAAATTTGTCAATTGGGAGCAGCAAGACCAGCTTATGACTTCATGGCTTGTATCTTCTATGGAAAAAAGACTCACCACAAGAATCATTGGATGTGAGTTTGCACACCAGGTATGGAAGAAATTATAAACATTTTTCACTTCCCAAACTAGATCAAAAGTAAAACAGCTAAAAGATCAGTTGAAAAATACCAAGAAAACAGGAAAACTCAGTGAATATCTGTTAGAAATTAAAGAAATCATAGATTTGCTAGCTGCTGTCGGTTCTCCATTGAATAGTGAAGAGCAGATTGAAGCTATTTTAGATGGATTACCTGAAGAGTATGACTCCCTCATTAATACAATCTTGTCCAGAACTGATCCTTATTCTTTTGAAGAAGTGGAAGCTCTTCTTATGTCACAAGAAGAGGGGTTTGAAAAAAGAAAGAAAGAAAAAGAGAAAGATTCAGATAATTTTTCTATGGAAAACATGCAATGTAATCTAGCACAAACTCAGTATCATAATAGAGGCAGAGGTAGATTCTCAAATAGAGGAGGAAGATTCTCCTTTAGAACCAACAGAGGAAGAGGAAGAAATAATTTCCAGTCCTCAGGAAGAAACATATCACAATGCCAAGTCTGTGGCAAATATGGTCACATAGCATTAAACTGCTATCACAGGTTTAATGAGGAATATCAAGATGACACTCAATCACAGAAAGGAAACATCCAAAATCAGGGGCAAATCAATGTTATGAACACAGAAACTGATTCAAACAATGATCTTGGTTCCGTAAATACAACCCTTGTTTGTGTACCTGAAACTCTTTATGATCCCTCTTGGTACCCGGATTCAGGAGCAACTCATCATGTTACACCAGACTCAAGAAATCTGATGACAAGAACTCAGTGCAAAGGTGACAATAAACTAAGGATGGCAAATGGAGCAGCTACAAATGTCCAACACATTGGTAAATCCTTTTTCTTATCTCAGCAAGCCACACCTTTATTCCTACATGATCTTCTTCATGTTCCCCGAGTCAAAAAGAATCTTTTAAGTGTTGCACAATTTGCTAAAGACAACAAAGTCTTTTTTGAATTCCATCCTGACAGATGCTATGTTAAATCCCAGGCAACCAAGGAAACACTTCTTCAAGGGAGGATTAAGAATGGATTGTATGCTCTTGACAATGTCAATGCCATGAGCTCCTGCTTTACTACACGTAGGATATCTGCAAATTGTAATACATCTGTCAGTTCTAATGATTCAAATTTTGTGAGAAGGAATAAAAGAATAAGGTTTTGTTATGGTGTTGATGCAAATTCTGCTAATTTTCACATCTGGCATGCTAGACTTGGTCATGCTTCATTATCTACTGTTTCATCTATTTTGAAAGAAAACAACATCAAATGCTCACCACCAAAGTCACCTTTTGTTTGTGAAGCCTGCTGCATGGGAAAAGCACATAAACTTCCCTTTCAAGACTCTTCCACAACATACAGTGAACCCCTTCAACTCATCTATTCAGATATTTGGGGTTCTTCACCAATTCCCTTTTCAAATGGCAGTAGATATTATATTCATTTCATAGATGCTTATTCAAAATTTACTTGGATATATCTTCTCAAAATAAAGTCAGAGGCTTTACCAACCTTTATCCAATTCAAAAAGATGATTGAAAACCAACTTGGTTCCAAGATTAAAACCTTCCAATCTGATGGAGGTAAGGAATATGTTACCTTCTCAGATTTCTTAAAGTCTCAAGGTATTGTTCACAGGTTCAGCTGTCCATATACTCATGAACAAAATGGTTTTGCTGAGAGGAAACACAGACACATCACTGAAGTTGGATTGACACTTCTTGCTAATGCAAGAATGCCTTTGAAGTACTGGGGATATGCCTTTCAGACAGCAGTTTTTCTGATTAATAGATTACCAACACCCACTTTCAACCACTCTACTCCTCTTGAGCTTCTCTTCCATAAAACTCCTACATATACCAACCTAAAAATCTTGGTTGTGCTTGTTATCCTTTTCTCAGACCCTACAACAAGCATAAAATGGATTTCAAATCTGAGCAGTGTGTCTTCTTGGGGTACAGTCCAAATCACAAAGGCTATCAATGCCTCTCCAGTAGTGGGAAAATTTATATTTCCAGGCATGTTCAGTTTGATGAAAATATTTTTCCCTTTAAAACAAACACAAAATTTCTGCACAACTGTCTTCAGTCAGTCTCTCAGCCCATCTCACAACACCTTCCATCAATTCCTCCTTCAATACCTCTTATTGACATAATCACAACACCTTCTCCTCATATATCTCCCATTAGTTCTAATGACGCTGTCCTTGCTACACCACCTCTCTGTCAAAATCATAATCAAACCACCACTTCACAACCAGCTCCACCATCTACAACTACAACACAACTTCAACATCAAGTTCAAGATTCTTCTCCCATAACTGATACTTCAGTTACACCTCAGTGTCAAGCTCAGGCCCCTACAACACAACAACATTCTTCCTCAGTCAATCTTCATCCTATGACCACTAGGAGCAAGGCATGAATTTACAAACCCAAACAGGTCTACCTCACCACTACCTCTGTCACTGACACTGAACCAAAATCCATCAAAGCAGCATTAGCTTCACCATCCTGGTACTCAGCCATGAAAAGAGAATATGAGGCTCTAATCAAAAACAACACTTGGTCCCTGGTCTCATTACCGCCTAATAGATCTCCCATTGGGTGCAAATGGGTTTTTAAGATCAAGAGAAATTCTGATGGATCCCTGAACAAATATAAAGCAAGGCTTGTAGCCAAGGGATTCCACCAATAAGAAGGGTTTGACTATTTTGAAACTTTTAGTCCAGTGGTAAAACCTGCAACAATCAGAATTGTGCTCACCTTGACACTCACTTTTGGCTGGTCCATCAGACAAGTTGACATCAACAATGTTTTCCTCAATGGTGGCCTCAATGAAGAGGTATACATGGCACAACCTCCAGGTTTTATTCAAGGATCTTCTAACATTGTGTGCAAGCTCAACAAATCTCTCTATGGGCTCAAACAGGCTCCTAGAGCCTGGTTCTCCAAACTTCAACAAACCCTTCTCACCATTGGCTTCTCATCAACAAAATCTGATTCCTCCCTCTTTCTCAAACGATTCTGTGGCCACATCATTATCATCCTAGTTTATGTTGATGACATCATCATTACAAGCGATTCTTCCTCTGTCATTACTGATCTAATTTCTTATTTAAACTCCATTTTTCCTCTCAAGGATCTTGGAGAATTACACTACTTTCTTGGCATCCAAGTTAACACTTCAATCCCTGGTCAACTTCACCTTTCCCAAACAAAATACATTTCTGATCTCTTACAAAAGGCCAACATGACTACCTCCAAACCAATGTATACACCTATGGTTCAGAACTTAAAACTGTGCTCCACCAGTGATGATCCTGTTAATGATCCACAACTTTACAGGTCACTTGTAGGTGGTCTTCAATATGTCATAATGACCAGGCCAGAGATCTCCTTTGCTGTAAATAAAGTCTCTCAGTTCATGCATAATCCTCAAAATTCACATTGGCAAGCTGTTAAAAGAATATTGAGATATCTGAATGGTACTCTCACTCATGGTCTCACACTAACCAAGTCACCTTCCTTCCCTTCATTTAACAACATTTTGTGATTCTGACTGGGGTTCTGATCCTGATGATAGAAAATCCACCGCTGGATACTGTGTTTTCTATGGCTCTAATCCTATTTCACGGTCTTCAAAAAAACAGCATGCTGTTTCCAGATCAACCACAGAGGCAGAATACAGAAGTATTGCAGCAATAACTGCTGAAATTTCCTGGCTCCAATCACTCTTGACTGAACTTCAAATTTCTTCATCAACTCAACCCCTTGTATATTGTGATAATCTTAGTGCTGTAATGCTCTCAGCTAATCCAATTCTTCACTCCAGAACCAAACATTTTGAATTAGATCTCTATTTTGTAAGAGATAAAGTTCAAAAAGGATCCCTTCTTATTCACCACATTCCCTCAGGTGAACAAACAACTGATATTCTAACCAAACCCCTACCTCAGTCCTCCTTCAACACTTGCAGATTCAAACTCAGGGTGAAACCTTCTCCACCCTTGAGTTTGAGGGGGGATGTTAAGGGTACAGTTAGTTAGTATTAGTTATATTGTTAGTTAGTTAGTGTTAATTATACTGTTAGCATGAGCTGATAACTCATTCAGCTTATCTTCTCGGTTAGCTTCTACTTTTCTGTACCTATATAATCGTATCTTGTTCTTCAATAATCAATAATAATAAAATCTCTATTCTTCTTACATTGTGCCTTTCTCTCAATCTCTATTTTTCTTTAACGTTAAAGCATTGTATGACAAATTAAGGATTTCGATGCATACAAGTGTCTTGGAGCTTTTATCCTTATAGAAGCGTGCACTTTATCTGCTATATATATGCCTTCAAAGGCACCCTACCATGACTACCTCTTTCTCTATCCTAAATTTGATTCCTATGTACTAGTATCTTCTTTGCCACGAAATATAAATCATTACTTGGCCTGCAACATTGACATTAATTACTAGCTCTAATCATATTAAGAAAAGTCGTATATATCAACCATCCTATTTCATTCGATCCAACGTGATGGACCATGTTCATAATTTCACTGCAAAACAAATATCTACCCAAATTAATTATTATTGAAACCCGACAACTATTAAGGATATATATGTTGGTTGGACCATGTATGTACCACACTAGAGACGCTTTTGTTTTGTTTAAGCATTGTAGAATCATTATATTTGTATGTAATATTACTGCCAAAGAAGGAATCAAACATTTCTAGATCATATCTCAGTCCACAAGCAACCACCTTTTAGCATGAAAAGGGAAAAATGCACACAGTGCTAGGCTCAAACTCCTGGTATATATATAAATCAAGCTTACCATGCATCTCTCCAACATAACACAAAACTTATAAAATTTTAGCAAACCATACCATGAAAAAACAACTTTTGTTCTTATCCATTTTCCTTTCATTTCTGATACTCCAAACTGCTAGCCAAAAACATGCATGTGACAAGGGCTCTCCTAAGACTAGCAATTTTCCATTTTGCAACACTTCCCTGTCTTATGAGGCCAGAGCCAATGACTTGGTGTCACGCCTAACACTTGAAGAAAAGGCACAACAATTAGTGAACCCTTCAGCTGGTATTTCAAGGCTTGGTGTACCAGCTTATGAGTGGTGGTCAGAGGCACTTCATGGTGTCTCAAATGTAGGGCCAGGGACACGTTTTGACAGCAGAGTGCCAGGTGCCACTAGCTTCCCAGCAGTGATACTTTCAGCTGCAAGCTTCAATGCAACTCTGTGGTACAAGATGGGGAAGGTTGTTTCAACCGAGGCTCGAGCAATGTACAATGTGGATTTGGCTGGTTTGACATTTTGGAGTCCTAATGTGAATGTGTTCCGTGATCCAAGATGGGGGCGTGGCCAGGAAACTCCAGGGGAGGATCCATTGGTAGTGTCTAGATATGCTGTGAAGTATGTTCATGGCCTACAAGAAGTGGATGATGAAGCAAGTGTCAAAGCTGATAGGCTTAAGGTCTCAAGTTGTTGTAAGCATTATACTGCTTATGATGTTGACAATTGGAAAGGCATTGATCGGTTTCATTTTGATGCAAAGGTAAAGAGTTAATGAACATGTCTCTGACTCTTTGCATTATTAGTTAGTATAACTAACTAAGATGCATAGTAATAGTAATAATTGGGCTTGTTTTGCAGGTGACAAAGCAAGACTTGGAGGACACATATCAGCCTCCTTTTAAGAGCTGTGTGGAGGAGGGGCATGTTAGCAGTGTCATGTGTTCTTATAATAGGGTGAATGGAATTCCTACATGTGCTGACCCAGATCTTCTCAAAGGGGTAATCAGAGGCCAGTGGGGTCTAGACGGGTTTGTCTTTCAATCCCAACAAGTCATTTCATTTTTTTTTCATGACATGATGTCAGGCTAACTTATACACTACATGACAATTTCTACTTTTGCTAGCCATGAGGAACCATATATTAATGAATTTAATAACTATTTACTGACATATCAAATTCATTAAGTGTGTGTTTGGTTTACTCAAAACCATGTTTCAAACGTGGATCAACGCTACTGATAATAGCTTATGTTCGGATCCGTTGTACACCAAACACACTATAAATAATGTGACAACACATAATTGGGTGACTGTGTAAAACTTTTTTTAATATGACACAGTTTTAGGCCCCAATTTGAGATAACCAACCTGATATGTTCTGCTTTCTTCACAGGTATATTGTTTCAGACTGTGATTCAGTGGAAGTCTATTATGATTCAATTCATTACACTGCAACTCCTGAAGATGCAGTGGCTCTTGCACTGAAAGCAGGTAGAACTAATTCTGTTGTACAATTTTCTGCTTGGGAGGAAAAAATTATGACTGGTTTTTGGATTATTAAATGTCTGGCATTTTATCATGTATGCAGGTTTAAACATGAACTGTGGAGACTTTCTAAAAAAATACACTGCAAATGCAGTAAACTTGAAAAAAGTGGATGTGTCTATTGTAGACCAGGCCTTGGTGTACAACTACATAGTCCTAATGAGATTGGGCTTTTTTGATAACCCCAAGTCACTTCCATTTGCAAACCTGGGGCCATCTGATGTATGCACTAAAGACAATCAGCAATTGGCCCTAGATGCTGCAAAGCAAGGAATAGTTTTGCTGGAAAATAATGGAGTTCTTCCCTTATCCAACACTAAGATTAAAAAATTGGCTGTGATTGGACCAAATGCCAATGCCACCACAGTTATGATTAGCAACTATGCTGGTATACCTTGCCGCTACACTAGCCCTTTACAAGGACTACAGAAGTACATTTCTTCTGTAACTTATGCACCTGGTTGTAGAAATGTTAAATGTGGTGATCAGAGCCTTTTTGCAGCAGCAGTTAAGGCAGCAGCCTCTGCTGATGCAGTGGTTGTGGTTGTGGGATTAGACCAATCTATTGAAGCTGAAGGCCTGGACAGAGAGAACTTGACATTACCTGGATTTCAAGAGAAGCTACTGAAAGATGTGACTGGTGCTACCAAAGGAACAGTGATTCTAGTCATAATGGCAGCTGGTGCAATTGATATTTCTTTCACTAAAAGTGTCACCAACATAGGGGGGATATTGTGGGTAGGGTATCCTGGTCAAGCTGGAGGGGATGCTATAGCCCAAGTAATATTTGGAGACTACAACCCAGGTACAGTTTAGTATTAAATGCCTATTTTCATCTTTAGGAAATGTTAAAAGAATGACTTTAGGGCACTAATTAAGGATTAGAAAATATTTATGAGATTGTGTAGTATTTAATGTTATAAATGTAATTAATATTGTGATTTTTAATAAAAACATTCTATATATTGATTTTTTAACTAGTGCTACTCATTAGCATGACACTTTATCTTTTAATAGTACTTTGTTACAGTTAAATGTCTACAGATTTTAAGACACTAACTAAAAGTATTGATTTTTAGGTGGCAGGTCCCCTTTTACATGGTATTCAGAATCTTATGTTGATCAAGTGCCCATGACAGACATGAACATGAGAGCCAATAGCAGTAGAAATTTCCCTGGAAGAACCTACAGGTTTTACAATGGGAATTCCCTCTATGAATTTGGACATGGTTTAAGCTACTCCACATTTTCCACCTATATTGCATCTGCTCCCTCATCTATAAGAATTCAGAACACATCCATTTCTGAACCAAATAATATCTTGTTTTCCAACTCAGCCACTCAACTTGAGTCTCTATCTGATGGTCAAGCAATTGATATTTCCACCATAAGTTGCCTAGATTTGACATTTTTGCTTGTCATTGGTGTGAAGAACAATGGACCCTTTGATGGATCCCATGTGGTGTTAGTGTTCTGGGAGCCAGCAACTTCAGAGCAGGTGACTGGGGCTCCAATTAAGCAATTGGTTGGATTTGAAAGAGTACATGTTGTGGTGGGGATGACAGAGTTTGTCACAGTCAAAATTGATATATGCCAAAAGCTAAGTAACGTGGATAGTGATGGCAAAAGAAAGTTGGTCATTGGACAACACGCCATTTTGGTTGGATCTTCCAGTGAAAACCAAGTTAGACACCACATTGATATTAAATTTTCAGGGAGTATGAAAGGAGAAGAATTCATGTATGAATGAATCTAATTAGCAAACTTTACTAGCAGCTATAAGCCACAACAATGTATCCACTTCCGCTAGCTAGTTACTCACATCATGTAGTGATGAGTTTGATAACAATATGTGGAAGTGGAATATATAGCCCTTTGTTTGTACCTGAAACTATACTATATACTATATATTAATATCTATATTTATAGAAAACCAATTGATACTAAATTAATGAAAGAAAATTTGAGTTAATATGCAAGTGGAGATCCATAAGTTGCAATCTGTGTTGCTTTGATGCTTGAAAGTGTATGTATATACAAATTGATCACTATAAATGCTCTCATAGATGAATATGATAATGAAGGAAAAATAAACTAACTCTGCAAATGTGTGCTTTTTATTCAACACTTTTGTCTTTGATTTGTTAATAATTGACTGTCTCTGAAAAATTATTAAATGATAAAGTGAACACAAGTATAACGTATATATATAATAGAAACAATTTCCATATACAAAATAATAAAATCGGTAGACGTGGCTACCGCCTCCTCTCACTATCATCATCATACGTTAGGGTGTAATGACATTTATTTCTTCCATTTGATTGTCTCAGTCTCAGACACGTTCCTCTTTTCTTCAGAAAGAAAAGAAAGTGGCGTTGAGCTGTTTCGCATAATGTTCTGTTCTGTTATAGTTCTACTACTACTTCTACTGCGCGCAATGTCATAGCCGCCTGAGGAAAATCATATATCAAAATTCTACCTAAAGAAAATATCCATATCCGTATATTTTTTTTAAGAAAGAATAGGTGAAGACTAATATTATATTATTTCTTGCGGCACTCATATAATCATTAAAATATATATTCTTGTTAAATATATTAAAGTATGGTAATTTTTTATTATTTTATAATGGTATTTTTAATATATGTATCATAATGATATAATATTATGATAATTTGTAAAATATTAATATAATATGATATTATAATATGTTATATAATATTTTTTAATTTTTTCTTATATTTTTTAATTAAATTTCTATGTATTATTAATAGGTATCACCTAGTGTCCTCCCATCACGGGCCTTTGGATTAAAACTTACACTGTTATTCACACTAATCAATCTCAGATATCCAAGCCCAAATAAAAGGATCACTTAAATTAATAAGAAAGTGTATTCATTGCATCCCCATATAGATCATATATTGCTTGATTCTCTTTAAGCAATATGTATTGAGTTTGAGTCTTGTGGGTAGAAAAATCCTCGCTAAAAGAGTTAGCTCTGTCATAATATGTAAGTTCAGCTCGAACAGGATTGCTTCCGTGGAAGATAATAAAAATAATATCATGAATTAGCCTGTTTTATTAAAATAGAAAAATTATAATGGATTGTGGCTCACGAGAGTTAGTAAATAATTCCAACATTAAATACTCATAAAAGTAAAAAAAAAAAAATGACATTACAAAATCGTGTAAAATTACAACAGAAAATACATTTTCCTTCAAAATATCCCTATCAAACAAAAGTCAAAGTCAGAGTTGTCATCCAGATATGAGATATATATCAATTACAAATTGCAATTCAATTTCCAAATTCCAACTACCCCTCAATTCCTCAAAAGTCAAAAAACAAATAACAATGATTGTTCTACACATCTTTTCTATATCTTACTTTTTATCTTTTTTTTATTCTTATCTCTCTAATTTCTAATAGGATATATGCAACTCATTGAGATTTATATCAACCATTTTCCAGAGTCAAAACAACTTTCCTTTAATGGGAAGCAAAGTTTATTAGCAACACCCTTGTATCAACTTCACGTGTTTTAACAATTTAAAAAATAGTTTTAATAACAGACCACTCAAGATTGAGTACAAATTAATGGTTATAATATGTCAAAATGACCTAGAAAGAATTCCAGCTGTCACAGGATTGTTATTAAATACTCGCTTTATTATTATTATTCATAGAGGTTCTAACCCACTTAAACATAATGTTTCTAGTGGTAAAAACTTGTGTCTTACATAAAAAAATTGGCATGATCAAAAGAAGTATTTGAAATTCTGTTTGCTTCTTCCACTCGTAGAAGGATATGAATGGAATACAAATTTTGCGTTGACAATGTTCCCTTTCAAAATCTGTCCTAGCACTCCAATCCAATATAAATTTGTCTTCCTTTGCACCCATCATCTGCTATACCAAAAACCAAAATTTTACTTGAAGGCTTTGAATATTGATAGTGAAAGGCTGTGTTTGTGAGAGAAAGAATTATTGCAAATTAAACAATCAATCAATCAAGCGATGGAAGGTTTGATTCCATATCTCATTCATGCGATGAAGAAGCAGAAGCCTCATCATCAGAGGAGCTTCTCCCATTCTGAGAGCTCAAACCGTAGCTACCATATACTATTGGGATCTGACTCCCTCACAGGATCCTCTCACAGAAGAACAAGGTCAGATTTCCCACCACCCACAACTGAGTTCTTAGAGCAGAGATATGGTGTTGATGGATTTTTGGTTAGCCCCAGAGGCCCCGTCACTGCACCTTCCACTGCTGCAAGTGCTATACATTCCCAACCATCTAAGAATTTCAACAACATTCGCAATCGCAAGTGATATACATGTATAATTATATGGTTTGATTCATTTGTTTAAGATTTGTAATCTTAAGTGTGCATACTTCTGATTTTGTAAGCTAATCTCTAGGGGATCAAGATCAACTGTAATGAATTCTAGCTTTGATGTGCTTCAATGAATGTTAATAGATTTGAAGGGAAACATTTCTTTTTTTTTTTCAATTACAGATCAATATTGAGTAATCAGTACATAGTACTTACCTAACATTATGATTACATTAGCCTCCTCCTTTTGGTTATTTTTGTTATAAAGTTGTGGTTTTGGAAAAAAAAAAAAAAAAGAAGAGAAGAGAAGAACTTGTTTGTAAAAAGGCTTTAAAAAAAATTAAATATCTGGACGTTTTGGGGGAGTCCATAGTTTAATCGTCAGATCCATTGTTGACTTGGTCAAACGATTGGGTAGAATTAAAAATATAAATGTTTTTTTTTAAATACCATATAACAGTATATTTTATATTTTTGTATAACACAATTTAATTATAATGGGTGGGGATAAAAATTCTTTAGAAGTAATTTTTGATAAAGTTAATCCTCTTAATAGTTTTCTATGAATATTAAATTTCATTAATTTAACCACTAAATTATAAAATTATTTGATGCTTCATCAAATAACTTCAATTTAATGTATAATACACTTTTTAAAATATATGTAAATGTTAACAAGAAAATTACATTCTTGAAATTGTTAAATTTATTTAAAATTTGGTGTGCATGATTATTATATTAATATCATATTATTCAATAGATAGATTTGTAAATTCATATTCTACAAAAAGTTATAAGGAGAGTAATTTTATCTAGAATTACTCCTAGAATAACTTAATCTCTACCCGTTTATAATATTTAACATTATAAACAAATTTAGAATATAATAACATAAATACAAAAGGTTATCTTAAAGAAATTATTAAATATATGAGTGAAAACAGTATATGAAATGAATCAATATGTAAGAGGAAAGAAAAAGCACAGTGTACAAAATGAAAAAAAAAAAAATCAAGTATGATCAATAAAACTAAGAAAAGAACATTTTGGCAAGAATTTTCAATTCTTCTTTTAAAAGATAAATAGCCAACATGGTTATCAAAACTGGGCCAACTCGGTCCAATTGATTTGACTAAGAACGAGTCTGATATTTGATCCATATCACTGGAAAAACTAAACTGATTTTAAAATCGGTAGGAACTGGTCACAAACCGGTGTCAGAAAATTATATGTTTAAATCGACTGGTTTTAAATTTTCAAGTTTTTTAGTTTTTTATTTAACTAAATATTTTTTAGATAAATAAAGATAATTTTTCAAGAATTAAATATAAATAACTATTATTTATTCAATTATTATTAATTTTTTTATCCTATTTTACATATAATAAGATCCTTTATATCAATTAATGTATAATCTTATATTTATATATATATATATATTTAATGATTTTATGTTATTTTATTATTTTAAAATATTATATGGTACTAAAAATATATTTAATTATTAATGGTTTAACTACAATCCAATTAAAAATTTTCTTTGACGCACAGACATGGCTATGAATTTAACCCTCGGGTCGATGTGGTAGTTAGATAAAATTCTCTCAAAAGTAATGACTCTAAAATTCGAAATATTGACTTTGCAGAGGTCACAGACTACTTCCACTATCAACCAACCACTGTTCGGTAACTGTCTAATTACTGTTGAACCAATAACCCATGAATCAACGTCGTCGGTGATTTAGTGTCCGTTTATATTTCAGTTATGCATGGAGCAGAATCAATTTCACATAATTAATTTTAAATTATTTTCATCCAATGTACTTCATAAAACATACCTCACTCATTTACCACCGATAATTCTAAAATCAATTATCAATATAAACTAAAGAAGCATTCAATTATTTAAAAACATTGGTAGCCAAAATCGAGTCGCTGACCATCAACAACTAGACTGTTACCCGTGACCCAATTAAAGTTTAATTGGGTTAATGAATAAAATATACCAGTAATTCATCAAGTTAACTAAATTGACCAAGAGGCTGGGTCACGGATTTTTTAGTTAGGTCGATTGAGTTAACCTATTTGATTTAAAATTGAGTATAATAATTCTAAAATTAATAATTAAAAATGAATGATATATATATTTTGAAATGCATTAGATTAAAGTGATTTAAAATAAATTTCATGAAATATATTGTTGGGAATTTAAAACAAACAGATAATTAATATGAGTCATACAACTGTGATTATAGTTTATATCTGAATTCTTGATGGGAAAAATGGAAAATCATTTATAATATCCATGCTAAGCAAATTAAACTAAATAAATTTAATTAAAATTGAGTGTGATGGTAAATAATGCACATTGGATGGAAGAAGAATAAAGTTCAAAGTTTGGATTTGGAAAGGTAATGTGTTAAATAAAAAAAAAGGGAAAAAACTCGTCTTCGAATTAGGTAAATCATCACTTCGCTTTATTGTGTATAAAAATAATCAAAAGATTAAAGCAAAACAAAATTCAACAAAAGAGAGTTTCCGAGAAATGAATGTCAAATTCAGAGATGGAATAGCTGTCATAAATTAAATTTTCAAAGGGTTTAGTTAAGAAGGGAATTGGGTATTTTAATAACCTGTAGGAATAGAATCAAACCATACAAAACATGCACCCAAAACCCGCCTAGTGGTAGGAATTTAGATAATTTAACATCTATGCTTTTCTTATAAAAAAATAAAACATGAATCCAAAAAAAAAAAGGAAACATGCACCCAAAAAAGAAACTATTCGATATTATTATGTCAAACTCTGACCATGACGCGGAAGAGAGACCTTTTTATCTTATTACGGCTCTGTTATCTTTTTCTTTTTTTTTTTGGGTCAAGGGTCTCTTATCTTATCCCTTTGGTTTTAGAGTACCACAAGAGAAGGGATATTCACTAGGTGGTGAAATTTGAGTTTTTTTTTTTTTTTTTAAATTAGAGGTATCATTCACTATTCTATGGGAGACAATTTTATTCTAATATCGTAGAATCTTTATGAGCGGTAAAACTAGAGGTATCTTTCATTGTTCTAGCATGGGAGACAATTCTATTCTAATATGGTAAAATCTCTATGAGCGGCAAAACTCTCCGAATATTAAACTTGAGACCTGGTTAAACTAGAACAACTCAGGATATTAAAATTAGAGTATTAAAATTACCTCTAAATATTCTGAATTTTAAAATTAGAGTTTAATATATATATATATATATACACTGTCAGTGTAAATAAGTATTACACAAACATCCAATGATGTGTTAGCAACATCATTTATTGAATTTAACAACAAATGAGGTGTCATATTCATTAAATGATGTGATGACATACCATTGGATATCTGTGTAAATATATTTAATTAAATCATTAAAATTAATGCTTATAAAAAATTATGAAATAAAGTAAGTTTAATAAGGCTTACTTTTGAAGTAAGTGGATTCCCATAAAAAATAGAGATATTTATTATTTAGATAAAATTTTTACTATATAAAAAATATATATTATTGTTTAGAAAAAAATAAAAATTATCTTTTAATTTTTTAAATTGTTATCTTCAAAGCAATTAAAGAATTAAACAACACATGTCATCTAAATCTGTTATTGCGACGGTTGAAGGACTTATATTTTAAGCTTAGACCTGTTTGATAGATAGAACAAGAGAGACAAGAAGTGAATAACTTCAATATCTTATGACTTACACTAATTTCATCATTAGTGTTCTATTTAATTGTTAACAAAATATGAATGACAACTTTTGAGAAAATAATATTCCCATCATGTCAAAAATCGTGCTAATTTTATTTGGATTTAATTAGTATATATTGTGAGAGTAAAGAAATTTTACACAAACATCCAATGGTGTCACCACCTTATTTAATAAATATTACACCTCATATATTATTAAATTCAATAAATGATGTGACAGTACATCATTAGATCTATGTGTAAAACTTCTTTATACTGACAGTGTATATATATATATATTAAGCTCATTTTATTTTATTTGCAATTAGATGGAACACTATCCATAGCATCACATTTGTTTAGTTAGAAAATAATAGAATTAAATAGTGAGAATGAAAATTTTTAGCAAAACAATATTTGCTCACTCTTGCCACATTAAAAATCATCACTCATGTCACAAAATTTGCTAACAATTAGATTAAACATTAAAATAATCACAATTGCTTAATTAAAATAACTATGAGAACTTATTTGGAAAAGCAATTACGAGGACCAAAATCATATGTTTAAGAAACTGTAGGAATCAAAAATAATTTTTATGGTCAAGAATAAAAAATATAATTAAGCCTACAAAATATGATCGAGAAACAAAAAGTGTTACATTGGATATCCAAAGCTTTTCACTTTTACTAAGCATTTTGAACGTGTGTGCATGTTTTTCTTTGTAGATCGGTAATTCTAGCTACTCTTGGCGTTCAGTGGTTTTGTCAACTTCCTTTGATCTCTGTTTTTTTTTTTAATCCTAATAGAAACCAACAAAATAGGGAAAAAATGATGAAAGCATTCCAATTCAGTAACATGTAATTTTTTAGTAAACTAGCACTTTATTTCCCAATTTTTATAGTGTCATGCAATTTAGTTTCTAGGTTTTGAAAACCCCTCCGTTAATTTCTGACGTTACAGTCCGTCTTGTAATTAAGTTCAAATCGTTAAAAGATATTAATTGTGTGATAAGGTGACACGTTAAATGACACCTTGTATGATGCAATAGATAGAAATAATATATTTTTAGGTGTTTTTTAAGAGTGTAACACACCTAACCCTAACAACCATATAATTTTTGTTCCTTATTCACATACTTCTCCATTCTTTTTCATCATTCTCAATGCTGCTTCTTATATCATTTCTCTCATCATTTCTGCTTTCATATTCTTCATTTATGTTCTTGTTTGCTTTCTTTGTGTGAAACTCGCAAATCATCCATGAATAGTACTACTAAAAGGAGGTATAACAATGGTGACTCAAGGTCCTCGCAAAATGTTGCAAAGTGGGTGAAATGGATCAAAATGTTATTGCAATATCAGAGTAGTTACTAGTTATTAGGGTCTCCAAAACTGAAAAAAAAAATCCAGGGAGGTTGTTCTATAGATATCTCAAACTGAGGATAATCTTTACTCATTTTTTTGATTTATAATTTGTGGTGTAATATTGTAAAATGCTTCAAATTTTGTAGGTTGTAGACATATGTCGATATTTCTAATTGGTGGAGAATGATTTTACTGTTGAAGAAAGCATAAGTGAAGCTACATCAAGCATGTCATTTGTACTAAGTGAGGAAAGAATGAAGGAACAATGTGACAAAGGAGTTAAAGAAATTAGACTGTGAAATAAGGAAATTAAGTTAGGCAATTTTGGTGTTCTGTAGCTTAATGATTAGGTCTATTTGTTAGAGTTTATGTTGGGACTTTAGTGGAAAAATTAGAAAATTTCATAGTGTAATGGTTTAATTAACTAAGATACTATTGTATTTATTTCTGAGTTCCTTGTCTTTCCATTATTTTGTAAAATTCTACCATACATCCCACACACAAAACCTATGTGGGGCACTTGACATTATCTCTTGTAATAATAGAAATAACCCATGCACATGATAATTTAATTCACATTAGTCCCTACCTTTCAAAAAATATAATGCACTTTAGTCCATAATATAACACTGTTTAACATTTTGGATTTAATTGCAATACGAAATGTAAGGTTAGGAACTAATGAAATTTTTTTCTAAACTCAGGGACTAAACTGCATGACGCTATAAAAGTCAGGGATTAATTTACTGAGACCGGAAGATATGAAAACCTAGGAGGGGTTCAAAAACAAGCAAACCCACTCACTGTAGAAATTGTCCTTTTTGTACGAAGAAGTCATGATGATTTAGGAAAGCATAGGTAATGCATGCTTTGTGATTGCATATTGCTCTCATCCCCAATGAAGCCAAGAGTTACTCTAGCTTGGCGGATCAGGATGCTCTCCTCCTCTCCTGTTGGTTAGAATCAGGATGAGGTGCTGTTAGAGAGAATCAACAGAATTTAAAAGTCTTTCATACACAAAGAGGACATACAGGACCTCTCCGGTTACAGGAGAGGATCCATTCCCCTAGCTTGGCAGCTTCATAATATGTTACTCAGTCATTGGGGACTAAATCCTGCAACTATGCTTAAGTTATAGCTATAACTTGATACCATCATGATTAACATATTCGCAGCTCAAGTCAACACATGCCATACACATCTTAAACATGTAAACCAGAGAGGAAAAGAAATTATGAAATTGGTAAATGAAGTAAATCATCTCTGGAAATTGTCCGACAAGCCACCAGAGGAAGTAACGATTTCTAAAATGTAAAAACAACCATAACAAGCTTAGCAAATATGGCTACTGTTTGATACTATGAAGCCAAGAGCGCTTCCAGCTTTGCAATCTGGTCATCCTCATTCTTTGGAATAGGATCCTTGTTAACCTCTTGATACAAATCATGCTTCCACTTCTCTGTTCGAGTCTTAATAGGATGATAACCTTGTCTTCCATTAAATTTATCTCTTACCCTGTAATTGTTATTACCTCCACTGCCCCCATACCTTACTCTAGATGAAAAGCCATCTCTCCTAGCTTCACTCTTGTTGGGTGCTCTGTCCTCTGCAATTTGCTTCTCAGGTCTATCCAGATGGCGAGGGTTGCTGTTTCTTTCCTCCTTCCTTTCCAGAGGGTGGTCAGTGTGGCTTGACTTTATTGTCACTGGTGCAGCTGGATTAGCATCTCCTGAATCTACTGGAATCTTCTTCTCCCTAAATGCTGGCCTTTTCCTCACAGTAGGAGGTGGATCATCTTTCCTTTCAGGAAAACCATCTCTTCTCTGGAAATTATCATCCAGTTTAGCCTGTGGTTTCTCATCTCTTTGCTCTCTACTTTGAGTTGTCTCCACCTTCTCATTATTCTCTTTACTCTGAGTAAAGACTTTTCCTGCATGAAATGGAAGAATTGTGTTTTGAGTGTATTGATTCAACACCGTCCATACACAATAAAGCCAAATGACACACACACACCCAACATAAAAATAAGGAAACTCACCACCAGATTCCCTTTTACCAGTGCTTCGACCAACTTGCCCAGTAATACCCCGTTCATCATGCTGTTATAAAACATGCATAGGCAAGTCTAAGATGGTTATATATCGAGCACTTGAAGGCATGGGGCTGAACAAGAATCCCGCTACATCACCCCAGAAAAATAGTTTGCATACACTGAATAGCAATCAAGCATGTAAAAAGGGATTTTAAATATGTAATTAAAACCGAATTTAGAAGTCATCTTTAAAACGATCATCAAGACATTTCCTTTTTAATACTGCATATAAAAAAGGTATGTGATGGTAAATACCGCAACTCAATCTAGGGTCATAGGAATAAGAACTATTATTAACAATTTTGGCGATTTGATATTATTCAGCTCCCATAATCAACTGTGCAAGTATAAAGTATAAACTACTCATACAATTTTTAACCCTCAAAGTAAATTATAGTTGTTATCTTTGGTTAATATTTCTGGCTCATTTCACCTAGTATAACAATACTAGATAGCAATCCTGGCAAATATCCAACACATGACTTGCCACCCAGCACATGTTGTAGTAAACAGAAAAAGGTGATGGTCAAGGATTTGCAATATGATTGGAAGGTCAGGAAATGAAATCGCTTACAACTTGTATTCACTATTGGTTTATCATTATTTTGCCCCCCAATAATCCAATATAACCCTTGTTTACTAGCTACAAGATGAACGATTGTATCCAAGGAAATACAATGACTGTGAGCTCAAGTTAACTACTTAATGTTGGGGACTAAAGGTTTCATAATGACTTAGTTATGGTTTGTCCGTGATGCACATGCACCCCCTACTCTTCAAGAATTTAGAAATCATGGATTTTAAAACAAAGCAGGCTATCAAAACATTGTATCTTTACCAACATTTTCAGTTCCTGGAAGCCCTTCCTCTGTGTGTTTGTAAGTTTGAGTATGTTACAAAGTGTTTCCTTCCTCTTCTCCCCCACCCTTTTCCCTCTATCTCTTCCCACACCTTTAGGCTTGACGCACTCTCTAGGAGCTTAGAAAGGGGTAAAGAAATTCTAATTCTAAATTCAGTACAAGTTAATAAGCATGTTTGAATATGATTAGGTGTAGAACTCAATTCATAGGAGAACCAGTACAGCACACATACAATCAATTGCAAAAATAAATAGATAACTAAAAAAATTTTAAAAAAATCTATATGACCTGGTAATAAGGGCGAGATCTTGGTGGTTGAGATGAATGTTTGGGTGGCTCATGATGATCATTTGGATTTGATTTCTTGTGAGCAGAATCGGCAGGTTCTTGCTTAGAATGAGGTGGTGGTGGTGGTGGTGGTGGAATTCTCTGATCCCGATCCACATGGTTATGGTCTCCATTTGTGGTTACTCTGTCTCTGTCCCTTTCTCGTTCTCTGTCATGTTTTCCATCCCTTCTATATCTCTTGGGGCTAGAACCAGCGTCCCTGGGATCAACATTCAATAAAAACAAAATAATCTCATTTACTAGAACTAGAGCTAGAAGGAATGCATTTAAAACAGAACCTAGGTCCATTGAAAGACATGGGATTGCAATTTTGAAACCTTGTACAGTAAGGTTTGAAGTTAAGAGTGAATAAGCCAATGCAGTCCATAACTCGGGTTCAATTGAAAACCACGTGATGGGGATAGGGTTAGAAACAGGAACAGGAACAGGCATGAGAATAGGGAGTGAGAAGAGAAAGTACCTTGGTTCTCGATCGAACTTAGAATGGCGCCGCTTCGAATCGGAGTCTCGGTGAGACATTAGGGTTTTTCTGAATCGTCACCAACACAACACTAGCTAACCTTGTTTGGGTTCGATTCTATTATTTCTTCTACGTATGACTGATATCACTATCGTTCGTTTCGTTCCCAGTCAGTTGGTGTTTATTTGTAGATGCGACAAAGCACATTCCATTGGCTCTTGAACATCACACACCGGCCGCATCCGCAAGATCATCATCTTATATTTTCTCAATAAACACTCAAATTCAGTAAATCCTTTCCATCATCTCTTTCCTTGTTTGTTTCTACTTTCTACACTAAATTAATTACACAAATAGTACCTAAACTTTAAAATATTCATCGTATTAATCTTTTACTTTCAATTTCACATTATCATGTTACATTGATTTTTAATAAGAACCAATTTAATAAATATGACGTCAAAAAATTAATAAATATTATAAAAAATTAAAAAAAATACATATATAATTAATTTAATGCAGGGGTTAATAAAAAACATTATAAATTGAAGGACTAAATTAAGGATTTATTCTACTTAAATACAATTAATTTTGTTTTTTAAAGAAAATAACAGAAGAAAATGTATACATATAAATTATACACGAGGATTTGTGTGCCCTTGCGTTAAAATATGATAAATATAATATATTACCATATAAAGCGTATACATATAAATTATACGAAGAAAGTGTAAACATAACAATTATATATAATAAATATATTTTTTGACGGAATATATAAAAAAATTTATTTACATTATAATTACATAAAATTGATTATTTATTATGTTAGTGTTAAAATATATTTAGTATAACATATTATAATTATTAAAATTTACTAATCGACATTAAAAAGTTAACCATGTAATTGTTAATGGTTAAGTTTAGGGTGCATATGTTTAAAACGGTTACATCATACAAAATTATATTTTAATCATTAGATATATTTTTTTTTTTACGGCACCATTAGATATAAATTTAAAACAATTGATGATAGACCCTAAAAATATTTAATAGTTAAATTTAGTTGTGTATAGTGCAACATTTTTTTAGGTTGGTGCACCCTAAAAAAAAGTCATTGTTAATCTACCTAAAAAATGCTCATCATTAGAATTTGAAACATTTTTAGTTTCATTTTTAAGTCATAAATGAAAGTCAACTTTGTTTTTAAAGTAATATATATATATATATATATCATTCATTCATTAAAAATGGTAAAATAATGCTTGTAAAGAAATAACAAAAAAAGCTCATGAAATCTAAATATTGCAAATGAATAGGTTTTAATATTTTTGTAACTTTGTAAAAAAGGGGACAATACACATATTATTTTGATTCAATTTTATCCATTGCAATTAAATTTGCGTAACATAAAGCAATGAAATGTAAGAAATTTATTAATTGTTGAGGTGATAATAATAAAATTAATAATTATATAAATGGTGAATAAATATAATTTATAATGAGAGAATAGTGTTAATTAACACTCTTAAACTGAATGTTTAATAGAATGGTTAAATTTAGTTTGTATAAATAGTTAATTATATGATAATCATTACATGATTAAATACAAAGTTCAAGTGAAATATATATAATATATATAATAGATATAGATATATTGAATATAATATTTAATATTATTTTATTCAAGTTTATTTTACTTATATATATGTTTATTATTATATAATATAACATTTTATTTTCCTATATTTGTTAAAAAAAATATAATATTAAATATAGTATTTAATATTGTTGTTTTGGTTTATTTTACTTATTATTATATTAAATATAGTATTCAATCTTATATATTTAATGCTATTATTTTCAAGTCTATTTGATATATTAAATATAGTATTTAATATTGTTTTTTATATCTATTTTATTTATTATTATATTAAATATGGTATTTATTATTATCTTAATTATAGTAGTTAATGATATTGTTCTGAACTATTATACTTGATATATTATATTAAATATAACATTTAATATTACTATATTCAAGTCTATTTATGGTGAGCGTAAAAAAAAAAGTCTATTTATGGTGATTTTTTTTAAGAAATACTTACTGTGATTTATCATTTTTTTATTAATTTTTAAATTTGTTTTTGTGTGTGTATATATATAAATATAATGAGAGGACGGCCCCTGGCAATATGTGATACCTATGGTTTACATAAAAAAATATATATATATGGGATTAAATACATTTTTAATCTCTATACTTTTGTAAATGGGTGATTTTGGTTCCCCTAGTTTTAATTGCTCAATTTTGGTCTCTCTTCTTCAAAAATTGAACAAATCTAATCCTACTATTAACCTCCCATTAAATATTTAGCAGGGTTTGCTGACATGGATTTAATTTTGTGACGTGTAAACTATCACATGACAAAGATTATTATTTAATTTTATCTCTTAATTTTTTAAACAAAAAATCAGAGCTTGTAGATTTCAGTTCGCTTTCGATTTTATTTTAAATTTCATTTCATGCCCGAATGAGATTTCAGTTCGCTAGACTCGAAGCAGACATGCAATTGTTTTAGTTTTGGGACTTGTATTTGCTTTTTTTTTTTAGGAAATTGAAGTGTAGTAGTGGGATTTTGTTTTTTGTTTTTGTTTTCTCATTGTATTAAATTATGCGTAATCTAATTTTATTTTCTGATTTTTTCGTTTAAAAAAATTAAGAGATAAAATTAAATAATAATCTTTGTCATGTGATAGTTTACACGTCACAAAATTAAATTCATGTCAGCAAACTCTGCTAAATATTTAATGGGAGGCTAATGGTGATTTGTTCGATTTTTAAAGAAGAGAGACCAAAATTGAGTAATTAAAACTAGGGGAACCAAAATCACTCATTTACAAAAGTATAGAGACCAAAAATGTATTTAAGCCATATATATATATATATAATGAGAGAGTAAACCCTCAAAATGGTCCCTGAAAGATATGGGGTCGGTCACATTGGTCCCGGAAAGATAATAAATTGTAAAAACGTCCCTGAGATGGTAACGTCAGTCAATTAGGTCCTTCTATTAACTCCCATGTGTTAAAGTTAACATAACTGCAAGTAATTAATCCTCAAAATGGTCCCTGGAAGATATTGGGGTTGGTCACATTGGTCCCTGAAAGATAATCAATTGTAAAAACGTCCCTAAGAAATAATAACATCATTTATAAACCCTCAAAATGGTCCCCGAAATATATGAGATCGATCACATTGGTCCCTAAAAGATAATAAATTGTAAAAACGCCCCTGAGAAATAATAACATCATTTATTATGCTTTCTTTTTCCTTGTTGATTTCGTTTCATTCCCAAAAATTGTTGGCCGACCACCCAATACATGCATATGTTTCTACTATAATGCTCTACACACCTTTGGTCTGTGTCTGCTATTGTTGGTTTTCTCTCCCTTGGCTAATGTATCATGAACTTCAAGTCCTTTGGTTTCCTCTTTCACTAGAAGCTCACGTATTGCATCCTCTTCCTCTGCAGTCTAAGAATGAAAAGAAACTCTAAAACCTTTAAGGACAAAGAAAGTGCATGAGTCAAATCATCATCTTCTTGTTGAAGATGACTTTGAGGAAGTCCACCATCAAATGAATCCTGAAATAATATTATGTTGAAGGAGGGGAAAACTTTAGAAAGCATAGAGAAATAGAAATAAAAATGATATGACAAGAAAGAGTAAAAGCAAAAGCTTCACACATGAGTTGGATTCACAATTCACAACTCCATGAAATTTCTCAATCAGAGGAAATGGACAATTTATCCAAAGCATCAAGCATGTGCCTCATTGTAGGTCTCTTATCAGGGCTGTTATGAACACAAGTCATCACAATTTTCAAATCATCGCATCAAATATTACACCGTTGATAACTCTATATTTAATGTGATTTTGAGTAATCCAACAATATCTTGATTATTTGTGTCAAGATTTATAAAATTTGAACACCAATAAATTGATAATCAAATGGCTCTTTTTTTATATATATTTAAATATATATATATATATGACGTTAATCTTGAAATATCTCAATGATATATCAAATAATTTTGGATTATTATATAAAATTATATATGTGATCTATATGATAGTTATTTTCAATACAACTGTAAATCATTTAATACAACTATCTATTTTAAAGTTATTCAACGGTTTAAGACTTGATGTAACTTACACGTGTATAACTTGATTCCTCCTCTCTCTCTCTATCTCTCTCTCTATTATAAGAATAATTACTCCAACGTTGCCTCTATTTATGCACTTCCAATATAAAAACTCTTATATTTTTAAAACATACACAAAACTCCAATTAACCAAACTTTGTTAGAGATTTTATGTTAGATGTTTTTTTATTATTTGTCAAAAACAATTTTTTTAAAAAAAAAAACTCTTTCTTATTGAATTTTCAAAATTGCAATCCCCTTCTCTTTCTCATTCAAAACCGAGGATGAAACCATGACTTTTGTTATTTTTTAAATAATTTCCTTTAATTTGTAAACATGAATATCACTATTGTTTTTTTTAAAAATAATTTTATCAGAGAAATGTAACATTATTTAATAATTTCAATTTTTATTGTAATATAGATTTAATTATAATAAATTTATAAGATATAATGAGTTCCTGTAAAGTTTTAAAAATAGAGGGATTATTATGCAATAGGGACAAATTATACTTAATAGGGGCATTTAAAGATAATTATTGACTATTGTTTAACCGTCCCATTAAATGTATTATTAAAAATGAATTTAAACGTAATTTATTTATAAAATATAAGGGTTTGTGTAGGTTTTAAAAATAAAGGAGTTTTTATTTGGGAGTGTAAAATAGAGGGGAATTTTATAATTATTACTATTATAATTTATATGATAGCATATCGAGTCTTGAATTTTAATCAAACTATTTATAGAAAAAAATGATAGTTTATTTAAAAAAATAATTTTATATATTATTTAATAAATACTTTTAGACTAAGAGTCATCAGTTTCAAAATAACAATTACATGTAATAAAGTTTATTTACATGACAACGATACTAAACTGATTATTTATTATGTTAATGTTAAAATACGTTAAGAGTAATAATTACCATGGTTAAATTTTATTGAATATTAAAAAGTTGAAATAGCTAGTTAATAAATAATAATTATTAAAATTGTTAAATTATATAAGTAACAAATATATATAGATACTTAATTCAGTGTTCAAGTGATTTTACTAGGTGGATGAATAGATATAGATATATAAAAAATTGAGAGTGAGTCTTGTTTATATAGGTAAATAAAATATATATGTCTGTGTAATTTAACATTATAATTTATAAAAAGTGAAGAGACACGTTAGAATATGAAACATTTTCAATTTCATATTTAAGTGATAAATGAATTTCAGCTTCATTTTTAAAGTAAAATACATGTGTATATATATATATGTGTGTGTGTATATATCATTTATTCATTAAAAATGGTAAAATAATGCTCGCAAAGAAATAAAAATAAGCTAGTAAAGTCCAAATATTGTAAATGAATAAGTTTTAAAATACTTTTGTAACTTTGTAAAAATGAGGGCAACATGCATATTATTTTGATTCAATTTTGTCTATTACAATTCAATATTTGTAACATAATGCAATGGAATATTATAAATTACTCCCTCCAGTCATATATATTTTATAAGGCACGGTTGACTGAATCACACAAACCAATAAAAAGTAGTTCAAATTAGTTAATTTTATTGTTATTTTAAAAAATAGTTTAACTTTTTAATTTTACCCTTTTTATTATCATTAATCAATTTCACTATCATTTGATAGCTAAAAAAATATTGAAATTAATAAGGGTAAATAAGGAAAATGATAATAAATATTTTTTTCAAATTATAAAGTAAAAGGAACACAAAAACTTCTAAATGGTGCATTATAAATAAAAACGAATGGAGTAATTAAGTTGAGGTGATAATAATAAAATTATTAATTATATAAACTATGAATAAATATAATTTATAATGAGGGAATAATGTCGATTATACTAAACCGAATAATTAATTGAATGGTTAAATTTAATATTTTATGAGTAATCATAAGGTAATTATTACATACATTAAATACAAAGTTCAAATGAATTTGTACATAAATAAGATAAATATAATTTATAATGAGGGAATAATGCCAATTTACACTATTAAACTGAATAATTAATTAAATATTTAAATTTAATTTTTTTAAGAGTAGTTACAATATAATTATATATTAAATACAAAGTTCGAGTCATAATACGAAAATTATATTAATAGCATAGCTAACTCCCACGAGAGGAGAATACTACAAACATGAAGACCAAGAAGAAGAGAATTACCAAAGCGGTGATGAAGTGATGATATTTATCCCGCAAAGAGTGCTCCCGCATTTGTACGTACTGTTTGCAGGGGCCTCCCCTTTTTTTATTTTGTAATACAGCCACCTCCAGGAGGGTAGCTAAGGGGGGTTGGTAGGGGCCACGGCCCCCCAAAAATTTTGAAATTTTTTATTAACTATATAGGTTCAGTATAATATATTTCATGAATTATTACTTTGGCCCCCCTAAAAATTTCGTAGATTCTGTAGTATTAAGTACTTTTTTACGACTCTTGTTATTTATCTTTATTTTGTCAAAAAAAGTTTTAATTTTTTATTATTTTATTTTTTATATTAGTTATTTTTTTTCAGAGAAGATAAGATAATATTCAAAATTATAGATAAGATTTTATTAGAAATATTAGTCTATAAAAAGTAAAAAGATCAAAAGGGGAAACATGCGAGCATTCAAAGAATAGGAAAGATGGGAGAAAATATTTTTAGGTAACATAATATAATATTAAAAAAGATTTTGTTTGATTTGAAATGTTTTTTAGAATTATGTGATAAGAAAAACTAAAAAATTGATTTGCAATTATCTGAATTAAATAAAAGATTTAATGTAAAGACAATTGAACTTCTTATACCTGGTTCAACTTTAGATCCCAAAGACTCTTTAAAATCATTTGATATTGAACAAATTTGTCAACTTGTTGAGAAATTTCATGCAGATGAAGGAACAGAGTGTTTCATTTAAATAAAATTTACTATTCTTAAATGAAATTATTTAATATTTTTATCATAATTTTTAATAGGGTTAAATATGTTTTTAGTCCCTTAAAACATATCGATATTTGGTTTTGGTCCCTCATTTATTTCTTTATTGGTTTTGGTCCTCCATTTTTCAAAATCACATGATTTTAGTCCTCGTCGTTAGTTATATTTCGCTAAGTGATGACCTATTGATATTTCTTGTAGATTTTTCTATGTATTTTCTTTCGAAATTTCCTGTAGATTTCAAATTCAAAGGAAATATCGTTTACATTCTAAAATTTGCGGGAAATTTACTATATATTTTTTTATAAGAAAGCAAAGAAATTTTATAGCAACATTTTTATGTAAAAAATTGTAGTTTTTTTTTTTTGAAAATTTACTACACATTAATTTTCTAGAGAAAAAATCGCAAGAAATTCCTATAAATTTTTACTCGGGAAAAATCGTAGGGAGACTGCGAAAGTGAATTAACAAAGTACAGTTAATAATTTGGACTAAAAGCATGTGGTTTTAAAAAAATGGAGAACCAAAATCAATGAAAAAATAAATGGGGGACCAAAACCAAATTTCATTCATATTTTGAGGGACCAAAAACATATGTAACCCTTTTTAATATTTTATTCTGGCCCCCCCCAAAGAAAAATTCCTGGCTACGCCCCTGGCCACCTCCCTTTTTTTTAAGTCATTTTTTTTAAAAAAAACATAGTTTTAATTTTTTTTATAATTTATTAACCAAATATGCTATCCCATTCATCATTTTTGTGCACACAATTAACCTCACAAATTCAATTAACCAAAAATTTTCCAGAGACAAAAATAAAAACTCGGATATTTTATAGGGACTAAAAAGTTATTTTACCCTATTACATTCTAGTGTAAAAATAGTAACAAGAGAGTGCTGCTCTTGAATTTTATTGATAAAAGTGTTGAGTCTCAAAAATATCATAAGGAAAATTATGATGTTTTAGATAGCTCACTTCTCAAGTTTTAATGCTTAACAAATTTGGGTTAAAATACTTATCATAGATACATAAATGTTTAATGACTTATCTATGATTTCAGCAAGCCATTCTGAACTTATAAAGACTGTCTAAAGTGCTTTCAACCTGTCTAAAGTGGAAAAGCCTTCTGAAGGTTCAACCTGTCCGAAGTGTTGAAGCCGTCTGAAGTGTTCAACATGTCTGAAGTGTTGAAGTCGTCTGAAGTGCGCAACCCGTCTGAAGTGTTGAAGCCGTCTGAAGTCTCATTAATGACATGACACTCTTTGCTGAAGTATGTGAAGACATCTCTGAAGTTCTGCTGAGTCAAGCGTTCTCTGCTGCACGTACCTTTTCAAACATATTTATGGCAAGGAACACAGAGACCTTTCCTGGTATATTTGAATTTCATACACCACTGAGGAAATCCCTGCAACGCAACCTTTGCAGCAACAACAGTGGCAGCTTTATGGCAGCAGCAACCTGATACTTGTGTCAGAAAAATCAGAACTCTCAGAAGCATGTCTCACAACGGATTAAATAGCATTTAATGCTATCTCTAAACGGTGGTATTTCAACGAATTGAAGATTGGTTATAAATAGCCCTTCATGAAGACCATCAAGAGAAAAAGAGATACAAGAAAGTCTAAGAGATATCATGCGACACCCTTAGTTATACCGCTAGGAATGTCACAAATGACACGTGACCAACGAACTTACTGTTTTCAAAAACGTCAACATACAAAATTTTTTTTTTTTGAAAAGGGTTTAGGTGTCATTGGCCTATTACCTCTCTAGCTTTATTTTAAGTACTTATGAAATATCATTTCCTTAAATTTAAAACTCATTTTTCCGAAAACATCTAGACGCTTATTACCGCGCCTACCTACACAGCATACACATAGTTATAAAATGAATCATAAGGAAGGAAACATCATAAATATATATATACATACATACATCACGGTGTCGATGTACTTTTTGAGCCAACAAGGCAACCACGCAAAACATGAGTTCCAGTAGTAGACTAAAATAAATAAGACCTCAACAAAATACAAAACAAGAGGTCGCTAGATCAGAGCTGCCACTACCTAGACTCAACACAACCTAGTCCTTCTCAGGTACAAGAGGAAGTCTGGGGTGTGTGATGATGACACAGACTCCCCCTCCATAGAACTCACACCTGCGCGGGATACTCGTCGCCCACCGGGTGCCCCTCGACAACCATCTGAGTCGCACCTGCATTGACGTCATGACGGAAGTCCTCGATACCGACTATCAACATGACGAGAAGAGCATGGAAAGAAAACATAGAACGGGAGGGTGAGAACATCGCATGAACTCACAGCATGTAGGATACAGCAAACTAGAGCACACACATAGAGGCAATCCACACAGTCGAATCAATAAGCAATCACGACATCTCATCATGGTGTACTCATATGAACGCAACTCTACTATTATAATGTAATATCTAATGCATGCGGGCCCAGGGAAACATCACCATCGGCAGAGCACATAGCAGCTGCCCGACCATATATACACAGCACGTCAGGAGTTAGAGTCTGTACTAGCATTGGTACAAAGAGCATTGCTCATACATTTTGGCCAAATCATTTAAGCGTTCTTCCAGACAATCTCAACTGACCCGAAAATCATGAGAGCGACAGGAATAGCTAAGCTGGGTTCCCCAATCTCGACAGTAGGGAGCTAATCTACGTCACCTGAGATCTTCCGGGAGCTAGGCTATCCTCAGGGCTGGCGTCCCTTTTGAGGACCCACTGGCGTTCTTTGCAAAACCCAGTTGCACCCTTCCCAACCGATTTCACACTGTACCAAGTGCTACTGTCATATAGGTCATAAGGTTTTCAACCTCGAACATCAACAATGCCTCATGATGCATGTCACACAACAATGCTCACAACATTCACATCCTTACAGGCAAAGCCCATTGAACCATTCAACGTCACCACATCCCCGTGGCACGGCCCGAATTCAATGTCTTTCCTTCAAGGAAAATCGAACCCTACCTTGGGTTGGAACCGCACTCTCTCACTAAGCTTCTCAAGTTTTATGAAGAAAGAGTGTGTTTGTTATAGCCTTTTAAGGTAGTTTGTACTAATATTCTTGATAATCATGTCCACTTAAGTCTTATAATTTACTAGGACTTATGATTATGTCTTATGGATAACATTGCTTATCCTAATTCCTCTTGTATGACTAATTAAGATTAAGTTTAATCTTTAATTACAATTAGTTTTCATTAACTGAACTATAATTAGTCTTAATCTTCTTTAATTAAGTCTTAATCCTTACTTAAGATCCTAATTAATTCCTAATTATTCCTTAATCTCTTCCTTAATCTTGGATTAAGCTTTTAATTATATTTGATTAAGGTTAATTAATTTTAGCCTTAATTTATTATTCTTTACTTAAATAACTTAAGTAGATTAGGTTAATTAACTTAGATAACTAAATTAGCCAAGTCCACTAATTAATTCTTGAGTTTTAATCTTAATAACATGGATTAGAGTTGAAGTCCAACTCCAATCTAACTTAATTTCATAATCTAATCTTGATTGACTTTTAATGAGTCTTTAACTCCTTTTCTTAAAGGTTTTAAACTTAAATTAAAAGCCTAAAGGTTTTATAACTCTTAGGAACTTATTTTTAGTCATGGCAACCTAAAATATTGACCTTTAAGTTGACTTTTACTTGGTTGGAATTGAAAATCCGAATTTAACCAATTATTTTAACAACTTAACTTAATTGCACTTTGGCCCCTTTTGTACAAAAAATTTATCTTTTAGTCCCTTACACTTAAAACATGTTTTTAAACCTCTTTTTGATCTTTTCGAGATCAAAAAGGTCTCCCTTGATGAATCTCATCAAGAATCCTCATGAACTTCAAGAACAAGCTTGAATGTTCACCAAATTTTCTCTTTTTTTTTTCTTTCTCCAATCTTTGCCAAAATCACACATAATCTCATCCATGTGTTTTAAACATCAAATAGGATATTTCAAACTATCCAAATCACACATGCACATGCTCAAGGCTCAAACTTGCATTTTTCATGCTCAAAAACATCATTATTTTCAAGATAAATCACCAAATCAATTTTTTCACTTAAGATCAACCACATGCATGTACATATATCCATCATATAATCACATCCAAACCATCAAAATAATTTTTGCACACCTGCAGCCACCTCTTCCTCTCTTGGCCGAGAGCTTAAGGGGAAAAAGGAGGGATTTTTCAACAAAAATCCTTCCATGGCTCGCATGCAACACAACCCAACCATCAACAACAATCCAAGCAAGATCAAAGACATGCAAACAACCACAATAACCCAGCTCATCAAGACCGAAAATATTTCTTAAAAACAAGCTCAAAGGTTTGATTTTTCAAGAGAAAAATAAGAGAAAAAAAAACAAGGATTCAAGGGCAAATCCTTGACTCTAGTTACTTGGCCTACTAGAGTTCAAGTTCTCCCCCCCTTTACCTTAGATCTTCAAGGGAATGAGTGCAGATTTTTCCTCCTCCAACAGCCCCTTCAAGCTCCTCCTTCAAGCCTCCAACAAGTGGATTTTGGTAGAAAGTATGTATTTTTTTTTTTAGCTTAAATCCAAGAATGAGACTTAAGCTTGGTTGGTGATTTGGGTGGAGATGAAGAAATTTTGGGGAGAAGAAGGGTGGTGGTGCGCGGCCAGCAAGGGAGAAAGAAGAAGAAGAAGAAAGAAAATGGGTAGGTGGAGAAGATGGCTAAGTGAAAAATGGCCATAAAGTGAAGCTTTCTCCTTTATATAGACTTAATGGTGTGAAGGAAGACATGGACAAGTGGCACACATGCACCATGCTGTGCAGCGCAAATTTTCAGAGGAGAAAATAAGGTTTGTACAATTTTTTTCTGGCCCGGATCAAGAGTATTCGGGCCCGGGTCGGGGGTACCGGAGGGCAAAAAGGTCAATTTTTGCAGAAAAATCCCAAAAATTCCCAGAAAATTCCTAAAAATAGGAATTTAATACTGAATCCAAAATATAAATTTTGACAATTAAAAATAATTTTAATCATTTAAAATCCATTAAAACGCTTAAAACAGCAAAAACGGGAAAACGGTAAAAATGCGGGTGTTACATCTCTCCCCCTCTTAAAGAAATTTCGTCCTCGAAATTTGTGCATACCTTCTTGAAAAAATGAGGATGAGACTTCTTCATTTGCTCTTCCAACTCCCAGGTTGCATTCCCCTCATCGGTTGCACTCCAAATAACTTTCACCAACGGAATCTCTTTTCCTCTCAACTGCTTGATCCTTCGGTCTCCGATTCGCACAGGTAATACCTCATAAGTCAAGTTTTCTTTTAATTGTATTACGTCGGGTTCTATGACATGCGAAGGGTCAGGAATATACTTTCGGAGTTGTGACACATGGAATACATTATGAAGATTCGAAGAAAAGGCGGTAAAGCAATTTGGTAGGCAACAAAGGCCAGATTCTTTCAAAATTTGGTAGGACCAATGAATTTGGGTGTAAGTTTTCGAGATCGCATTGCCCTACCAACCCCAGTTGTTTGTGTAACTCTCAAAAATACGTGATCTCCTTCTTTGAATTCAAGGGTTTCCTCCTCCGATCATAGTAACTTTTCTAGCCTGCTCTGTGATATTCTCATCCTTTCCTGAATCATCTTGATCTTTTCCGTGGTTTGCTGAATCATTTCAGGGTCCCAACAATAGGCCATCGCCAGATTCAAACCAACACAAAGGTGTCCTACACTTCCTACCATACAAGGCTTCGTACGGTGCCATTCCAATGCTAGAATGGAAACTATGTGTTGTAGGTGAACTCGATCAGTGCCAACAACTGATCCCAAATTGCCCTTATGTTCTAACACACACGCTCTCAGCAAATCTTCTAGGGATTGGATAGTCCGCTCAGACTGACCATCCTTCTGAGGGTGATAGGCTGAACTAAGCCTCACTTGGTTCCTAAAGCTTGTTGCAGACTACCCCAAAATCTGGATGTAAACCTAGGGTCTCTATCTGACACTATGCTAGACGGAACCCTATGTAGTCTTATTACTTCCTTAATATACAACTGGGTCAACTTTTTCTAGAGAAAACTTAATGTTAATAGGCAAGAAATGAGCAGATTTTGTCAACCTATCAACAATTACCCATATAGCATCAAAACCTGCAGGAGTTCTAGGTAAACCTACCACGAAATCCATAGATATGCTATCCCACTTCCACTCAGGGACATCTAAAGGTTGTAACTCTCCTGATGGTCTCTGATGTTCAATCTTAGCTTTTTGACAAACCAAACAAGAAGCCACATACTCAGCTACTTCCTTTTTCATTCCAGACCACCAAAACATCTTCTTCAGGTCTTGATACATCTTAGTTGCTCCAAGGTGAATACTCAATCCACTCTTATGAGCTTCTTCTAAGATCAGTTTCCTTATTTCCTTATCACCAGGTACACATATCCTACCTTGAATCTATACCCCATCAGTTCCCTTGCAAAACTCAGATTCTCCTTTCTTAGGGACTAGATCCTTCAAAACTTGCAAAGATTGATCCACTTCCTGTGCTACACGAACTTGCTCCAAGAAATCACTTGAAATCCTTAAGGTTCCCAATCTTATACTCTTAGGACCAAATCCAACATCTAGGTTCAGGTCTCTAAACTTTTCTATCAACTCTAGCTCCTTAACCATCATTGCTGACATGTGCAAAGATTACCTACTCAACGCATCAGCCACTACATTGGCTTTCCCAGGGTGGTACTGCAGACTAAAATCATAATCCTTCAAAAACTCCATCCATCGTCTCTGTCTCATATTCACTCCTTCTGATCAAACAGATACTTCAAGCTCTTATGGTCACTAAAGACTTCAAACCTAGCGCCATACAGATGGTGCCTCCAAGTATCTTCAGAGCAAAAACTATGGCAGCCACTCTAGATCATGCGTAGGGTAATTTACTTCGTGTGTTCGCAGTTGCCTAGAGGCATAAGCCACTACTTTTCCTTTTTGCATCAACACACACACCCAATCCTTGTTTCGAAGCATCACAATATACTTCAAAACTCTCTTGCGGGTCAGGTAAAACTAAAACAGGCGCAGAAGTCAACCTCTTCTTTAATTCCTGAAAGTTATCCTCACACTTCTGGCTCCACACAAAAGATTGGTCCTTCCTAATCAAACGGGTCAACGGGGGTTGCTATCCTAGAAAAATTCTCAATAAACTTACGATAGTAACCGGCTAACCCCAAAAAGCTTCTTACTTCCGTCACAAGTCTTAGGTGCTTCCCACTGTAACACGGTTTCTACCGTAGCTGGGTCTACGCTAATCCCTCCATTAGAGATCACATGACCTAGGAAGTTCACTTCCTTCAACCAGAATTCACACTTTGATAGCTTAGCATACAACTTTCTATCCCTCAGGGTCTGCAAGGCTATTCTAAGATGCTCTGCATGCTCTTCCTCACTCTTGGAATATATGAGGATGTCGTCTATGAAGACCAAAACGAATTTGTCCAAATAGGGATGGAAAACTCGGTTCATATAATCCATGAAAACTGCGGGCGCATTGGTTACACCAAACGGCATCACTAAATACTCATAATGCCCATAGCGTGTTTCTGAAAGCTGTCTTTGGAATATCCTCAGACTTAACACGTATCTGGTGGTAACCTGACTTAAGGTCAATTTTTGAGAATACAGTTGCTCCTCTTAATTGATCCATCAAGTCGTCTATCCTAGGCAAAGGATGCCTATTCTTTACCGTCACCTTATTTAGCTGACGATAATCTACACACAGCCTCATGCTACCGTCTTTCTTCTTAACCAACAACACTGGTGCTCCCCAAGGGGACACACTAGGCCTAACAAACTGTTTTTCTAACAACTCTTCTAGCTGCTTCTTCAACTCAGCTAACTCGATGGGACATCCTATACGGAGCTATAGAAAATAGTCCGGTTCCAGGTACTAACTCTATGTTAAACTCTATCTCTCGCTCTGGCGGCAAACCAGGAATATCTTCAGGAAATACTTCGGAAATTCTCTCACCACAGGCAGTGTACTGATTTCAGATTCCCGCTCTTCTTCCAAAGAAGAAAATATCATGTAGATTTGAGCTCCTTTTCTCAAAGAAGCATTCACTTGGGTTGGCGACAAGAATATCGAACTTACCGAATTAAGAGTAGAGGGAGAAAAAGAGTCAACACAACAGATTATTATAACAGTCAGTTGGACCTCGATTGGAAAGATAACCAGTCCATTTCCAAAACGATATCAAGTGGAGAAAGGGTAAACAAATCAAATCAGCAGAGAATGTTTATCACCAATGGTGATTGGGCAGTTCAAACAAGGCTAATGAAGTGATCACAGGTTTAGCAGTGGGAGTAGAAACAACAAGATCATAGGGCAATTTAGCAACAGGCAATTTTCAATCGTTTCACACACTCCGAGAAATAAAAGAATGCGTCGCACCCGAATCATTAATACAATTAAAGGAATTCCACTTATGACACACTTACCTTGGATCAGATCCTCCGGATTCAGCAGCTTCAGCACCACTCATGGTAAACACTCTGCTCTGGTTCTAGGCCTTCCAGCTTGCGCATTCAGATTTGACACAGGTGCACTTGCAACACCGCTACCACTTCCTCTCAGAGCCGGGCAATCCCTCTTGATATGGCCACCTTGTTTGCAATGATAGCAGATTGGTCCCCCGGATGGGTTTGCAGTCTGGTTCTTGACTGGACAGTCCTTAAAAGATGATCCTTCTTACAACGTGGACAACTGGCATAGTTGTTGGCGGTACTGCTTGCAGGACTTACTCCACTAGCAACCACTGATTGCGGTCTCGCGGCACTCCCAGACGATGAGCCAAAGTTGTTCCTTGGGACGAAATAAGGTTTCCTCCTTTCTTGTGTAACCTTGGGTTTGTTCCTCTGCGGGCCGAAATTCTTCCACTGAGCTTGCCTCGCCTTAGTGTCATCCTCAAAGATGCGCACATGTTGACCATCTTAGAGAACTCGGTGAGCTGCGGATAGCCAATGGCTTGCTTGATCTCTGGCCTCAACCCACTTTCAAATTTAGAGCATTTGGATCCTCATCTACCGTGTTCTGGGAGAGTATAGGCAGAACTTGGATAATTCCTCAAACTTTGGCGGTATACTCTCCAACAGTCATGCTCCCTTGTTCCAACTTCAGAAACCCAACCTCCTTGCGCTTCCTCAAATCAGTTGGAAAATACTTCTGAAGAAAAGTCTCCTTGAACAGATTCCAGGTGATCAGTCTCCCAGTAGCTTCTAACTGACGCCTGGCATACTCCCACCAAGTGTTGAGCTTCTCCAACCATCATAAACACAGCCAAAGTTACCTTCTGCTCGTCAGGACAACCATAGCCAAGAAAATCTTCTCTAGTTCTTCTAACCATAGTTGAGATTCCATCAGGGTCATGACCTCCTTTGAACTGTGGTGGGTTATTCTTCTTGAAGGTAGACAGCCCACGGTAAGCGTCAGGGATATTGTTCTGGGTGTGATTACGGGATTGATTGATCTCGTCAAACGTTTGCTGCTGGTTCTCTAGAACGTTCACGATCCTTCCTAGGAGATCGTTCATCATAGGGTTACCTCTTCCTGCCATGGAATCCTGCATTCACAGAACAAATCAGCTTCTTCCGTTCATGCAGAATCATTATCAAGCAAGAAATAAGTAACACTACACGGATTCTCATATTACAAAGGTAGTAATATAAGAGCAAACAGTTCACACAAGGCAATCAATTCACACAAACAAACAATCAACACAGAGTAAACACAGAGAGAAGGGTATTATAGACCATACCCGAGGCCAAAAGGAAAGAACAGCTCTGATACCACTAAATGCGACACCCTTAGTTATACCGCTAGGAATGTCACATATGACACGTGACCAACGAACTTACTGTTTCAAAAACGTCAACATACGGAATTTTTTTTTTTTGAAAAGGGTTTAGGTTGTCATTGGCCTATTACCTCTCTAGCTTTATTTAAGTACTTATGAAATATCTTTTCCTTAAATTTAAAACTCATTTTTTCCGAAAACATCTAGACGCTTATTACCGCGCCTACCTACACAGCATACACATAGTTATAAAATGAATCATAAGGAGGAAACATCATAAATTATATATATACATACATACATCACGGTGTCGATGTACTTTTTGAGCCAACAAGGCAACCACGCAAAACATGAGTTCCAGTAGTAGACTAAAATAAAATAAGACCTCAAACAAAAATACAAACAGAGGTCGCTAGATCAGAGCTGCCACTACCTAGACTCAACACAACCTAGTCCTTCTCAGGTACAAGAGGAAGTCTGGGGTGTGTGATGATGACACAGACTCCCCCTCCATAGAACTCAACACCTGCGCGGGATACTAGTCGCCCATCGGGTGCCCCTCGGCAACCATCTGAGTCGCACCTGCATTGACGTCATGACGGAAGTCCTCGATACCGACTATCAATGTGACGAGAAGAGCATAGAAAGAAAACATAGAACGGGAGGGTGAGAACATCGCATGAACTCATAGCATGTAGGATACAGCAAACTAGAGCACACACATAGAGGCAATCCACACAGTCGAATCAATAAGCAATCACGACATCTCATCATGGTGTACTCATATGAACACAACTCTACTATTATAATGTAATATTTAATGCATGCGGGCCCAGGGGAAACATCACCATCGGCAGAGCACATAGCAGCTGCCCGACCATATATACACAGCACGTCAGGAGTTAGAGTCTGTACTAGCATTGGTACAAAGAGCATTGCTCATACATTTTGGCCAAATCATTTAAGCGTTCTTCCAGACAATCTCAACTGACCCGAAAATCATGAGAGCGACAGGAATAGCTAAGCTGGGTTCCCCAATCTCGACAGTAGGGAGCTAATCTACGTCACCTGAGATCTTCCGGGAGCTAGGCTATCCTCAGGGTTGGCGTCCATTTTGAGGACCCACTGGCGTTCTTTGCAAAACCCAGTTGCAACCCTTCCCAACCGATTTCACACTGTACCAAGTGCTACTGTCATATAGGTCATAAGGTTTTCAACCTCGAACATCAACATGCCTCATGATGCATGTCACACAACAATGCTCACAACATTCACATCCTTACAGGCAAAGCCCATTGAACCATTCAACGTCACCACATCCCCGTGGCACGGCCCGAATTCAATGTCTTTCCTTCAAGGAAAATCGAACCCTACCTTGGGTTGGAACCGCACTCTCTCACTAAGCTTCTCAAGTTTTATGAAGAAAGAGTGTGTTTGTTATAGCCTTTTAAGGTAGTTTGTACTAATATTCTTGATAAATCATGTCCACTTAAGTCTTATAATTTACTAGGACTTATGATTGTGTCTTATGGATACATTGCTTATCATAATTCCTCTTGTATGACTAATTAAGATTAAGTTTAATCTTTAATTACAATTAGTTTTCATTAACTGAACTATAATTAGTCTTAATCTTCTTTAATTAAGTCTTAATCCTTACTTAAGATCCTAATTAATTCCTAATTATTCCTTAATCTCTTCCTTAATCTTGGATAAGCTTTTAATTATATTTGATTAAGGTTAATTAATTTTAGCCTTAATTTATTATTCTTTACTTAATTAACTTAAGTAGATTAGGTTAATTAACTTAGATAACTAAATTAGCCAAGTCCACTAATTAATTCTTGAGTTTTAATCTTAATAACGTGGATTAGAGTTGAAGTCCAACTCCAATCTAACTTTAATTTCATAATCTAATCTTGATTGACTTTTAATGAGTCTTTAACTCCTTTTCTTAAAGGTTTTAAACTTAAATTAAAAGCCTAAAGGTTTTATAACTCTTAGGAACTTATTTTTAGTCATGGCAACCTAAAATATTGACCTTTAAGTTGACTTTTACTTGGTTGGAATTGAAAATCCGAATTTAACCAATTATTTTAACAACTTAACTTAATTGCACTTTGGCCCCTTTTGTACAAAAAATTTATCTTTTAGTCCCTTACACTTAAAACATGTTTTTAAACCTCTTTTTGATCTTTTTGAGATAAAAAAGGTCTCCCTTGATGAATCTCATCAAGAATCCTCATGAACTTCAAGAACAAGCTTGAATGTTCACCAAATTTTCTCTTTTTTTTTTCTTTCTCCAATCTTTGCCAAAATCACACATAATCTCATCCATGTGTTTTAAACATAAAATAGGATATTTCAAACTATCCAAATCACACATGCACATGCTCAAGGATCAAACTTGCATTTTTCATGCTCAAAACATCATTATTTTCAAGATAAATCACCAAATCAATTTTTTCACTTAAGATCAACCACATGCATGTACATATATCCATCATATAATCACATCCAAACCATCAAAATAATTTTTGCACACCTGCAGCCACCTCTTCCTCTCTGGTCGAGAGCTTAAGGGGAAAAAGGAGGGATTTTTCAACAAAAATCCTTCCATGGCTCGCATGCAACACAACCCAACCATCAACAACAATCCAAGCAAGATCAAAGACATGCAAACAACCACAATAACCCAGCTCATCAAGACCGAAAATATTTTCTTAAAAACAAGCTCAAAGGTTTGATTTTTCAAGAGAAAAATAAGAGAAAAAAAAACAAGGATTCAAGGGCAAATCCTTGACTCTAGTTACTTGGCCTACTAGAGTTCAAGTTCTCCCCCCCTTTACCTTAGATCTTCAAGGGAATGAGTGCAGATTTTTCCTCCTCCAACAGCCCCTTCAAGCTCCTCCTTCAAGCCTCCAACAAGTGGATTTTGGTAGAAAGTATGTATTTTTTTTTTTTTAGCTTAAATCCAAGAATGGGACTTAAGCTTGGTTGGTGATTTGGGTGGAGATGAAGAAATTTTGGGGAGAAGAAGGGTGGTGGTGCGCGGCCAGCAAGGGAGAAAGAAGAAGAAGAAGAAAGAAAATGGGTAGGTGGAGAAGATGGCTAAGTGAAAAATGGCCATAAAGTGAAGCTTTCTCCTTTATATAGACTTAATGGTGTGAAGGAAGACATGGACAAGTGGCACACATGCACCATGCTGTGCAGCGCAAATTTTCAGAGGAGAAAATAAGGTTTGTACAATTTTTTTCTGGCCCGGATCAAGAGTATTCGGGTCCGGGTCGGGGTACCGGAGGGCAAAAAGGTCAATTTTTGCAGAAAAAATCCCAAAAATTCCCAGAAAATTCCTAAAAATAGGAAATTTAATAATGAATCCAAAAATATAAATTTTGACAATTAAAAATAATTTTAATCATTTAAAATCCATTAAAACGTTTAAAACAGCAAAAACGGGAAAACGGTAAAAATGCGGGTGTTACATATCACGCTGCGAGTTTTTCTCTAAAAATACTCTGATTTCATATTCATTGTACATTATTTGTATATCCTGAGTATACCTCAGTTTTTATTGTACATTGTCTCTGTTAAGCTTCAAATTTCTGTAGTTTAAAAGCTTAGACATATCTCTTTGTAAAAATTGTCTTTGAGCCTGGAGAGGACTTGTCTGTAAAAGAATACTTGGTTGTAGAGCCTGAAGAGGCTTGACTGTAAAAGAATACTTGTAATATTGGTGAGATTAAGAGAAAATCCAAGTGCTAGTTGGCATTGGGACTGGACGTAACTCACAGTGGTCGTGAGTGAACCAGGATAAATTCCTGGCTAAAGTTTTCTATCCCTTATTTCTTGTCAATTTATTTATACTAACCAAGGGTGTTGAAAACTGGTCTGATAATTTTAAAAAGCAAGAAACCTTTTTAAAGGTCTTTTCAGAAGCCTTCTTAAGAAACTTCAGACAGCATCTTAAACCTGTCTGAAACTGTTGTAAACTTAACCGTTTGTGAAAAACTTCCATAAATTATTAAGAAACACTATTCAACCCCTCTTCTAGTGTTTCCCTGTGTTTCTACAGTTGGTATCAGAGCTCAACTCAGGGTTGAGCACCTTACAAGTGTTTGAGGATTAAAGATCCAGATGGAAGCTGCCAACAACAACAGACAATACATCACTGAAGGAGCCTCTATCACAAGACCCCCAACATTCAATGGAGTGGACTACCACTATTGGAGGGATCGTATGAAGTTGTTCATTGAGAGAAACAACATTGATGTTTGGGATGTGGTCACTGATAGAGACTATGTGCCTATACATAATGAGTGCCAATACCTAAGGCTGAATGGACCTTAGAGTAGAAGGCCAGAGTTCAGTTAAATGCTAAAGCCAAACTCTATTTGATATGTTCTTTGAACAAATCAGAGTATGAGAAGGTTCATGGATGTTCATCTGCCAAGGAGATTTGGGATACACTTGCAGCCGCCCATGAAGGGACTGAGACTGTCAAGCAATCCAAAATCAACATGCTTATACATCAATATGAGATGTTCAAGATGGAAGAATCTGAAACCATAGATCAAATGTTTGGGAGGTTTCAGACTATAACTAATGGACTCAGGTCTTTAGGTAGAACTTTGAATCTGGAGACAATAATAGAAAGATTCTGAGAAGTTTGCCAAAGTCCTGGAGACCCAAAGTTACAGCCATTCAAGAGGCCAGAGACTTAAACTCTCTAAAATGGAAGAACTGTTGGGATCGTCTCAAAGTTCATGAGCTTGAACTTGGGGAAGATGACATCAAGAAGAAATCTCTGACATTAAACTCCAAAGCCAAACACTCTAGGCATGGCAGCATTAAAGCCATGCAAGCTGAGGAAACTTCAGAAGCAGATAAAGATTCTGGAGATAGCTCAGAAGATGATGATCTTGCTCTTCTCAGCAGGAAAATCAAGAGGATGCTGCAGAACATAGGAAAGTTTAGAAAGAACCAACCCTCAACCTCTAAATCAAGTAAGTCAGGTAAGGATTCTCAAAATGACAAAATTATATGCTATGAGTGTAAACAGCCAGGTCATATGAAGGCTGAATGTCCAAGACTGAAGAATAACAACTTCAAAAAGAAGAAATCCTTCAACAAGAAGAAGGGTCTGATGGCAACATGGAAGGATCTTGATGAGTCTACCTCAGAGGAAGAGGAAGACACTTCAGAAGAGGCCAACCTGTGTCTCATGGCCAGCCTGCCCTCATCAGATAGCTCAAAATCTAAGGTATTTCCATTAACTCTTCAAGAGACGTATGATGACCTGATGGAAAGTTCCAAGGAACTCTTCCAAGAGTATAAGAATCTGTCCAAGGCCCACACAAAAATGTGCAGTAAATTTGAGGCTCTTGAGATAGAAAATATTATGCTCAAGGAGAGAATTCTTGTGACTGAAAGCAGCAGTTCACAACTGCCTCTGAAGAAAACAAAAAACTTCAGAAACAAGTTGAGGAACTGACAAAAGACTTAGCTAAATTTGTCAAAGGAACAGAAAACCTTAACAGATTTCTTGGCAATCAAAGGGATCCCCTTGACAAAAGTGGATTAGGCTTTTGTGATCATGATACCTCTGAACCTCATATTTTCAAAAATTTTACTAAAGGCAAAGAGAAAGCTATTGGGTGTTCTCACTGTGGCAAGCCTGGACACAATGTGGCTCAGTGTAAACACAAGGGAAAAGCAAAACCCAAATCTAACAAGAAAGGACCCAGAAGAATATGGGTACCTAAGAAATTGATCATTCCTGTTGCGGATGTGTTTAACAGGACAAAGGAGACCCCACAAATGGTACCTGGACAGTGGGTGCTCGCGACACATGACAGGAGAAAGGTCTTTGTTCCAAAACCTTAGGCCCAGAGCATGAGGTGTGGTCACCTTTGGTGGAAATCAGCAAGGGAAGATCACAGGAATAGGGACTGTAGGTATCTCTCCTCTATCCCTTATTAAGAATGTTCTTCTAGTAGAAGGACTTTCAGCATAATTTACTGAGCATAAGTCAATATGTACAGTGGATATGTGGTTTCCTTTACTAAAGAAGGATGTATAGTCAAAGACTCTCGTGATCAAATTCTTTTTACTGCTAAGAGACACGGCAATGTGTACAAAATTGATCTAGAGGATTTGGCAAGTCAAAATGAAAAATGTTTTCTCTCTGTTGAAGATGAAAACAGATTTGGCACCAAAGACTTGGACATGCAGCTTGAGATTGATCTCAAAGTTAGCAAAACACAATCTTGTTAAAGGACTGCCCAAGCTTTCTACAAATCTGACATTTTAGTGTGAAAGTTGTCTGAAAGGAAAACAAACAAGACACTCTTTTCAGAGTAAGGATGTTGTTTCCACTAGCAGACCTTTAGAATTGTTACATATTGACTTGTTTGGTCCTATTAGAACAGAAAGCATTAGTGGTAAGAAATATGGTTTGGTCATTGTTGATGACTATTCTAGATTCACATGGGTGTTATTCCTAAGAAGCAAGGATGAGACTTTCAGGAATTTCACAATATTCTGCAAGAAGGTACAGAATTAAAAAGGATTATGTATATCTGCTATCAGAAGTGATCATGGTGGAGAGTTTGAGAATGCAAACTTTCAACTGTTCTGTGATGAGAATGGGATCTCACACAATTTCTCTGTGGCAAAAACACCTCGGCAAAATGGGGTTGTTGAAAGAAAGAACAGAAACTTGCAAGAAATGGGAAGAACCATGCTCAAATCATGCAATCTACCAAGATCTTTCTGGGCAGAAGTTATTAACACAACTTGCTACCTTCAAAACAGAATATTGGTAAGACCAATTCTGAAAAAGACTCCTTATGAATTGTGGAAGGGAAGAAAACCAAACATATCATATTTCCACACCTTTGGTTGTGAGTGTTTTATACTCAACACCAAGGATGATCTTGGAAAATTTGATGCAAAATCTGACAATGGAATTTTCATAGGATATTCTGAAACATCTAAAGCCTATAGAGTATATAACTCTAGAACTTTAACTGTAGGAGGAATCAATCCATGCTAAATTTAATGACAAGAAAAGACTGATAGGGAATTATCAGATCTAGAAGATGACTTTGCAGGAATGGACCTGAATAATCATGACAGCATCAAGGATGAACAGGTGTCTGAAGCACCATCTGTCACTGAACCTCTTCAGACCAATGTTGAGTCTCAGACTGATTTGATATCACCTCAGAAACCTGACTGGAGATACAAATCACATCATCCAAAAGAGCAAATCATTGGCAGCACTTCAGAAGGAGTTAAGACAAGATCAAAGTTCAAGAATCTGAATTCTCTTGCTCTCTTGTCTGAAATTGAGCCAAAGAACATTGATGAAGCTCTGCATGATGAAGGGTGGATTCTAGCCATGCAAGAGGAGCTAAACCAATTTGCTAGGAGTGATGTCTGGACACTTGTTCCTAAACCCCATGGGAAAACAATTATTGGAACCAAATGAGTGTTCAAAAACAAGCTGTCTGAAGAAGGAAAAGTGGTCTGAAACAAAGCAAGATTGGTGGCTCAAGGGTACAATCAACAAGAAGGTATTGACTTCACTGAAACCTTTGCCCCTGTTGCTAGATTAGAAGCAATTAGGATTCTTCTCTCTTATGCTGTAAATAATGGCATCAAACTATATCAAATGGATGTCAAAAGTGCCTTCCTCAATGGTTTCATTGAAGAAGTTTTTGTTAGACAACCCCCTGGTTTTGAAGACACTGCTTTTCCTGATCATGTTTTCAAATTGAAAAAGGCTCTTTATGGTCTGAAACAAGCTCCAAGAGCATGGTATGACAACTGAGCAGTTTTCTTATCAAAAATGATTTTGAAAGAGAAAAAGTAGATACCACCCTTTTCAGAAAACAGTCTAACAAAGATTTTATACTTGTTCAGATATATGTTGATGACATTATATTTGGTTCAACTGATTCTTCTCTGTGCAAGGAGTTTTCTGAGCTGATGCAATCAGAATTTGAAATGAGTTTAATGGGAGAACTAAAATTTTTCTTGGGACTTCAAATCAAGCAAGATTCTGATTGTATATGGATCCATCAAGAAAATATACAAAATAAATGCTTAAGAAGTTCAACATGAGTGATTGCAAACCATGTCAACTCCTATGCATCCCTTTGCATCCTTGAGCAAAGATGATAAAGAAGAACCAGTGAATCAAACTTTGTACAGAGGAATGATTGGCTCTTTGTTGTATCTAACAACAAGCAGACCTGACATAATGTTCAGTGTTTGTCTCTGTGCTAGATTTCAATCAGATCCAAGAATTACTCATTACAAAGCTGTTAAAAGAATTTTAGATATCTGAAAGATACTACTAATCTTGGTCTATGCTATAAGAGGAGAAAATATTGCATGTTAATAGGATACTGTGATGCTGACTTTGCTGGAGATAGAATGGAAAGAAAGAGCACCAGTGGAGGATGTCATTTCTTTGGAAATAACATGATCAGTTGGTCAAGCAAAAGGCAAAGCACCATTGCTTTATCAACAGCAGAAGCAGAGTATATATCAGCAGCCAGTTGTTGTTCACAACTACTATGGGTTAAGTACCAGCTTAAGGATTTTAATATTCCTATCTCTGCTATACCTGTTCTTTGTGATAATACCAGTGCAATTAATTTATCCAAAAATCCCATTCAACATTCTAGGGCAAAGCATATAGAAATCAAACATAATTTCATTAGAGACTATGTTCAGAAAGGTGTTTTTGATATTCAGTTCATTGATGCAGAGCATCAATGGGCAGATATATTCACAAAACCCCTAGCTGAAGATAGATTTAAGTTCATACGCAACAACTTAAACATACATGCATTCTCTAAAAATTAATTGTATCTGATATTATTATGTTATCTGAAATTTTTAGTGCGTCTGAAATTTCAGTGTGTCTGAAACTGTGACATGTCTGAAATTTTAAGTTATCTGAAATTTATTTGTGTGTCTGAAATTTTCATACATATGAAGTAACTGGCTAACATGGCTATCTAAGACGGTTGAATTCCTTCTTTTAAAGTTTTTGTCTCTTCCACTTCGCACGTTACCCGAAGTCTGCGCAGCCGGTACAAGGCATCATTGCATCATGGGTCTATAAATGCATGAGTAAGTGTGTCGAGGAAGCCTTACACTCTCTTTCCCCAATACTCAGTTTGATCTTCTTCACTGCTCAAGCAACCTTTTTCTCTCAAAGTTTCCCTGCAACTCAACAATGGCACCCAAGAAGACTGCTGGTTCTGGTGGAAATGTGGTTAGATCAAAGGGAGTGGATCTTGATGAGCTTCGCAACATTGGCATGGATTTGGTTGAGGAATTTGATGCAGCTGGGTGGACTTCTTTCTTCGACCACATTAACTGTCAATGGCATGAACAAAGCGTGGTGGATTTCTGGTCCTCTGCTCGAGGAATACCTAATTCTAAGGGAGTGTATGAAAGCATCAAAGCCTCTGTTCTAGGGTTTCAGTTTTTGTTGATCAAGGCATTCTCTCCACAATCACTGATGTTAAGGCTGAAGGTGCAACCTTCATTCCTGGGTGGGAGATGAAGAATGGTGGGCACAAGCTGTATGCAAAGATGCTGTATGGAACAGAAGAACCCGAAAGCCTGGATTCCAAGTTCTTGCTAGAAAAGGCCAGAGTTCTTCATGCTATCTTAGGGTGTGCAATAATCCCTAAGAGTGGAAGCAGAAACCATGTCTTAGAATTGGAAAGGTTCTGTCTGATTCACCTGCTTCACAAGTAGAAAGTCAATCTCCCAAGCATTATCATGTTCTTTATGCAGAAGAAGATTCGCGACTCTACTGGAAATCTTCCCCACAACACTCTCATCGTGAAGGTACTTATGCATTTTAAGGTACCTGTTGAAAGATTATATAATCATAAATCTTCTGTGTTCTTTGGTGAGTCAAACTTGAAGAGCATGGGAATCAAGCTCACTCCACGACCTCCATCTCCTACTCTGAAGGAGAGTGCTCTTATGGAGAAGGCCTCAAGAAGAGGAACCACTCTTGAGATTCTTGAGAAAGAGCTTCAGGGGGATATCAGAAAAGATGAGTTCAAGCCTTCCAAGCCATCCCCTCATCTGAAAAGGAAGAAGCTCCCTGTCAGGAATTCAGCAAAGGTGTCTCTAGAAGCTATAGACTTGCACACTCAGACATCTGAACCTGTTCAGAAGGCTTTGCAAAAGCCATATGAAATTGTGGGTCAGGGTTCTGAAGGTGTAAGAACTCTTACTCCTAAGCCTACTTCTGAAACAGAAGGAAAGGCTCATGAGGAAGAGGTAGCTGAGATTGATGATCCTGAAGCTTTGGTAGCAGCATCTCTGGCTGCATGTCCTTCTGATCCTGAGCTTATTCAGGTAACAGCCCTTGCTACAGCTTTGGAGAATGAAGAAATGGAGAAGAAGGCTGAGCAAGAAAAGACTGATTATGCTCTTGCAATAGCCTCTCAGCTAGCTCTTGCTGAAGATGAAAGGCTAGCTTCCATTGCTCAAGAGACCAAAAAGAGAAAAAGATCCAGTGCACAACAAAGAAGGAGAACAAAAACAAAGTTATTTCAGCCAGCTCTTGAACCATCTGTTAGGATTACAAGGAGCATTGCAAGCCAGCTGGAGGAAATGGATGAGGCTGGCAAGTATCAAAACTTTGTCAAAGCAAACCTGTTTTTCAAAAGAAGAAGAGAAGAGAAGCAAGCTGAAAAGGAAAAGGAGAGGAAACCTGAGAAAGCTAAACCTCCTCAGAAAAGGCTAAGGGTAAGGTTTGATAATGTAACCCCATCACCACCTTCATCACCTGAGAAGAAAACAGTAGAGGAGAAAAAAGAAGAAGCACTTCCCTCACCTCTCTCATCACCACCTTCATCACCTTCATCATCTTCAGAATCCACTCAGTCCGAAGACCCCATAGATAAACATCAGCAAGGCGACAACTCTGAAGTATGGAAAGGAAGCATGCTGCCTGCGCATATAAGGCTAGGACCCAAAAGTAGGGACTTCTTCATAGAGCCTACATTTGATCCTTATGATTTTCCTCTCACTCAGCACCAATTTGATACAGCTGCTGAAGTACCCCACAAAAAGTATGAGGAACCTTTCAGTGAGAGGGTCAGAGTCCCCAAGTTCCCCAACTTATTTGAAGAGCTACAGTTTTTCAGAAATGAACCCTTCATCTCTCTTCACCATGGCCTTATCAAGCACACTGCTGATGAAGAAAGGGCAAAGTATCAAGGCAGTTCAGATCAGTATTGCTCAGGCCAGATTGAAAAGATCAGAAAGGGTGCAGTTCCACCTGCTCATAAGTGGGCTCCACTTAACCCCTTCTCTGGTGACTCCCTCAGGTTGTCCAATGATGAATGGTGTTTTGTCAGGCAACTGTCTACTGAAGCTGAACTTTTTGAGAGGGACTACTTGAAGTCAGTAGGCATGAGAGGCTATAGGCCACCTAGAACAATCTCCATCAGGCCAACCACAGAGATTCTGGTGCAACCTGACAGGATTATTCCTAGGTACCCCCTGAAAGAAGGCCCTGCTGACGAGTTCAAGGAACCCAAAGCTTATCCAGTTCCCCAGAAACCTTTAACTTCAACAGAATGGGAGGAGTTACCTACTCGGATCAAAAAACAAGGTGGATGTTTAGATCACAGCTACAGGGATAGGGTATGGTTATCCCACTGGAAGATCAAAGAGGATGCTGGATCCTCTTCTGGATCTGCAGGACTAGATGATGACTCCATCATAGGCTATGGTGTCTCCACCAATGTGCAGTATCAGTATATCAGAGGCAGATTCCCCATGTCTGAACCCTTCAATGAGGACTGGAAGCTAATCTGCCCTATTAGAACTTTCTTCTTTCCTGTGAGTCATCCAGAAGATTATGGGTTGCATCCAGGATTCAATCAGCTCAGATTTGTTTGCAGGCACATTTAGATCATTCTATATGAAGTGGAACTGAATCTTGAGGAAGAGAACAGGAAGCTGAGGCATCAAGTGAAGAGCTTGGAGAAAAGAAATGCTACTCTTGTTGCTAAGCAAGATCAAATCCTTCAAGAGCAACAGCTCATCAGAACTGGGCAAGAAGATTTGAAGACTCCTGTCATTTCTCAGATTGACAAGGCAAAGGAAGAATTGCTCTCCTTTATGAAAGAGGCCTTGCTGAAGAAAGATGGATAGTCTATGATGTTTAGTCATGTTTAGTGTTAACTTCATTTTGAATGCTTAATTTCTGTGATTATTCTGTTTGTTCTCATGAACTCTTTTGTTTAGTGTTGACTTCATTTTATGTGAACTATTTTGTTTGATAATATATTCTGTTTGTTCTCATGAATGCTGGTATCTCAATGTTGTGATTATATTACTGTGATTATTGTGATTATTATTGTGCTTATTGTGATTATATTACTGTGATTATTTTGAAGTTATGCTCTGAAATTCCCTTTTGATTTATGACAAAAGAGGGAGTATTAAAACTAACAAAATCTGAAGTAATTACAAGTCTCAGGGGGAGTATTTGATAAGAGTTTGTCCTGAGAGATCTTTATCTGAGGGGGAGTTATCTTTTTAAGTTTATTTTATTTTAAAAAAACTCCTTTCAGATTTCTTTATTTTAAACAAATTTGTCATCATTAAAAAGGGGGAGAATGTTGAGTCTAAAAAATATCATAAGGAAAATTATGATGTTTTAGATAACTCACTTCTCAAGTTTTAATGCTTAACAAATTTAGGTTAAAATACTTATCATAGATACATAAATGTTTAATGACTTATCTATGATTTCAGCAAGCCATTCTGAACTTATAAAGACTGTCTAAAGTGCTTTCAACCTGTCTAAAGTGGAAAAGCCTTCTGAAGGTTCAACCTGTCTGAAGTGTTGAAGCCGTCTGAAGTGTTCAACCTGTCTGAAGTGTTGAAGCAGTCTGAAGTGCGCAACCCGTCTGAAGCGTTGAAGCCGTCTGAAGTCTCATTAATGACGTGACACTCTTTGCTGAAGTATGTGAAGACATCTCTGAAGTTCTGCTGAGTCAAGCGTTCTCTGCTGCACGTACCTTTTCAAACATATTTATGGCAAGGAACACAGAGACCTTTCCTAGTATATTTGAATTTCATACACCACTGAGGAAATCCCTGCAACGCAACCTTTGCAGCAACAACAGTGGCAGCTTTATGGCAGCAGCAACCTGGTACTTGTGTCAGAAAAATCAGAACTCTCAGAAGCATGTCTCACAACGGATTAAATAACATTTAATGCTATCTCTAAACGGTGGTATTTCAACGGATTGAAGATTGGTTATAAATAGCCCTTCATGAAGACCATCAAGAGAAAAAGAGATACAAGAAAGTCTAAGAGATATCACGCTGCGAGTTTTTCTCTAAAAACACTCTGATTTCATATTCATTGTACATCATTTGTATATCCTGAGTATACCTCAGTTTTATTGTACATTGTCTCTGTTTAAGCTTCAAATTTCTGTAGTTTAAAAGCTTAGACATATCTCTTTGTAAAAATTGTCTTTGAGCCTGGAGAGGCTTGTCTGTAAAAGAATACTTGGTTGTAGAGCCTGAAGAGGCTTGACTGTAAAAGAATACTTGTAATCTTGGTGAAAATTAAGAGAAAATCCAAGTGCTAGTTGGCATTGTGACTGGACGTAGCTCACAGTGGTAGTGAGTGAACCGGGATAAATTCCTTGGCTAAGTTTTCTATCCCTTATTTCTTGTCAATTTATTTATACTAACCAAAGGGTGTTGAAAACTGTTCTGATAATTTTAAAAAGCAAGAAACCTTTTTAAAGATCTTTTCAGAAGCCTTCTTAAGAAACTTCAGACAACATCTTAAACTTGTCTGAAACTGTTGTAAACTTAACCGTTTGCGAAAAGCTTCCATAAATTATTAAGAAACACTATTCAACCCCCTTTCTAGTGTTTCCCTGTGTTTCTACAAAAAGTACCCTTTTAAATGGAAATATAATAAATTTTGATTTTGTTGTTCATTTTTTTCTCTAGTTTTCGTCCTTCATCTTTTTAAAATTACATGTTTTTAATCATTTTTATTAGCTATACTTCGTTAAATCACGTTCATAGCTCCATTATGATTTTGTTTGAATAAAATTTCACATGAAATTTCTTGTATTTTTTTCTAGAGAAAAATCATCTGTAGTAAATTTACAAAAGAACCATTAATATTTTGCATAAATGCTGCTATGAAATTTCTCTGCTTTACTATATAGAAAAATCTATAAGAAATTTACCATAAATCTTATAATTTGAATGAAAATTTATTTGAATTTTGAAATCTACAGAAAAATTTGGAGGAAAATTCCATAAAAAAATCTATAAAAAATATTATTGCGTAAAGTAATGTGGTTTAAAAAAAACAAAGAATCAAAATTTAATAAAAAATTAAATGAGGGATAAAAATAAAATTTCATTATATTTCTAAGGATAAAAATATATTTAACCACCAAATAAAGTTATATATCGATTAATCATAAATTAAATGCCCATGACACAAGGTAGCTAAAGGGTATTAATGATTCAATGATAATTAAAAGGAAATTCTAAATCTCAGGGAATTAATGAAAGTTAAAAAATGTAATGGCATAATATATATGATTTATTTTTCTATTTTTTCATCAATTATTCACCGTGATTTCTATCATACTACACAATATATAATTAATTAGTATACACGGTCAGTGTAAAGAAATAAACTGTCAGTGTAAAAAAATTTTACACAGATATCAAAATGGTGTGTCATCACATCATTTAATGAATATGACATCTCATGTGTTATTAAAATTGGGTTTTCATTCTTTGAGTGTGAGATTTTTTTTATATATTTCTCACGTTCTTCACAATATCATAACAAGAATTAATATGAAATAAAATGACATTATAAATTGGCATTACTTCATAGTTCATGGTAATTATAAAATATCTTATATATACACTATAGATAAAAATATTAATTGAAAGGAAAATAAAAAAACAAATCAAACGTGATAGAAATTTATTCCAGTTGGATTGAAAGTTATATATACATTTGAAATATATGAAAAACCCAACCATAATGATTATCAAGTTATTGGTATCAAAATTTTACGAAATTTAACACATATAATCATGATGATGAATAAACATAATTCAACGGTTGAATTACTAAAAAACACATTCGATTTGTAGTTATCAGCGGTGTAATATTTGGTGTAACTTACACTGGTGTAAGTTGAACCCTCATATATATATATATATATATATATATATCGTTTCCCTGAAATTCTACATAGAAAAGGACAAGTTCTACATAAGTGGTCCTTCATGGCCATTTTATTATTAAATCCCTAAATTTTCCAAGCAAAATCTTCTTTTGATTACTTGATCAAACTCAATGCTTGCATTAAAATCCTTCGGTTTAGCTTTAACTAGTATAGTTTGTGCGGATGGTATACAATCTTTAAAAGAATTAAATGACATTATGGATATTCGAATCACCATTAATGGATATACATTGAGGTATTTGAAATTAGGGAACTTTTGCCTGATTAAGATTATTAATCCATAGGCATCCATGGTCTCACAATGAATGAATGATCTACTGAAATAGTGAATTTAATTGTGACCCCCCCCCCCCCCCCCCCCCCCCAAATAATACTAAACCTTCGGGAATACATTATCTTTATTTCAGTGAGTGGTTTTTCCATCTTCAAGATTTAGTGGCAGTGGTTTCATTATTGATCAATACCTGCTACAATGTATTTATTTAATTTTTTTTTATTTAAAAAATTTTAGGGTGATAACGGTGCTTCTGTTCAAGGTAAGAAAAACTTTTGAATTTAAAAGTACTTATAGAGAACTTACATTTATCTCACCCCAAGGAGATAATTGGAGACTCGAACTTGAGACATGTCAAATACAAGACCTCGTTTTGTTCCACTCACCAACACCTTTGGGTTTTATTGGTCATTGCTATGGTGACCTTTAGTGAGGAAGTACATGTATGTCCTCTCTTATCTGACCAATCAAAATATTTGTTAGTTGAAGAATTAGGGACCGTTTAATTTCAGAAAATATTTTCTATCTTTTAGTTTTAATTTCAAAAAATATATACTTCCATTTTCATTTTATTTTTATGTTTCATCATTTTGTATAGAGAATAGAAAAATAAATATAAAGTTGTTTTCACTATTTCCTATACAAAACTTTCAAAATAAGAAATAAAATGATTTTTTTAATCGAAACTGAACATATTTCTATAATTAAAGCTAGAAAACAAAAAATAAAACAAAAAATAATTTCTAAAACCAAACGACGCTTACTCTTTTCATCACTCTTCCTCATTTATTGTAATTTTAATCGGACCCAACCCCTTTAATTTTTTTTGTTTGGGTATGAAACTCGGACTCGGATGCTCTAAGGATCTCAGACTCGATCTTCAAATGTTCGAGTATGGAACTTGGATGCTCTGAGGATCTTGGACTCGGTCTTTGGGATTCTTGAACTCGGTTCTAGTCTCTGATGAATCTCTCTACTCGGTCCACGACGGGGGGAGTACCTGCAAAGACACTCCGACACCCAAGTCAGCCTTAACCCTAGCAGAGTAATAGTAACTGGGGTGATTCATGTGTACCCGACCTTTCACGTTACCAGTATTTATAGATGAATGTTTATGGATTTGGGCCTTAGGCCTACCCTTGGGACGTGATCCGGTACGAGATTGTACGGACGCGCCTACGGTGTTCCCAGTAGGGTTTCTGAATTGGGTTGACGTATGTACTTGGGTCGACTTGTGTACTTGGGCAGTCTTGTACACTTGGGTTGACTTGTGTACTTGGGCCGACTTGTGTGCTTTATGATTCTGAGACCTCATTGGGGTGACTTGAGTAGAACCAAATAGTATTGGTTCGTAACATTTTCTCTTACTTAAAATATTAAAAATGAAGAAGAATAATGAAAAGAGAGTAATTTTTTTGATTGGTTAGACGAGAGAGCACATACATGTCATTCACGGAGCAATCACCTAAATTTAATCCAACATCCAACAGACCCACTAAAACTCGGTGCATTTAATTTGAGAGCCTTGAGCTAATGTAAGTATGTAACCTGCATGCGTTAGGCTAAAATTATGCAACCTAGATATATGGTGTAAGCTCCATTAACGCACGTCACTCTTGCATCAATAAAAGGTTTGGTTTTGGTGGGCAAAAATGAGTTGTAACTCACTATAGACAGTGTTGATCGGTTCAGATTAATTAGGAACAGGCACAACAATCCATATATGCTATTCGTGACGTTGAATTAAAATTTTGTAACCAAGATTGGTGAGACACTCGCCATATGCACTAACATGGTTGAAATATATATAATACCCATCATTTGTTTATATGAGTTTATCTACAGCAACTTCTGTTTACATGATAAAACTAGATATATCATCTATTTACGAATGCGTTCCTCTTCAGATGCCACTTGAATATTTATTGAGTAGTGACTTAGTTGGTTTGATACGCTTATGGTATATTTGCGAGTTGAAAAATGAAGGGAAATGGAGGGAAGAGAAAGGTTTGTAGGAAACACTTCCCTTCCTTATGTTTGTGAATGTAGTTAGATTACAAAACACTCTCCCCTCCTCCCTTCCCCTCTTAATCCTTTACTTTCCCTTCCTTTCCCTTTCTTTCAAACTCACAAACACACCCTTAAACAATCAAGTGAAATAGTAAAACGATATATGTGCTAGAGTATTTAATTAATTTATTTCTGGAGGAAATATTTTTTGTAAGGAATGATTAAATGTAGGCGGGTGGTGTGTCTGTGTTTTTTTATAAAAAAAATTCAGGTTAATAAAATAATGTTTTAGTACAAGGTAGGAAGAGCGTTCGAAATTAAAAAAATATTTATTAAGAAACTTACACTTATCTCATTTTAAAGAGAAGAATGAAAAATATGAAATTATATGTCGCTATATTTGTGTGTAATACCTAACTGAAATTATAATTTTTAATTATAATTTTGCAATATATGAGACTAATTATGACTAAGTTTATAAAATATCTGTTAAATTAAATTATCTAATATTGATACTTGAATTAACCGTACGTATGCAGGTCTATGCATTAGAATTTATACATATATTAATAATCATATATTTTTTATGCATTATAAGTGTAACATTTATCACACTAATGTCTAATGTACAACATTAAAATTAAATATATAGTTGGAATGATAAATCAATTACAGCTAATTAAAAAAAGTCGAAACCAATACTTAAAATGCTCTTATTTTAATAGCCGACTTTGAGATATTAAGTAATACTAAAAATAGAATTTAATTAATATACATTGTTAATGTAAAAAAGTTTTATATAGATATTTAATTGTGTATTGTTACATTATTTAATGAATATGATATCTCATATGTTATTAAATTCAGTAAATAATATGACAACATATTATTAAACGTCTATATAAATTTTTTTTATACTGAAAATTTATATATGTTAAACATTAAAAGATATATAGTGTGTTCTTTCTAACAAATTAAATAAAAAATGCATTGTAATTTGTAACACATATAGAAGATTCACGGGACATCATTGGAGTCCACAATTGGAATTATCTGAGATTGCTTGCTCAAGGTATGTCTCTGCTCTGTAGATATATTAAATACTTCTGGAGACAATTCTTATTGGCCTATCCTCTTTCATTGCATTTGGATTTGAGGCTAAATTCAGCTCCTGTTTTTCTAAAACAATTGGACTATTCTATTATACCACGCGCGGCTTTTGTAACAAGATTCGCTAAATAACATCGTGCCAAAAAAAATTATATTTTTTATCGTGATAATATATATATATATATAATTTAAGAAAATTTTTAATCTTTTTTATGTTAAAAATTTTATCTTTAAAGAATTCTTTGATTTAGGATTTTATATTCTAGAAAAGTAATATTTAATTAGAATTTTGATTACAATTATTTATATCTCTTATATGTGCATTATATAATAGACTTTTTTTTTATTTACATTTGATTATTTTGCTGAGTCAAAAATATATCTCTGATATTAGAGGGGGATATTAAATTAAACCAAAGCCCAAACTAAGTTATACCAATGATTTTATAATTGATAACTTTAGATAAAATGTACTTTTTATTAATCTAACAGTTTTTATTAATCTAATAGTTGAATTATATTTATTTATCATTTGAATTATTTATATAAAATCGTGTAATATTGGAATTCTTATTTTCATACATTTTAAAAATATATACAATGTTAATATAAACATATGTCATTAATGTATTAAATAATTTTAGATTAGTGGCAGTAACTTTCAATCTAAAAGTCAATTTTAAAATAGAATTATTTATTAAAAAAATATTCAATAGTATAAGTTAGATGTAATTTCACATGAAATCAAGTAAAAGTTTTAAAATAGAATTATTTATTAAAAAAATATTCAATAGTATAAGTTAGATGTAATTTCACATGAAATCAAGTAAAAGCTTCTTTTAGTACTAACTACTAAAGAGGTGAAACTGGTCCTTTCACTCCATGTCTCCATCCCTCGGTCTACTTAGAACTTGTTTGGTTTTTTGTAAGAAACTTTGCAAACTTACATTACATTCACCAAAAGGAGTAACACCCTTCCTTTGGAAAAAATTATATTGGGAAGAGAATTTGTCCGATGGCAAAGTTTCTTGCAGAGAAAACAAATAGATATTTCATATATAAAGAGTGAGAGATGCATTAATTAGAGTCTTGATATATTTTTTATTCAGTAATTTTTTATAAGTAATAAATTTTATCAATTTAATCATTGTATTAATATTTTTTCTAAGATAAATTAAGTTTATGGTATTTCATACCAAAAATTATTTGATGTTTTATCTTATCACTTTATTTTAACATGTCATGAAATATAAAAAAAAACATGGATTATAAAATTACATATTTATAAATATTTAATTTATTTAAAAATGAATATATATGATTAATGATTATCAATATAATATCACATAATTTTATGATTGGATTGTTTAATTTCATGTTCTTAAAAAATTATTACTTACTAGATAGTGTGAGTGTTCAAACGGATATTTAATGTCAACAAATCTTCATTCAAATTTTATTATTTTAATGTTTCATTAACTCAATTATTTACTTGAGTACCAAACCATGGTTGGTCACAACATGAAAATGGACTGTGACCCAGACAAACTTTACCTGTAAGATCAGCGGTTCGAATTTGGAGTTGTTACTCTTGGGACGACTTTATCTAACTACCACCCTCGGCCCAGAGTTAAACCCACGGCTATAGCTGTGGTGATTTCCCGTCACAAAAAAAAACCGTTATTTACTTGAGTTGTCTTCTCATTAATAAATTTCTTTATTTTTCATACAATTTTTTTGGTGCAAGACCAAATGTATCATTCACGGAAGGCAATCCTGATCCACGTGTTATGTGGGTTTTCATACAATTTGAGATTTGATTAATATACAGATAGCTTAGTTTTTTTTAGATGAATTCAGATAGCTTAGTTTTGATTTCTTTTAATAGTTATCTTTAACAACGGATTACTGGTTTTTGGGTTTAGTTTTTGACTTTTGAAGAAATGGCATATATGTGGACAAACAGTTATAAAGTCTGTTTTAAATGCATTCAAGCTTCTTTACAACCGTATCCGTTTTTCTACAATATAAAATCCTTGCAGTAAATTATGCATTTATAAACACCATAAAAACAAATTGAAATATATCATAGATTCTAAGGAAAAGAAACAATTATCATCTTCTTTTTTTTTTTTTTCTATTTTTTAATATATGTAACAGTCAATGAATTTTTTTTTCTTTTAAAGATTTTCAGGTGACTTCAAGGCTCACATGCAATGCGCGGCCTTATATATAGCTAATTATAATCCCAATAGGTGCATTGTGTGAGGGAAGTTTTTTATACTAATATAAAACTTGATGAAGGTTACTTTGATAAGTCACAAGATGAAGGTTGCTGCAGAAGCCTGCAACTTGTTGTTCATCACTTCTTGCCTTTTACTCATCACAGGTTTCTGAGTTTCTCTCTCTCTCAGTCTAGCTAGTCTTCACCTAAAGCCATTCTATATTTCTAACTATGATATCCTTTCAATCTCAACACATGCAGGGCTTGGCGTCCATTCTTTGCCTTATGATTATTCTGCTACTACAGAGGTAATGGCACTTCTTCATGAATTGTTTTGTATACTGACCAGGAAACTAGAGTGTTTTCTTTCTAAGTTCAAGTGTTTTCCAAGTTTACCTTTTTCTTCTCAGCTTGCAGAATACATAATAATATTGTTTTATAACTTGAAACACTCAAGTCAAGCCATTTACAAATATGGGTTTGTGCTAGTACTTTCTGTCAGCAATTAACACATAAAACTTACCTGTGTTGCCTATGGTTTGTAATCAAGCAGTGCATGGTAGAACCTCAGAGGGCACAGTATGGAGGAGGCATTATAGTAAATCCAGGATTTGATCACAGCATAGAGGGTTGGACAGTGTTTGGAAAGGGAGCAATTGAGGAACGACTATCAGATGAAGGCAATAGATTCATTGTTGCTCGCAACAGAACACAACCATTAGATAGTTTCTCACAGAAGGTCCAACTTAAGAAAGGAATAATATATACCTTTTCTGGTAACTTCTGTTTCTCTTATGTAAAGACATTGTGAAGTGGTGTTCATTAAAAACAAAAAACACAGTATTCTCATGTATACAAATTTATTGTATATAAAATAATGTAAGAAATTAAAAGTGATTACTGGTTATATAACAGATCTCTTTCACTAACATCCATTTGATGAGAGTTACCATGTAGGCCATTACTTTTATAAAACATTTTGAATGATTATGTTTCTCCACATTCAGCTTGGTTTCAGCTAAGTGAAGGAAGTGACACTGTGTCAGTTATATTTAAAATAAATGGAAGGGAACTGATACGAGGGGGTCATGCGATAGCAAAGCATGGATGTTGGACTCTGCTAAAAGGGGGCATAGTTGCAAACTTCTCAAGCCCTGCTGAGATTCTCTTTGAGGTGAAGTACATTCTGGGTTTATACCTGTCACTCTATCAGCTTCAGAGACAATAAAAACTAATTCTGATCTAAAATTTTCATTACGTGTAGATAGCTGAGGATGTCATCTCCCCCATTCCCTCCTCGGATTTTATATTTTTTCTCAATCGTTCCTAGTTGAATTTAGTCAATATTTATAAAAGATGGGCATTACTAATATAGGGACTAAATAACCAGATATAATATAAGTTTCACACATATTTTTGTTTCAAGGAAAGAAGGAGCTGTAAAGTTTCTGCCTTTCATCTTGTCTTATTTTGCATATTTCCTCAAAATTAATTCCTCAAGTATAAAATTATAGGGCCTCTGTTATCACTCTACCCACTTAATTCTCCTATTGAGAATGAAAATAACATGCTCACAAGGCAGAAATCAATCTTTCACTCTATTCAAATGTTCAGCAGAGGTTTAATTGTTCATACTCACTGCTCTTATGTGCAACTGCTGAGATGAGAGATGGGAACCATATGCATTTCCATCCAAATATTTAGTTAAATAAGTTACGAGGGTATCTCATTTAAGAACATATACAACTTTTTTACAGGTATAAAATGTGTATAAAAGTAAAATAATTATATACATGCTTGAATGTTGTGAGAGATCCATAATCAGATAGAGAAATAAAATGGACAAAGGGGCTGTGTCCATATATTTAGATATCTGTTAAATTTTGTTAACTGATATTTACATACAATGCAGAGCAAGAATCCAACGGTGGAAATATGGGCTGATAGTCTCTCCTTACAACCATTCACCAAAAAACAATGGAGATCACACCAAGATAAAAGCATTGAGAGGGTAAGCTAGTGCAAACCAATCCCTCTCTCTTTAGATATTGGTATTTACATGAAAATTGATTCTTCTTATATCATTTTCACATAGATCCTAGTGCTTTGCATCAGGGGAAGAATCATTTCTATTATTTTTGTACTGCTATCAACATGACTTTCACCAATAGTTAATCAAACATGTGGTCATCAAGAGGAATGATATCAACCACAGACCAAATTGCATAGAAAAAACCAGTAGGAAAATTGTACCATTAAAGAAAATAATAATAACAAGTCTTGATTGATAACCTGCAGGTACGTAAGAGCAGGGTGAGATTTCAGGTAACTCATAAAAACGAAACAGCATTGGAAGGAGCTACAGTCCTCATCAAACAAACAAATTCAGGCTTCCCATTTGGATGTGGAATCAACCATAATATCCTCACCAACAGTGACTACCAGAAATGGTTTTTGTCAAGATTCAAATACACAACTTTCACCAATGAGATGAAGTGGTACAGTACAGAGAAAGTTCAAGGCCAGGAAAACTATACCATCTCAGATGCCATGCTGAAATTCACCAAAGAGAATGACATTTCTTTGAGAGGTCATAACATTTTCTGGGATGATCCAAAATATCAGCCTGAATGGGTTAAGTCCCTATCACCTGAGGATTTACAAAAAGCAGCAGATAAAAGGATAAATTCAGTGGTTTCAAGATATAAAGGAGAAGTGATTGCATGGGATGTGGTGAATGAGAATGTCCACTTCCACTTTTTTGAAGATAAACTTGGTGTGAATGCCTCTTCAGTGTATTATTCAACGGCTTACCAGCTTGATCCAAAAACAATCATGTTCCTGAATGAGTATAACACCATTGAATATAGTGGGGATGAGGCTGCCAGCCCAGCCCATTACCTCCAGAGACTTGGGGATATTCTGTCATTTCCAGGAACTTATGGAATATTACCAGCAATAGGGTTGCAAGGCCATTTTGGTTCTGGCCAGCCCAATATAGCTTACATGAGATCAGGTCTTGATCTTCTTGCTGAAACTAAATTTCCAATATGGATCACAGAAGCAAGTAATGATCCACACCCAAATCAGGTATTTCCCCAACTTCATCATGAAAATTGTTAGTTATTTAGGGACGTTTGAGGTGGTTGTGAGTTTTTGATTTTTGATTTTGATTTTCAAAAAGTCCGTTTTGAAAACCACAAAAAGTGGTTTTTAATTTTGAGTTTTGAGTTGTAAAAACTTAATTGAAATTGTTTAAAAACCAAAGACTGAAAACTTGCAACACCTCGAACGGACCTTAGTTAGAAGTTACAACAAGTACTTCTCTTTATTTTATTAGACAATAAGTCAAACAGTTTGTGAACATTAAATTGTTGTTTGTTTGTTGGGCAGGCAGAGTACTTCGAAGATATACTAAGAGAGGCTTACTCTCATCGTGCTGTTGAAGGGATTATAATGTTTTCAGGTCCAGCACAAGCTGGTTTCAATAAGACGACCCTCGCAGATGAAAATTTCCGAAATACCCCAATTGGAGACGTTGTGGACAAGCTGATTTATGAGTGGGGAACTGGGCCTCAAAAGGCCATAGCAGATAGCAGTGGAATTGTTGATATTTTATTGCATCATGGAGATTATGATGTAACTGTTATACATCCCCTAACCAACTTCTCCAAAACAATGAAACTGAGTGTGAGGAGAGGCTTTTCACAGGAAACCACCATCCGTGTGAAAATGCATGCCTGAAAAAGTTACCACCTTCTGTTGCTTTTGTTAAAGAAGGCAATAGTTACATGTATAAATTTGAAAGATAATAATGAAATGGCTTGCAGCATCATGCTTGATTATTAATGGCTAAATTACTGCCAGAGAAAAGATTGTGTATTTGTGAAAACATTTACGCACGTTTAGAAAAAAACATTTTCTATTTTTCATTTTCTGTTTTTAGTTTAAATTATAAAAAATGACAACTTATTTTTCCATTTCATTTTATATCTCAAAATTTTTAATAGAAAACAAAGAAATCAAAACAAAGTCGTTTTTCAGTTTTTACTATATTTTATATAAATCTTTGAAGACAAAAACTAATTATAAAAATGCTGTGATATATTTATAATTAAAACTAAAATTATTTTTATAATTTAAATAAAAAACATGAAATAGAAACATAGAATGTTTTTTCACCATGAACCTTCACAAATATGTTGGCTTTCCCTGCTTTACTTAGGAGACAACAAAATTTCCATTTCTTGATAGATAAATTTGCATCAAGCTTGCCCATTGACAGTCTGTTTGTTTTATTGTTGATACAGTGCAAAACTATGGTTGGTTTTGTAAAATTGATTTTACATTATTTTAACTATTAATTTCTAGAATCAATTTTACTTAACTATAAATCAAACGAACATGGAAATGTGTTAAGTGCCAACCCAACAACCCAACCTAAGCATACGCGCAACTATAACATATTTTAATATTATGTCTTTTAAAAATAATTTAAATAATATAATAAAATCATTATAATTTTATTTAAATATTACCTTTTAAATTTATTGGGATGCAAAATAACTCATTAAATTAGTAAATATCATATGTATCGCACAATGTTTTTAAAATTAAAACTAGCATAAAAAATATTTAAAAAGAAGATATCTATAAATAAATTAATGATAATAAAATTAATTAATGAAATAAATAAGATAATTACATTAATTAAAGAAATTTATTAAAATTATTATCAATTTATTTAAATTTTATCTTTCAAGATTTTAAGGGTGTAAAATTACTTACTAAATTTGCATAGTGAATTTTCTTTAATATTTTTCTTTCAATTGATAATAAAGCTAACTAATAAGAAAAATAAAATAGTTACTGATTAAGAAATAGAGTTGTAGTACAACGAAGATATATATTTTAGGGGAAATATTTATTCTCTTAATAATACTCTCAACTAATTAATAATTTTTTATTTTCAAAGATATTAATAATGAATAATTAATAAGATTTTTTGGCCTTTATTTTTAAAGGACCTCAAATAAAGGTTTTATCAGCCTTATGATAGAGCCGACCCTGGAAGAGTCTCCTTCTCAAAATACCAGGGAGACCAAGTGATTCACTCTATCTAAATTGGTTCAAATCCTTGCCCATGTATAGAAAGAAAAATAAGGTAGAGAAGCACTCCAAAGAGAAGGTATTTTCCCTTCCCTTCCCTTTTTGTGTTTTTACAATTTATTCCCTAATTACTCTCATCTCGTTCCCTTTCCATGTACCTTCACCATCCCCACTCTTACCAACAGTTGCCACCACAACCCAACCACCATGCCCCCATTTTTTCTTCCACCCACGTCTGAAAGCCATTTTTCACAAAAAAAGGCTTCCAGATATATATTTGTGTGTGTGTTTGGAAGCTATTTTTTTTCATTTGCTTTCTTAGACACTAGTGTCTAGAAGCTCTTTTTTTAAAAAAAATATTGACTTCCGGACACGTCTGTCTAGAAACCAAATCCGAACATGTATGTCAGAAGTCAAACTAAAAAATTGGCTTCTAGATATGTGTGTCTGTAATTGACATATGGATACACGTGTTTGGAAGCCAATTTAAAAAATTGACTTACGGACATGTCCAAAAGTTTTTTTTTTTAAAAAAAAAAAGGCTTTTAAGCGTAGAGTAGGAGAAAAGGGAGAGGATGTTGTGGTGGCGGTAGTAGTAGTGTAGTGAAGAGGAAAGGAAAAGGGAAGGAGAAGAGATAGAGATAGTTAGGGAAATGGATTTTAGAAAAAAAATGTACCGGGTGGGAATAGTAAGAAAGGAGTGAGAATAAAAAATGCCATACGAGAATGGAGGTGTATAAAAATCATTGTTTGAAAAACTAATTTAATTTCATTAACATTTATTTTTATACATTAATTTTGTTTTACATCTTCTTCTCCATCTCTTTTCTTTTAAATTTCTTTCTCCATCTCCTTTTTACATCTTATAAAGATATACGACATATTTTCTTTAACCAAACACGTGTTATTTTGAAATTTTTATATTTGAAAAACAAAAGTTAAAATCTCACAACCAAATGACCTGCAGTGTTTGGATTTTGCTTTTATAATTTCCTTCATAGCTAGAATTAATATGACAATGAAGTGACATATAAATAAAAATATCAATTAAAAATGAAAACAAAGATAAAATAAAAAAACAAACCAAACGCCGTAGAAATTTATTGCAGCTCAAGACAAAAATCAACCACACACGTGATGGTGTTTTCCAAGATTTTCATTAGTACGTGTTTGGTTTATCGTTGAAATGGGACAAACTCAAATTTAAATTCTTTAACGCAACTTCTAACATTGGAAATGTGAGTTTACCACATTTCAACGCTAACTAAACATATTATTAATGTGTTTCGTTTACCCCAAAATCACATTTCAAACGTGGATCCGGTCCGAATCCACATTTGAAACCTGGTTTTAGAGTAAACAGCACACACTTAAAAAAAGAACAAGCTATACATAATCTCAAGCAATTGCTGTCTTCTGTTAACGACAAATACTTACTAGTTGTTGACATGGACTACATGAGAGCTTCCCTTAAAATTCTTGGAGCCTCTGGAAATATGAGTTTACAAAAGTGAACTCAATATGACATTTTATTAAATCTCAATTTTTTCCACATAAGAATCTTTTCATTATTTTATCACGTTCTTGCATTTCAAATCCTTTGGTTTAGCTTCAACTAGTATAGTTCGAGGGAATGGTATTAGATTGTTTAGCCGAATTGAGTGACAATATTATGGATATCTAAATCACCATTAATGTAATGAATACATTAGTTAAAGCATAAAACTAAAATTGGAAATTAAACTTTAATTTTCATAATTAAGATTGTTAATTCATAGACATATGTTGTGTCACAATGAATGATATGTTGAATGAGTTAATGTGTAACAATATTAATTTTCTCATAATAGAGAGAGCCAAACCTTCATTCCTATCGATCACATGAATCAATTATAAAAAATTCTTTTAATTTAATTAGTGGTCTCCGATTTGAATCCGGAATATGCAGCGTGTTGAATACTTGGATAAAATTTTGTCACCCATAGAGATAATACGTACCCAACTCGAACCATATTGTTTTCCATGAAAAATACACATTTCATCTTGAAAAAAAAAAAACATTAGTCCTGAAAAATGTGGGAGTATCACATTATCTTAATATCAGTGAATGGCTCCATCTTCAACATTTAGTGGTTTCATTACTCAATATCATTTCAATCCAACCCACCAACACTCGGTGAATTTTCAACCTTCTATAAGTTAATGTAATCTGCATGCGTTTAGTTAAATGCAACCTATTACCTAGATATGGTAGTACTCCATTAACGCACGTCATATTTTATTTTGGTGAGTAAAAATGAGTTGTAATTCACTAAACAGTGTTGATGTATTGGTTAGATTAAGAATAGGCACAACAATTCATGCTTTTTGCGACATTGAATTGAAATTTTGTAACCAATCTTCGTCAAATACTCGCCATATGCATTATATGACGCCCTTAATTTGCTTTTTATACATCTACAACAACAATTTTTTAGTGATAAAACTAGATATATATCATTTATTTACGAACATGCGCTCCCATTCAGACGCCACTTGATATACTTAAGTAGTAATCAAGTGAAATAGTAAAATAATATGCTATAGTATTTATATTGGGGGAATATATATTTTTAAAATAAATTAAATAATATATGTGTGTGGGTATTATCTTGGTTGTGCAGTTTTAAACTTTAAACTGAAAGTAAGTGTCAATTAATCATTTCTATTATCTTTGACTGAAAAATTGTTTAAAATTAAAATGCACCATTTCCCCCCTTGTCTTATTCTATTATGCTTTTAATATCCTATCCAAACGTGTCTAAAAAGCGTCAGTGGTGCATTTTAAGGCCCACATGCAATGCACAGCCTTATATATAGCTAATTTTAATCCCTATAGGTGCATTGAGTAAGAGAAGTTTTTAATACTGACATGAACTTCAATGAAGGCTTCTTTGATTAGTGACAAGATGAAGGTTGCTGCTGCACAAGGCTGCAATTTGTTGTTCACCACTTCTTGCCTTTTACTCATCACAGCTGGTTTCTCTCCCTCCCTCCCTTTCAGAGTTAGCTAGTGTTCACCTAAAGCAATTCCAATCTAATGTATCTTCTCAACACATGCAGGGCTTGGCGTCCATTCTCTGTCTTATGATTATTCTGCTACTACAGAGGCAATGACATTTCTTCATGAATAGTTTTATATATATACTAACCAGGAAACTGGAGTATTCTTTATAAGTTAACCATGTTCACCTTTTTCTTCTCAGCTTGCAGAATACATAATAATTTTGTTTTTATAACTTGAAACACTCAAACCATTTGCAAATATGGGTTCGTGCTACTTTCTGTCAGCAATTAACACATAAAACTTAACTGTGTTGCCAATGGTTTGTAATCAAGCAGTGCATGGTAGAACCTCAGAGGGCACAATATGGAGGAGGCATTATAGTAAATCCAGGATTTGATCACAGCATAGAGGGTTGGACAGTGTTTGGAAAGGGAGCAATTGAGGAACGAATATCAAATGAAGGCAATAGATTCATTGTTGCTCGCAACAGAACACAACCATTAGATAGTTTCTCACAGAAGGTCCAACTTAAGAAAGGAATAATATATACCTTTTCTGGTAACTTCTGTTTCTCTTCTGTACAGACATTGTGGAGAGGTATTCATTAAAACAAAAAAACACAATATTCTCATGTATACAAATTTATTGTATATAAAATAAAGTGAGAAACTAAAAGTGATTACTGATTATATAACAGATCTCTTTCACTAACATTCCTTTGATGAGAGTTACCATGTAGGCCATTACTTTTATAAAACTTTTTGAATGATTATGTTTCTCCACATTCAGCTTGGTTTCAGCTCAGTGAAGGAAGTGACATGGTGTCAGTTATATTTAAAATAAATGGAAGTGAACTGATACAAGGTGGCCATGTGATAGCAAAGCATGGATGTTGGACTCTGCTAAAAGGGGGCATAGTTGCAAACTTCTCAAGCCCTGCAGAGATTCTTTTTGAGGTGAAGTGCATTCTGGAATTATACCTGCCACTCTATCAGCTTCAGAAACAATAAAAATTTATTTTGATCTAAAATTTTCATCACATATAGATAACTTTTATATTTTGTTAGCTGAAATTTACTAACAATACAGAGCAAGAATCCAACAGTGGAAATATGGGCTGATAATCTCTCCTTACAACCATTCACCAAAAAGCAATGGAGATCACACCAAGACGACAGCATTGAGAGGGTAAGCTAGAGAGAATCACCAAAAAGGTTGATGTTTCTTATATAATTTTCACAAAAGGTTGATGTTTCTTGATAAAATTTTCACATTAATTTTACATCAGGGGAAGAATCATTGTTTTTATTTTTGTACTACTAATTGATAAAATGACTTTCACCAACTGTTTGTCAAACATGTGGGAATGTGACCCAGGCAGACTTTACTTACATTACAATGTAAGGTTTGAATCTGAGAGTTGTCATTCTTGGGAGAGTTTTATCTAATCAGCACCACTCTGGCTAAATACACTGCTTTATCAAAAAGATCAAATTACAATAGAAAAATAAAATAATAAAGAGTCTTGATTGATAACCTGCAGGTACGTAAGAGCAGAGTGAGATTTCAGGTAACTCATATAAATGGAACAGCGTTGGAAGGAGCTACGGTCTTCATCAAACAAACAAAGGCAGGCTTTCCATTTGGATGTGGAATGAACCGTTATATTCTCAAATTCCGTCACTACAGGAAATGGTTTTTGTCAAGATTCAAATACACAACTTTCACCAATGAGATGAAGTGGTACAGTACAGAGAAAGTTCAAGGCCAGGAAAACTATAGCATCCCAGATGCCATGCTGAAATTCACCAAAGAGAATTACATTTCTGTGAGAGGTCATAACATTTTCTGGGATGATCCAAAATATCAGCCTGAATGGGTTAAGTCCCTATCTCCTGAGGATTTACAAAAAGCAGCAGATAAAAGGATAAATTCAGTGGTTTCAAGATATAAAGGAGAAGTGATTGCATGGGATGTGGTGAATGAGAATGTCCACTTCCACTTTTTTGAAGATAAACTTGGTGTGAATGCCTCTTCAGTGTTTTATTCAACAGCTTATAAGCTTGATCCAAATACTACCATGTTCTTCAATGAGTATAACACCATTGAATATAGTGGAGATAAGGTAGCCAGCCCAGCCAATTACATCCAGAGAGTTAAGGAGATTCTGACATATCCAGGAACTGATGGAATATCACCAGCAATAGGGTTGCAAGGACATTTTCCTTCTGGCCAACCAAATATTGCTTACATGAGGTCAGGTCTAGATCTTCTTGGTGCAACCGGACTTCCATTATGGATAACAGAAGCCAGTATGGACCCACACCCAAATCAGGTATTCCCTCAACTTCATCAGTGAAATTGTTAGTTACTAGTTAGTTAGTTAGTTAGTTATAACTTATAACAGAAAATGAAGATTGGTTACTTTTCTGATTGTTGTTTGCTACTTGAGCAGGCAGAGTACTTTGAAGAAGTTCTAAGAGAGGCATACTCTCATCCTGCTGTAAAAGGGATTATAATGTTTGCGGGTCCAATAAGAGCTGGTTTCACTAAGACGCCTCTTACTTATGCCAATTTGCGAAATACTCCAACTGGGAACGTTGTGGACAAGTTGATTCATGAGTGGGGAACTGGGCCTCGAAAGGCCATAGCAGATAGCAGAGGAATTGTTGATATTTCACTGCAACATGGAGATTATGATGTCACTGTTACACATCCCTTAACCAACTTCTCCAAAACTATGAATCTAAGTGTGAGGAGAGGATTTTCACAGGAAACCATCATCCGTGTGAAAATGCATGCCTAAAAGGGCTACCTCGTTCTGTAACTTGTGTTGATGCAAGCAATTGCTACATGTGTAAATATGAAAGATTATTATAATAAAATTTCCTTGCAGCAGCACGCTTGATTATTATGGGCTAAATTATACTTTCCTTTTGAGAGATACATTACACTACTCCTTTCTTCAAAATTTAAAAATTACATTCCTTTCACTCAAAAGATATGCTTAAACATGTGGTTATTTGAAGTGATATCACTAAAGATATGTTTGGGAGTTTGTTTACATTCCTTTCACTCAAAAGATATGCATTAAACGTGTGGTTATTTGAAGTGATATCACTAAAGATATGTTTGGGAGTTTGTAAATAAAATGAAAGTAAAGAGAAGAAAGGGAGAAAGTGAAAGTGGAAAGAGCTTTGTAACCTACTATATACTCATAAATATAAAGGGGTGAAAGATTTTTTATAAATTTTTTTCCTTCCCTTCATTTTTCCCTATTTTCTAATTATCTCAAGCATACCCTTAAACATTAGTCTTGTGTGTAGAAATTTTCACTAATCCCAAGATCACGTAGAATAAGGGTCCTGATAACTAATGCGCAAGTATCCATAAATAGAAAGTTTTTATTAGAAATCACGGTATTAATTGCATATATCCATAAATAGAAAATTTTTATTGGAAATCACAGTATTGAATGCATATGTAACATTAAATACCACATACTCCAATAAAAGATTTCTATTTTTGGTTACTTAACAAGTGTTCTTATGACACTCGTTAGCATTTTCTAAAAAAGAATGAAATCTTCATTATATTTTCTAAAATCTTAAAATGGATACTAGAAAATCAAAACTAAGGCATTGAAGATAAGAAATTAAGAATCATAAAACAAAAAAGAAAACTATTTGTAAAAAATTTATTCACACTAAAATAAATTAAAGTCCAACACATTAAAATCTCTATAAAATAGAGTATAATTTTTTTAAAGTAAGAAAGGTAATGTAAAAAAGTTTTGTTAACTGAGAAAAAAGTATTAAGAAATATTATTTATTGTGTTAGAGAATTACATATATTTTTTTATTTTTAAGAATTTAAAAAATATTTTACAGAAACTGTTTATATTTCCTTTAAAAGAAATAAATAAAATATAAATCACCTTGTAATTTTATATTGAAAAGTAAATTAAATTCATTCTTTCCGCCATCTTAGGTGACAGTGAAATTAAAAATTGTGCTGTTTAAAATTAGACCAAATTGTATATATGCAGTGTGAAAAGAGAAAAAAAAAATTAGAAATCATAAGAAAAAGTGTAATTAAAAAGGAAAAATAAAAAAAAAAACTTTACAACTACAATTATCAACTTTCAAGTAATACACGTCTGAGTCCCTTTAAATAAGGTTTTGGGTTCGAATCTTTGAAAAGAAACCTCTATTAATAAAGTTAGTCCCACAATAATGTGGATATTTCATGTTATTATCTCCCATGGAATTTATACGTAATTTAAACCAAAAAAGACATTCACACTTAAGTCATGGTTTTCCAAACAACATACATTACCCTAAATTCAGTTAATAATTTGAAAACAATGTTAAGGAAATTGGGAAGTATACAATTTAATATTATAAATGTAATTAATATTGTTATTTTAAATACAAATATTTTATTTATTAATTTCTAAACTAATATGCTCATATCACTGGTCTAGATAGCTAAATCTTAGCTATTTTGTAGCTAATAATATTGTGAAGGGGTCCAACTAGGGGTGTTCAAGACCCGATTCGTCCATTTGACCCGTCCCAACCCGTCCTACTCGGGTCGGATCTATTCTTGTCCTACAAGAAAGAATATAACCAAATCGGGTCTCACTTTTTGACCCGACATCGGGTTCAGGTTAACCTTCGGGTTACCCGACCCGTCCTTTATATATAAATATAATATTTATTACTTATGATTTTCTATTATGTAAAGTTATAACCTTATTTTTTTCATTTTATATAGGTTTTTTAGTCTAATTTTCCTCTATTTACCTTTAAAAATACATTCTTTTCATAAAATTATATAGTGATATAATGTTATACTTGGTTTAGTAATGTCCCGAACTTTAAAAAAGTAAAAAAATATTGCATACATTAAGAGATATTCTATTGTATGCAATATATTTATTAATTGTATGAACTATTTTCTTTAGAACATTGTTATATTATCATTTCATGATTATATTTAGCTTATATATCGGGCCAACCCGATCCTGTCCTACTCAGACCCGATTTTACTTAGATCCGCATAACATCGGGTCTCTTCGGGTCTACAGACGGATTCGAGTCTATAAAATTAACCCGATAAAAAATTAGGGTCGGGTTAGAGACAGGTAAAACCCGTCTCAACCCGTCTCATGAACACCCCTAGGTCCAACACACAAATGTGCCTACGCCATCCAACACATCATTTTCAATAACTGCACGCTGTTTTGAAGTTTAAAAAAAAAAAGCCGTGATTTTAAGTTAAAAGGGAGCTTTGGGAGAAGCATGTTAAACTATGGTGTTTTGGGGTTGAATTGGTTTCATTTTCAACCGTAAAGTAACATTCATTAACAGAAACATCAAACTTGTAAGTTGTAACATTCAGATGTTACAAGCCCAATAACCACATTTTCTTGATCCGCTGATTAGTCCATTTCCATTTACTCCATTCAAGTCTAATCCTCATGTTCAGATAAAGAAAACACACACAATTCCTTAATCTTCATGGTCAGATAAAATAAAGGTTTTCAATCCATATTAAAAAAAAGTGGTTATTGGGCTCTGATTATCATGTTACCGCAACCAAGGACAAAGGTTGATCAAGTGAGAAAAATCTCAAAAAGTACGTGGGCCATTTGCAGGATCAGAGTACTGCAGAACGATGATTCCTCAGCTGTCAGAACTCAGAGCATTATGGAAAGAAGGATGGGAGCTCCTTTAAATTTTAGATAAGAGTAAAATTTCTACTATTGCCATCAAGAAACTAACGAACATTATTTATTTTAGTAATCTTCAAGCTAAAAATGTACTCCTTTTGTCAGATATCAGTTACTGACAAGTGATCTAATCTTTTTTTTTGGTATACTCACAAGTGATCTAAACTAATAGAACATAAGTACAAAACAATGCTACAGAAATTTCTCCCATAATATTGTAGATAAGAGTTCCTCCTACTGGGAACTCTTTTTATGGTAAAAAAAATACCAAAATAAAATTCAAGAAAATCCTAACAGCATAGTGAAAAGATGTGATCTTGATTACAGACCAGGCTTTCCTACCTACTCAACAGTTAGCTGAACAAACTGCAAAAATGTAGAAAGAGATTAGATTTAATGACTCCTTCCAATTGAGATCTCCACATAAATGACATCAAAGTCACTTGTTCTGAGTTGGATTTGAATTGCTTGGAGGAGCTTTCCTTAAACTTGTGCCTACTGATCTCTGAGAGGCTTCAGAAGATGTTTTCAACTTATCTAAACTTGCAGGGAACAAGGAGACACTAGCTAGCAGCTTCCTTGGAGGGAACCTATCTATCAGATTACTTTTAGTCTCACTATTGATTGAAACTACAGAGCACATGATGCAATGTATGAGAATTAAGACAAAGAGACCCACCAAAGCACGTTGAGTGGTTTTCATGACAGTGTCTAGCAGAAACAACAACAGAAGCTAGAGAAAAGAAGGGAATTCTGGTGCTTGGAAGTTGGAACTATCCCATAAGAAAGTTGTAAGCCTTGTTTTTGTTGTAGTTGAAGTCTAAGGTAGATGGGGATTGCATGGGTGTATCTCAAAGAGTAACAATTCTTTTGAATAGTCTGTTGGTGGTTGAAGACTTCTATGGACAATGGAGGACTAAGAGATTTGGATCTTGGACTCTGATCATGTACCCAAATTACTAAGGTAATGCATAAATAGAGAGTTGCTTGCTCTCTTTTGAAAAGGATGAAATGAATGTATTTAAGTTTTTTTTTTAAGCCAATCAATAGTTGTGTGAAAGATTCAGATTTAGCAAAGAGGAAAGGGGGAGGACGGTACATGGATTATTTGACCACATCTTTGTTGTGTTGTGGGGTAGAACATGGAATGGAAGGAGCATGTCATGTGATCCTTAATCACAAATCCCATACTTCTGACATTTCTACAATCTTTCCATCTTATGCCAATATGTATCATGTGACTAATCACATGATATAAAATGGGTTTCCTTATTTCCTGATATTCTTGACCATGTTATATTTTTATTATTGCTTATATTTCTGATAAGTGTGACAGGCACAGCTAAACTTAGTTGGGTAAGATTACTTTCCAGGAACCTGAAGTTTCATTCTCCTAAAAAAAAAGGGTATTTTTTACCGCTCCACATGCAAGACCAACGCTATAGCAAGTCCACTATCTAGAATTTACTTGCAATTGTATATAACTCAATAACGAATTATACTTGCATACACATATTGTTTATGAAAGATACATTTATAATATGTGGAACCGTAATTATTTTCATGTTAATCCATATATTATTGTAATTGTGTGCACACTAAAACTGTCGTACATGCCTAATACCTTATTGCCAACTTCTTAGAGAACACAGAAAAGGTAATTTTGCTATAAATAGCAGCATTTGATCCATTGAAGCAGGTCTTGGGATATTTTAATGGAGGATGTGGTCTTTTTATTCGGTTTGAAATAAAAAATGTAATCAAGTGGCTCCTGAATGTTGCTTCTAATAATGGAGGTTTTGTTGTCAAAGGGTCTCACTTGATTAGAATCAAATTTGCATGTGAAGACATATTCTTTCCTCTAAGAAGAACATATGGTCTACGTCAGCAAGAATAAAATAAAATAGCTTTTGCACGACTAACCACAACAAAATATTCTTCTTAGTGTTAGAGATTAATTGGCTAGTTCAATTAATAACGAATCTGGAGTAGAACAGTAACAAACACTGTCCAGCTCGCTTTCCTTGAGTGCATAGGGACCTTCTACATGGTTGATTATTATGTGTAATAGCTGCTCTTAAGCTAATGTTAGCTGATTTCTATATGTTGTAGTTCAATGATGTGATAGTAACGAAGTAACTCTTGTTGCTGCTATTTTGCTTGGTTTTGCTATTTGTTTGTGGTCACGTGATTGAAGTTTGTAGCCCCAACAGCCAACCAAATAGGTTCAACATGATAATAATCCCGTAACATGCGGAGTTTGATCTCACTCTGGATCTGATCTGATTATTAGAAACCATATAGCTCATTAGTCAGCTCATAGTCATATCAGCATCACCACACACTACCTTCTAGTACTCGCCATCAACATATGCATTACTCATATAGACATAAGCGAAAGAATGTGTTTGTGTATGATAAGAAAGAATTTTAATGGTTAAAGACTTTGAAAGAATATAAGGAGAAAACAATTGTTGTTATACAATTATCTGTTAGCTAAAATAGCTACATTTCATTCAGTTTCATTTTTATCAGAAAGTATGGAAGCATCCTCCTTCCAGATCAGGTCACTATAACCAAAGATTTTTGCAAAGCATGAAATCAACTGATCCTGTAATATTTCTTCTGCAGGAAGGTCAAAATCTGTCTCCCTTCTCAAAGATGTCACTTCTTTATCTGTGATTCCACAGGGAACAATGTGCCTAAAGTAGGTCAAATCAGGATCAATGTTAAATGCAATCCCATGAGAAGTGATTCCATTTGATATCCGAACACCAATTGCACCTATCTTCCTTTCTCCAACCCATACTCCTGTCTCACCACTTTGTCCAGGACAAGCTTTTACACCATATAGACCAGCCAGATCAATCATAGTTAACTCAAGTTTTTCCACAAAACTTCGAGCACCAAGTCCCATCTCACGAAGTGATACAATAGGATATAAAATGGCTTGGTGAGGACCATGAAAGGTAATGTCTCCTCCCCGTTGTGTGTAGTGAAGTTCAGCTCCAATCTGTTCCAAGTCCGACTGGGGGATCAATAGATTGTGAACAGTTTGTCTTTTGCCAACAGTGTATGTAGGTGGGTGTTGCAAAGACAGAAGAGTATCACACCTCCTATGAGATTTTCTATCCAACACCAACTTTTCTTGCAGTTTTAATGCATCCAAATAGTTGACAACTCCCAGTTTCCAGACCTCAAGTCTTCGCAAAACCCTCATTCCCTGTTCACCATGACATTATTAATTACATTACCTAGTCCAATTTCAAATTTATCTGTCATACCATAAGGTTTACAACCAATTCTACGAAAGTGAGACTGTTCCCAGCATTGAAAACCCCACAACAGAAAAAGGAAGGGGGTAAAAAGCCATAAATTGTTTTAACAAATCGATCCAAAAAGATCACAAATTTATCATAGGCCATGGCACTGGGAATTCTGTATTAGTATTAATCTAGTTTCCTGATTGTCATAATGATTTTTCTTGCCTAAAATTTGGAAAGTTAATTAATATGTATTTTGGGTATTCTGCACCAAAAATTCATATATACATCCCACTTCCCAAAATCAATACATTAAATAACTCCAGAATGCACCCGAATTTTCCAATCATCATAAACAGGTCAAAGAAACATTTCAACAAACATTTAAAGGGCATTCACGCTAAAGCCACATAAAACTTGTTACTAGACACAAATGGGATTTCAAAAGTGAGCAAAATTTCAATGCAGAATTGCATATTGAGGTTAAGAAAGGCCTACCTGGAAACTGGAATGAAGAAAGGTGACACACCTGGGATGGATAAAATTATACTGGGTGGGTGCTGGTGTTTTGTGGTGTTGGTTTAGAATTAATTGAGGTAAATGAGTGATTTGGAATTAATTGAGATAAGTAAAGTGCAAAGATGAGGTAGCCTAGTGAAGAAGAATATTATTGTGAGGATGGATGGAGATATTGAAATTGTTGAAGGAACTGCATTGCAAGGTGTTTGTGTTGTGTTGATGAGATCTCTGGCTGAGGAAGGAGGCTAGAAAGAAAGAATTGATGATGTTCATTCAGGCAACGTATTGATCGTTGATTTAAAATTATAATACACGAACGGCTGTGATTACTCAAATAGAAACCTGCTGAAAAGGTAAACTTATATTTTGCAGAGAGGGGCCTGGTTGCTGGTGGTAAATTGAAGACTTACACGAGCCCTAATCCCCAATTGTAACACTGTTCCAATGGCGGCTGTTAAAACATCTGCTGCTGCCAATGGTTGTTGTTCACGTTCCCCAATTCGTGCGTGAGAAGCCATTTCGACCCTTCCTTCCCCCTTCTTGTGTTGTGTAGTTTTATACAGTTACAGGTAATAACTGGAATTTAGCTTCTTAATGCTAAACATTTACACCAATTTGTGCATAGCATATGCTATCCATGGTTTATGTTTCATTTTACGAGCGTGTTGTGTTTGGCATGGAAAATGAAGTTGTAATTTACTTATGAATTTACTGTGCCTTCCTTGTCTACTCGATACTTAAACTGTACAGTATGTCATGTGTTGTGTTCAACTTTCCATATTTCTTATTCAGATATGTGTATTCAAGCTTGGAAGTGCTTGAATGCTATAATCAAGAGTATTAGATGAAGTAGGAGCACTTGGAGAGATAACTGATGATTTGGCTCTTGAGGTAATCAGTGGAACTTGTGTCCTGTATTTCTGTTCCACAACGGATTTTATTAGCAATGACCATAGCTCTGAGGCGAATTTAGTGTCTACCAAAGCACAATTTTGCTCTGAACTCTCAAGTTCTATAGAGTCTGCCTATGAGAGTCTACTAGACAGGAAACATAGATTCTGATTTTCCAGGAGGAGATTGATTTTTCTTGTCAGATTCTGTAGAAAAAGGCCCAGAGATGTGTGTGGGAGTTGGTGGACGTGAAGGAGAATAAAGACCCTCTAAGAAAAAGCTGGCCTTTAAGTCATAAACAGAAGGATTGCAGATTAAAATATACCTTTAACTTGCATGAAATGGTGGCTCTGTACCTTGAATATTTGCAAAATCTTTTTTTATTTTGATTCAGCAACATAATAGAGTGATACATCATCCAATTGTATGCCACATCAGCATCACAGGGGGACTTAATTGCATCGATGTCAAAACTATTAGGATAATACTGTTACAATTGAAAGGAGTACCGAAATTGAACTTCAGTGAAACTAAGATTGCCAAAAGTGTAATCTAGCCTTTGCTGTTAGTTTGTTTCCAATATAGCAAAGTAGAAATTACAATTCAAATCATGCCAAGTCAGATAATACATAACAATGTTTTGCTACCCTAAGGATAGCCACTAAGTAATGCATTCTCTATTCTGTCTGCACCTGCTATTGTAGTTTGACACTTCTGATTTCAACAACGATAGAGAAATTTGTTGCTTAATGATCTCATGTAAAAACTCCACCAACAATGATGCAGTTGTAAAACATTCTAAAGCTAAAAACTGAAGCTTGATTTCTGCCCTATGAATTTATTTGTATGTTGTATTGCAGACTGATACCATTGTGATTGAAGTGACTTCTGTTGTTGTGATACTAGTTTTTCTTTTCTTTTTTCTTTTATTGTTGTGACTGGCTTACACCCAATCAGCTTGTGATATGAATCTTGTGATTTGATATCTAGGTTTATATAGTGTTGTAAATTATACTGTAAGATAATTGATACTACTACTTGTGCAATGAACTTGAATCAATAATTACATTCATAACATTGGTTTTTAATTTTGATATTTTGGGGTGCCAGCCATCTTGGATAACAATTCACAACCGCAGAGCATGTCTTTCTGCTCAATCAATAACAAAACATTATAGGATCACAGATAAATATATAAAAAAGGGGGGCATTCCGAGAATCGAACTCGGGACCTCTCGCACCCAAAGCGAGAATCATACCACTAGACCAAATGCCCAAGTTGAGGTGATAAAGGCTAAGAAAAATTTATGTCTAGTTTTCTACTAGAATTGTTTATGCATGCCACATGTATGTACCTAGCGAATCTGTGTATGATAGTGTCTAGATTGAAAGTTTGCCTGACCATTATAGCAAAATAGAAATTACAAGTCAAACCATGCCGTGTCAGATTATTCATAGATGCTATATTATCATCTTATGCCCCCCACCCCCCACCCCCCCCCCCCCCCCCCCCCCCCCAAAAGGATAGCAGAAATGCATTATATTCTGTCTGCACCTGCTACTGTAGTTTGATGCTTTGATTTCAACAATTTAGCCTTTCAGGACGTACTCAAAGACAGAGAAGTTTGTTTCTTCATGATCTCATGTAAAAACTCCACCAACATTGATGAAGTTGTTGACTGGCTTGTAAAACATTATAAAGCAAAGAACTGAAGCTCAAGTTCTGCCCTATGAATCTATTTGTATGTTGGATTGCAGACTGATACCAAGGAAGTTAAAGTGACTTCTGTTTGTTTGTGTGATACTAGTTTCTCTTTTCTTTTACTTTTTTGACTGGCTTGCATCAAATCAGAAGATAACTACTAGTGATTAGTGAAGGATTGGAATCAATAATTGTTCATACATTTGTTTTCAAGGTTGATATGTTGGGGTGTAAGGCATCATGCACAAAAATTCACAACTGCACAGCAGTTCTTTGTGCTGAGTCAATGACTAAAAATCCTGAGAATAATATAAAAACAGATAAATATATAAAAAAGTGGGGCATTCCGAGAATCGAACTCGGGACCTCTCGCACCCAAAGCGAGAATCATACCACTAGACCAAATGCCCAAGTTGAAGTGATAAGGGCTAGTAAAATCTATGTCTAGTTTTCTACTAGAATTGTTTATGCATGCCACATGGACCTAGGGAAGCTGTGTATGATGCTGTCTGGATTGAAAGTTTCTTGACCAATAGCAAAATTGAAATTACAAGTCAAACCATGCCATGTCAGATAATTCGTAGCTTCTATATATCTTATATTTCACCCCCCTAAGGATAGCCACTAAGAAATGCATTATATTCTGTATGCACCTGCTATTGTAGTTTGATGCTTTGATTTCAACAATTTAGCCATTCAGAATGTACTTGTATTATATCCTTTCATTATTGTGGTTTCACATGTACAGGGAACTGAAATCCATCAAAGACAGAAATCTGTTGCTTCATGATCTCATTTAAAAACTCCACCAACATTGATGAAGTTGTTGACTGGATTGTAAAACATTATAAACCAAAGAATCGAAGCTCAAGTTCTTCCCTATGAATCTATCTTTATGTTGTATTGTAAACTGATACCAAGGAAATTAAATTGACTTCTGTTGTTGGTGCGATATTAGTTTCTATTTTCTTTTACGTTTTTGACTGGCTGGCATCAAATAAGAAGATAACTGCTAGTGAAGGATTTGAATCAATAATTGTTCATACATTTGTTTTTAAGGTTTATATTTTGGGGTGTAAGGAATCATGCACAAAAATTCACAACTGCACAGCAGTTCTTTGTGCTGAGTCAATGACAAAAAATTCTGAGAATAATATAAAAACAGATAAATATATTAAAAAGTGGGGCATTCCGAGAATTGAACTCGGGACCTCTCGCACCCAAAGCGAGAATCATACCACTAGACCAAATGCCCAAGTTGAAGTGATAAGGGCTAGTAAAATCTATGTCTAGTTTTCTACTAGAATTGTTTATGCATGCCACATGGACCTTGGGAAGTTGTGTATATGAAGCTGTCTGGATTGAAAGTTGCTTGACCATTATAGAAAAATTGAAATTACAAGTCAAACCATGCCATGTCAGATAATTCATAGCTTCTACCCCCCCCCCCCCCCAAAGGATAGCCACTAAGAAATGCATTATATTCTGTATGCACCTGCTATTGTAGTTTGATGCTTTGATTTCAACAATTTAGCCTTTCAGAATGTACTTGTACTTTCCTTTCATTAATGCTGTTGCACATGTGCAGGGAACTGAAATCCATCAAAGACAGAGAAGTTTGTTTCTTCATGATCTCATTTAAAAACTCCACCAACATTGATGAAGTTGTTGACTGGCTTGTAAAACATCAAAAAGGAAAGAACTGAAGCTCAAGTTCTGCCATATGAATCAATCTGTATGTTGTATTGCAGACTGATACTAAGGAAATTAAATTGACTTCTGTTGTTGGTGTGATACTTGTTTCTCTTTTCTTTTACGTTTTTGACTGGCTTGCATCAAATCAGAAGATAACTGCTAGTGAAGGATTTGAATCAATAATTGTTTATATATTTGTTTTTAAGGTTGATATTTTGGGGTGTAAGGCATCATACACAACAATTCACAACCTCACAGCAGTTCTTTTGCTGAGTCAATGACAAAACACTCTGAGAATAATAAAACAGATAAATATATAAAAAAAGGGGGCATTCCGAGAATCGAACTCGGGACCTCTCGCACCCAAAGCGAGAATCATACCACTAGACCAAATGCCCAAGTTGAAGTGATAAGGGCTCAGTAAAATCTATGTCTAGTTATCTACTAGAATTGTTTATGCATGCCATGGACCTAGGAAAGTCATGTATATGATGCTGTCTGGATTGAAAGTTTGCTTGACCATTATAGAAAAATTGAAATTACAAGTCAAACCATGCCATGTCAGATAATTCATAGCTTCTACCCCCCCAAAGGATAGCCACTAAGAAATGCATTATATTCTGTCTGCACCTGCTATTGTAATTTGATGCTTTGACTTGAAATAGAAATATGAAAAGTGTATATTGATTGATTAAATTAGCAAATACAACAGTGTATATATATATACATGTTATGAGAGAACCAATCCCTAGAGATTTGGGATTAGGATCAATCTAAATCAATTTAGGATCAACCTAAATCAGGAAACTATACAATAAATCAAAGAGAATAAATAATAATATCTCTACATATCTTAACACTCCCCCTCAAGCTGGAGCATACATATCATAGGCATCCAGCTTGTCACATATATAGGTTATCCTAGGACCCCGTAAAGATTTAGTAAAAATATCTGCAAGTTGATCCTTGGAGCAAACTGAGGAAGTCTTGATGACACCGGAGAGGATCTTTTCTCTGATAAAATGACAATCAACTTCTATATGTTTTGTCCTCTCATGAAAAACTGGATTAGAGGAGAGGTATAAGGCTGACTGGTGGTTATCACACATTAGTTCCATAGGGCCAACCTTGCAAAACTGCAACTCTTGAATTAAAGACTTTAGCCACAGAAGCTCACATGTGGTGTGAGCCATTGCACGATACTCTGCTTCTGTGCTCGATCTGGCAACAACACTTTGCTTTTTACTCTTCCATGAAACAAGATTACCTCCCAAGAACACACAATAACCCGTTGTTGACCGTCTGTCACTTGCATCACCTGCCCAATCTGCATCGGAATACCCAACAATATTTGTATGTCCTCTATCACTGTAAACAAGTCCCTTCCCAGGTGATCCTTTGAGATATCTGAGGATCCGCACAACTGCATGCCAATGACTCTCACAAGGAGAGTTAAGGAACTGACTTACAACACTGACAGGGAAGGATATATCAGGTCTGGTCATGGTGAGATAATTTAACTTGCCCACTAGTCTTCGATACCTTCCTGGGTCGGAATAGGGCTCCCCCTGGTTAGGTAGAAGCTTCACATTAGGATCCATTGGGGTGTCAACTGGCTTACAATCTGTGAGTCCTGTCTCCTCCAGAATGTCAAGAGCATATTTCCTCTGAGAAATAGCAACACCGGACTTTGACTGAGCAACCTCAATCCCAAGGAAATAGCGCAGAGGACCTAAATCCTTAGTTTGAAAGTGCTCAAATAAGTGCTGCTTTAGAGCCTTGATGCCCTCCTGATCATCACCTGTAATTACAATATCATCCACATAAACCACAAGATAAATGAATTTATGGGTCAGTGAGCATCTAAAGAAAAAAGAGTGGTCTGCCTCGCAGCGGATCATTCCAAACTCCTGTATGACTTTGCTAAACCGACCAAACCAAGCTCGAGGTGATTGTTTAAGGCCATATAAGGACTTCCGTAATTTACACACAAGGTCAGACTCCCCCTGAGCAACAAACCCATGGGGTTGCTCCATATAGATCTCCTCCTCCAAGTCACCATGTAAGAAAGCATTTTTTATATCCAATTGAAACAAGGGCCAATGTCGCACGGCAGCCATGGCCAAGAAGAGGCGAACTGAGGCCATCTTCGCAACTGGAGAGAAAGTGTCACTGTAATCCAAACCATATACCTGTGTGTATCCCTTAGCCACAAGACGGGCTTTCAATCTATCCACCTGTCCATCAGGGCCCACTTTAACATTAAAGACCCACCGACATCCAACAACAGATTTGCCGGACGGAGGTGGAACAAGTTCCCAAGTATGGTTAAATTCTAAAGCTGTCATCTCATCAATCATAGCTTGTCGCCATCCTGGATGGGTTAAGGCCTCCTGTACTGTCTTGGGAATGGTAATAGAGGATATAGCAGAGACAAAAGCAGAATAGGTAGGAGACAAACGATGATATGAGAGAAAATTATAAATGGGATGAGGATTAGAAGTAGAACGTTTACCTTTACGAAGAGCAATGGGCAAGTCAACTGGGAGAGGTGGAGCCGGAGTAGGTAAGGAGACTGGAGCAGAAGCGGAATCACACGGTGTACTAGGAGATGGAACCAAAGTATGTAACCGACGCTCATAAGTTATCCCATATCGATGTGGGAGACAACCAGACCCTGGTAGGGAAGGACACTCTAGTGGAGGCCCGGGTGTCTCTAAAGTAGCAGGTGGAGACTCAACAGAATCAACAAGAGGAATAGGCAATACCTGAGAATAGAGATCGGAGTCCAGTGAAGAGACTTCTAAGGTACTGAAAAATGGTGTGTCTTCAAAGAAGGTGACATCTGCACTGGTGTAGAATCGATGTGTAGTGGGAGAGTAGCAATGGTACCCCTTTTGGACACGAGAATATCCTAAGAACACACATTTGATAGCACGTGCAGACAACTTATCACGACCAGGGGAAAGATCATGAACAAAACAAGTACAACCAAAAACACGAGGGGGGACAGAGTAAAGAGAATCCAATGGATATAACAGGGAATGAGGAACTTGATCATTCAAAACAGAGGATGGCATCCGATTTATTAAATATCCTGCAATAAGGACAGCATGACCCCACAATTTTGGAGGTGCATTAGCATTCAATAGCAGAGTACGGGCAGTGTCCACAATATGTCTATGTTTTCGCTCGGCAACACCATTTTGTTGAGGTGTATGAGGACAACTAGATTGATGTTGAATGCCATGGGAATTCATGAAGGAAGTGAAACAATCAGAAAAGTATTCTTTAGCATTATCACTTCGTAGAACACGGATTACTTTGCCAAACTGAGTTTTGATTTCTAAACAGAAAGTTTTGAAAATTGTGAATAACTCAGAACGATTTTTCATTAGAAAGATCCAAGTACATCTTGAAAAATCATCAATGAAAGTAACATAATACCTATGTCCTAAAATAGACGCAACACGACTAGGACCCCAAACATCAGAATGGACAATATAAAAAGGAGACACAGCTCGACCATGAACACTACTAGGAAAAGAAGTTCTAACATGCTTTCCTAATTGACACGACTCACACTCTAAGGACTCCAACTGGGAGAGATGAGGTACCATTTTCTTCAGTTTATGTAAGCTAGGATGACCAAGACGACGATGGAGCAAACCGGGAGACTCAGTAGATGCACATATGGTAGAAGCAGAGGACTGAAGGTAGTAGAGACCATGTGATTCAGATCCTGCTCCAATCGTCTGTCCCATACTCCGGTCCTGTATCAAGAAAGAATCAGAAGTGAAGGTGATGGCACAATTTAATGATTGAGTCAACTTGCTTATAGAAATTAAATTGAAGGGACATCCAGGAACTAATAAAACTGATTTCAATGGTAGTGAGGGAACAGGTGAAATTTGGCCAATACCAGTGGCTTGGACTTTGGATCCATCAGCAAGGGTGATATGATGTGGAGTTTTAGGTGAGGATAAGTTAGGGAAAAGAGAGGCATTACCAGTTAGGTGATCAGAAGCACCAGAATCCAAAACCCAAGGTCCAAGAGGCGTAGAATGAGAGAGACAGACTGTAGAATTACCAGTGTGAGCAACAGTGACTGAGGAAGAGGTCTGTTGGGTTGCCTTCAGTTGAAGGTACTCCTTGTAATCATCAGCAGACCAGGAAATTGGATGATTGCTCTCAGATTCAATCTTGGGCTCTGAAGTCAGAGATTGAGCAACATTAGCTGTCTTGCTCGGAAAGCCATGCAAAGAGTAACACCTATCACGTGTATGTCCATCTCTCTGACAGTAGGTGCAATGAAGGTTTCCTCTACCCCCCTTTTCCACGACCACGACCACGACCACGACCTCGTCCTCCACGTTCAGTGGTACTGGAGACAAAAGCAGAGGACTCAGATGCTGTTTGAGATTCTGCCTCAGGTGAAGGAACCCGAATCAAACGATCTATGAGTTCTTCCACCGTAGGGATGGTGGGATTTGTCAAAATCTGATCACGAACAGATCCGTAGTCCTTATGAAGTCCATGAAGGATAAAGACCATGAACATAGTATCGAGTTTGCTTAACACTTTCTGAAGATCATCACTAACCAACATCAGCTTCAGCTCATCAATGGTGGATTGAGCATGATTCAAATAAGATGGCAAATCATGATCAACCATTTGAAGTGTTGCTAAACCACGAACAGATTCATACAATCTCTGGATGTCATTGGCATAAATATTCCGAGCTTTCTTCCAAACATCATAACATGTTTTGTACGGGCGAAAATGCACCATTAATTTGGGCTCAATGGACTGCCATAATACAGATACAAGTTGATAATCTGCTCGCTGCCATTCATCACTCACATCTTTATCAACCTCGGAAGCCTTCTTAACAAGGTGATCATAAAGACCCTGGCCTAAAAACCATATCTCAACTGCAGTAGACCAATCTAAATAATTTTTACCATTCAACTTCTCAGAGGTAATAACCGGTGAACCAGAAAAAGCAAAGGAAACCAGTCCCCTTTTAGAAGACTCAATTTTTGGATCCTCCTTATCAACTTTGGAAATCTCCGCCATGTGGAAAAAGAAGGAGAACAACAACCAAAACACCAAACAACTACTAAGAGTTTTGCAGCAACAAGAAAACACCAAACAGCAGCAAGAATGTCAAACAGCCACCAAACAGTAGCAAGAACGCCAAACAGCGTCAGGAACGTCAAACAGCCGCCAAAAAAACGGTTTGGCAGCAACCAAAAACGACCGAACAGCCACCAAAGAGTGTGACCCACGACCTGAAAGTGGTCAAAACAGACAGAGGAAGAGCCGACGAACCCAATGGAACAAGCGGCGTCGCGAACGGAGGCCGGGAGGGCGGCGCGTGGACCCCACGCGCCGGCGAGCAGCTTTGAGAAAAACGGCGCGTGGCGGCGCGTGGAAGAGGCGTCGGAGGCGGCGCGCGGTGGGGTGGCAGATCGGCGACTTCTGAACACTTTGGCGGCGTCCACACAAGCAGCCGCTGAAAAAAAAAGAAAGACCTAGGTGGGCGACCGGAGTAAAAACGGTTCCCTGGACCAGAAGAGCTCTGGTACCAACTTGAAATAGAAATATGAAAAGTGTATATTGATTGATTAAATTAGCAAATACAACAGTGTATATATATATACATGTTATGAGAGAACCAATCCCTAGAGATTTGGGATTAGGATCAATCTAAATCAATTTAGGATCAACCTAAATCAGGAAACTATACAATAAATCAAAGAGAATAAATAATAATATCTCTACATATCTTAACACTTTGATTTCAAAAATTTAGCTTTTCAGAATGTACTTGTACTCTCCTTACAATAATGTTCTTTCACATGTGCAGGGAACTGAAATCCATCAAAGACAGAGAAGTTTGTTGCTTCATGATCTCATGTAAAAACTCCGCCAACATTGATAAAGTTGTTGACTGGCTTGTAAAACATTCTAAAGGAAAGAACTGAAGCTCAAGTTCTGCCCTATGAATCTATTTGTATGTTGTATTGCAGACTGATACTAAGGAAATTAAATTGACTTCTGTTGTTGGTGTGATACTAGTTTCTCTTTTCTTTTACTTTTTTGACTGGTTTGCATCAAATCAGATATCTTCTGATTTGATCTGAGTGCTGTAAGATAACTGCTAGTACTAGTAATTGATACAAATCAATAATTGTTCATACATTTGTTTTTAAGGTTTATATTTTGGGGTGTAAGGCATCATGGACAACAATCCAAAACCGCACAGCAGGTCTTTGTGCTGAGTCAGTGACAAAATACAATGAGAATAATAAAAACACAGATAAATTATAAATATATAAAAAAAGGGGCATTCCGAGAATCGAACTCGGGACCTCTCGCACCCAAAGCGAGAATCATACCACTAGACCAAATGCCCAAGTTGAAATGACAAAGGCTAAGTAAAATCTATCTCTAGTTTTCTATTAAATTGTTTATGCATACCACAGAGTCTGCACTCTGCAGTTATATAGTAACTAGTAAGTGTCCAAATCTGCTTACCTGGATAAACAATTGTCAGTTGTTCTTCATCTAGCAGCTGGTCTTATGTCCTTTCATGATAATGGGGACCACTGGATGAAACTACCAATTCCTGAAGCTGCCAGCAAGGTATCAAAGAGAGTTTCTTATTGACCATTCTGGTTTTAGTTTTTGGTTTTATATTTAAAGATTAACTATGACTAAACGCAGTGTTCCATGACCAACATGTTTTAGCCAAAACTGTAGATGTATCACACCTTATTCATCCCAAGGCATTCACATGCAGCCACTGGTGCTTATTGTTATTTAACTAAACCAGTTAATAAGTCAAGCTTGTCAGCTACCAGATCTTTAGAAAACTAAAATAAAAAAATAAAACTGAGGCATATTGATATTTAACTAACCAATTAACAAGTCAAGCTTGTCAGCTTCCAGATCTTCAAAAATCTAAAAAAAAAAAAAAAACCAAAATGATGTTTATTTGTATTTAACTAAGCCAATTGATACTAAAATAAAAATAATAAAACTGATGCATATTGATATTTAACTAACCAATTAACAAGTCAAGCTTGTTAGCTTCCAGATCTTCAAAAACCTAAAAATTAAAAAAAAAAAATACAAAAATGATGCTTATTAGTATTTAACTAAGCCAATCAATAAGCCAAGCTTGCCAGCTTGCAGACCATCAAAACAAGAGGGGCATTCCGAGAATCGAACTCGGGACCTCTCGCACCCAAAGTGAGAATCATACCACTAGACCAAATGCTCAAGTTGAAGTGATGAGGGTTCAGTAAAATCTATGTCTAGTTTTCTACTAGAATTGTTTATGACTTTATGCATGCCACATGGACCTAGGGAAGCTGTGTATGGTGCTGTCTAGATTGAAAGTTTGCTTGACCATTATAGCAAAATAGGAATTAAAAGTCAGACCATGCCGTGTCAGATAATTTGTAGCTGCTATAATATCATCTTATGTTTCAACCCCCCCCCCCCCCCCAGGATAGCCACTAAGAAAATGCATTATATTTTGTCTGCACCTGCTATTGTAGTTTGATGCTCTGATTTCAACAATTTAGCCTTTGAGAATGTACTTGTACTTTCCTTTCAATAATGCTGTTTCACATGTGCTGGGAACTGAAATCCATCACATGTGCTGGGAACTGAAATCCATCAAAGACAGATAAGTTTGTTGCTTCATGATCTCATGTAAAAACTCCGCCAACATTGATAAAGTTGTTGACTGGCTTGTAAAACATTCTAAAGAAACAAACTGAAGCTCGAGTTCTGCCCTATGAATCTATTTGTATGTTGTCTTGCAGACTGATACAAATGAAATTAAATTGACTTTTGTCTTTGGCGTGATACTGGTCTCTCTTTTCTTTTACTTTTATGACTGGCTTGCATCAAATCAGATAGCTTCTGATTTGATCTAAGTGCTGTAAGATAATTACTAGTAAAGGATTTGAATTAATAATTGTTCATACATTTGTTTTTAAGATTGATATTTTGGGGTGTAAGGAATCATGGACAACAATTCACAACCGCAGAGCAGGCCTTTGTGCTGAGTCAATGACAAAACACTGAGGATAATAATACACAGATAAATTATCATAAATATACAAAAAGAAGGGGGCGTTCCGAGAATCGAACTCGGGACCTCTCGCACCCAAAGCGAGAATCATACCACTAGACCAAATGCCCAGGTTGGAATGAGAAAGACTAAGTAAAATCTATCTCTAGTTTCCTATTAAAATTGTTTATGCATATCTCAGTCTGCAGTTATATAGTAAGAGAGCAAATCTGCTTACATGGATAGACAATTGCCAGTTGTTCTTCAACTAGCAGCTGGTCTTTATGTCCTTTCATGATAATGGGACCACTGGATGAAGCTAACATGTTTTTCTAGACAAGGTATCAACGAGAGATTACTTATTTGACCTTTTCATCCCAAGGCATTCACATGCAGCCCCTGATGCTTATTGTTATTTAACTATACCAGATAATAAGTCAAGCTTGTCAGCTACCAAATCTTTAAAAAACTACAAATAAAAAATAAAATTGATGCTTATTGATACTTATCTAACCAATTAACAAGCCAAGCTAGTCAGCTTGCAGATCTTCAAAAACTGAAAAATTAAAAAAAAATACAAAGTAATACTTATTTGTATTTAACTAAACAATTAATATTTCAAGCTTTCCAGCTTCCAGATCATCAAAACAAGAGCAAAAAGGGGCATTCCGAGAATCGAACTCAGGACCTCTCGCACCCAAAGCGAGAATCATACCACTAGACCAAATGCCCTGCTCTGAACATTTTGCTAATTGCAACTAAGTTGGTTTGAGGAAATGATTTTAGTATGTAAGTTATAACATTGCTTCTTATTAACTTACACCTCTTATTTTTAACGCATGTCATCACTAAAATGGTAGCCTTCCAATTTTTTAGATCATTTATGTATATGTAGTATTGAAAATTTTACATTATTTTTTAGAGAAAAGTACACTTTGGAAATAAAAAAGATGGTTAATCCATCCTACATTTTCACATTATTAAAAAAAGCTTTTATTTGTCATTGCAAAGGAAAAGTTTATAATGTTAGGACAGGACATAATTCTGGCTACTCATACCATGACTTTGTTAACATTTGGTATAATGTAACAATAAATTTTTACCTAAAGCTATAACCAAACAAATATGTGACAATATTTATTTCTAATATCCACATTCAATGGGGTCTTATTACGTGAAATTTTCTGATCACAACTGAAGCAAAACAACATACAAATCAAAATGTTATCAACATTGGGCACCTTAGTTCTTTTGTGAAAGAAATGCATTAGGTACATCAAAATATGCATCACAGGAAACTTTGATAAAGCAATGCAATGCAAGCCCAACAATGCTGAGATTGATGCATCACTTGGATTTTGGTCTATGCTCCCATTTCCTTAAGCAGGGAAAAGTGTAGGACCTAATCATTGTGCTTAATTAATTTTTCTCATGTTCTTTTTCTTGTTATTGTTAAATTCGCTAAAGCTGGAGCATCTGCCAGAAAGTTACCTTTTTGAACGAACCTTTCCCTTTAATTATGATAATAGGAAACTCAGCAAGCAGACACCAGTTAGCTGCAATAAATCCACTGTTTCTTATGTCTTTGCATCCCTTCTTTTCCTACAAGAAAAAATTGAAATAATCAAAGACAATAAAAACTTACAAACATATAATAATAGAATAAAAATTTGCATGGTTGTTTGTTTTTATGTATGGTCCTTTATAACATAATTGCATAGACAATGGACAGAACTCCAGATTTACAATATAACTGAGAAAAATGTGCTGTAATTGAGTATCAATCATGACCATATTCTACAAGGAAAAGCCACCAGGCATCAGTCACCAGGCCACTGACTTTGGAAAAAGAAAACTGCAACCACAGGGAATGATAATCAGGTTAAATATATATCTTGACCAAAGTAATTCTTATATTTATGTGTAAAGTGTTTATTAGCCACTGCAAACCAAAAGCTCAAGATAATATTAAAATAACTTTAACACGGGCTTGGTGCCTTTTTTAGTATTGTTACTTTAATATTTTTTGAACTTTTAATTGGTTTTACTTGTACCTATAAGCACTGTGCTCTCTTGACAATTGGATTACTTTGCTGCTAACTTTGACGAGAACATGTACCAATTCCAGGATTTTTTTTTTCTTTGGTTAGTAGATTTTGATTTGTTTCTCGTAAAAGAAAAGAGACATATTTTCTTTTTTATTTTACCCATAAATGTTAAAAATTATGGATTAGCCTCTAAAATTAATATCTTTATAAAACACCACAAGCAAAGCTGCATCCACCCTTAATTTAACTTACATGGAATGGTAACTCTGTACCTTGAATATTTCTAAAATCTTGTGTTACTTTGATATAGGAAAATAGAATTTCTTACTCTCTCCCCTCTCCTCCACCCTGCAGCTTGCCTATCTTTCTTTTCCTAGTTAGGATGACTAGATAGGATATGTGGAAGTAGTTTTAGAAAAGATAGTTCTTTGGACCTATGTTTTGTTGTCTAAGGCTCTAAGACATTCTGCAAGAAGAAGCTGTAAATTTATTATTTTGTAATATTTAGGGTTAGTTTGGATAAACTTCTCTAGAAGAACTTATGGGAGAATAAAATATAATGAATCAAGAAGGAAAAAATGAATTCAACTTCTCCAATAAGTTGAAATTAGTCTTTGCAACTCAACTTTTTCATATACTCTCTCATTCATCTTCTCCACTAATTTCAACTTATGGAAGAAGTTGAATTTATTTTACCTTCTTGATTCATCTATTTTCTTCTCTCATAACATAAGTTCTTATAAGGAAGTTTATCTAAACTGGCTCTTAGAAAACAACGCTCATACCATAAGCATAAGTGCATGGCTACAACAATTTAGTGTGAGACTAGAATCTTTACTGTTTTATCGTGTTTATAAATGCAATAGCATGTTCATTTTTAATTGAATCATTTTTTTTCGTTTATATTTTACAATTTCTCAACATGAATGATACATCTGATTGCTCAGGCTGCCTGAAAGCTTATCCATTGAGGTACTGGAATTATGTGAAGACTATAAACCAAAAGTGCATCTTATTTACATCTGGGTAATTCTAAAGTGCTCCTGATAAAATTCATAATCTGTGTTTGTTAGACTTGACTAGGATTCCTCTTTCTCAGTCTCTATCTGGAAAGGCTCACAGCTTATTTCCAATGGAGCTGTGAAGTGATGGCTGCTAGTGGGTAACTGGGTATGTGAATATATCTTCCTTTTAATGATGGAGTTGGAGTTTCTAAAAATAATCAAAACTGAAAGGGAGTTTTATCTAATACTTGTTTAGTTGGTCAAGCATACTTGGGGTGCTGTGTTAAACCATTGGTGAATGGTGTTCTATCTCTTGACATAAAATGGAAATTCATCTTAGTTAATGATATTCACAAGTTTATGGAGCCTGGTAGAAACCATTAACATGCCATGAGTCAATCAGTCAGCTTATTAGTGTCTATTGTGATGGTCAAGTGAACCTTCAATTTCCATATCCATAATTTTAAGGCTATGCACTAATTGAGCATTTATCAGATAGCAAATAGTGGAAGATGCCCAACCTCAAAAACCAAGACCTCTTTTTTCCTGTACAAGATATCTTCTACTTTGATTGAACGGGCTTCTCCTAATGAAAGACAACAAAGCAATCAGCAGTAGCCATACACAAAAAGGACGCATACTCAGCAATTAAGGCGACGGTTTTTACAAATGTAGTAAAATATTGATATTTTCAAATTTCAATGTCATACAAGAATATTCTTTTCCCATTCAATCAAAGGAAGAATATGATCAATTTTTAAAGAAGCAAGGTTTGTAATGTAGTCTAGGTTATTAAATATGAGAAAGGAGGAAAAACTCACTCCAATTTCATCGGGCAATAGTAACATGCAGTGTGAAGAACTGAAGATGTTGAAATAAACATGTTTTGCCTGTAAGAGAGAAAGTAGTGAACAAGATTGATTTTTTTGAGTTTATGAAGTTGCAGTGCCACAAAATGATTCTTTGAAGTGGGAAGGGAAAGGGGTGAGGGATATATTGAAGAATACAAAAAAAGAATAGCAGATAAGGCTATCTACGACATTGCCGTTTGGCATCCCGGGGGACAATACCTTAAACGATGAAACAACGAACAAACACAACCATGCAGTTGCAGGCAGCTGTTGTTGGAGACGGAGGGAGGCTAGCCTCTTCCTCTTCCTCTTCCTCTTCCTCTTCGAGTGCATTTTCGAGTGTGTGTGTTTTCCAAATACCGGAGCTCAGAATTCAAAAAGGATAAAATGCAGTTTTAGATAACTTGCAAATTTTAGATTAAAATGCATTATCTTGCAAATTTTCAAAAACATTAAAAAAAAAAAATCAATTGCCTGTTGTACCAGGTTGAAATGTACATGGTCCACCCTATAATGTGGTGGTGCTAAATGGATTGAATAATGTACTGTTTTTTTTACATATTTTTAATACACTTTTATAATTGGTTTATTTTTATAAATGAATATGTATATGTATTTTAAAAAGTATTTGAATAGGATATAAGATAATTAAATTTATTTATCTAAAAAAAATTAATCATAATAATTATATGAAAAAGTATATAAAATCTTACCACCATAAAAAAGAAAAGAAAATCAAAAGGGTTTCACCCCACCAAAATCATCCTTGAAATCCTCTTATTAATCTTGTAAGCTAAATATTATATACCACATAAGCAATTAGACATATTTTATAGGAGGAATTGGAGGAAAATATTTTTCAAATTAACTTTTTGAGTGAAGATCATTGAGTGAAAATTTCAAAAAAAAAAAAAAAAAAATCTTCTATCTTTTAGTTCCCCAACAATACAATTTCTTATTAGAAATATAATTTCACTATTTCGAAAACATTCTTAGAAATAACAATTATTCATTCATAATAATGAAGGGATACTATGTTTAATATCATCAAGTTAGATTTGGCTAAGCGCAATTCTATTCTACTAATAAGTATATACATTAAGTGTTTATATAAAGAAACAGAGCATGAATTAACAGCTAATGTATACAAATCATAATTAAAGAAAAATTAAAGGATCAAAATAACATAGGTTCCCCAAAGTTCTACCTTTATACTCTCAGAAAGAATACAAGAGGTCTAACCCATTAGTTACAAAGAAAGTATTAGTAAAAATAGGGCCACCCAAAAGACCACAATGATATACACTAGTCAGCTCAACTAGTTATAAAACAATAAATAAAACAACAATAATTTTCAGATGTAAGTGACCATCCATAATAAACTAAACAGTTAAATTTTTCAATGTAATGGAAATCAACACATCATGTCACACTTTGCATTACAAAGACATGTCAACTTTCAAACATGTAAGATTTAAGATAATTAACTAATCTTTCCATATACATATTTACATTGCAATTTTTATCTCATACATATTCTTACCACTTTAACCTTTTGTCGTGTTAGGCTTATTTAAGTTCAATATCTTTCAAGAAATGATCACCTCATAAGTCACTTGTGGGTTCCTTTGTTCATTGACCTTGCCTCTTGTTCTGGGATAGAACTCGAACCTGGGTCTGAGTCGGCAGGAATGAACTCGGATTTGGATTCGACTTGATGAAGCTTGAATCCGAGTTGAACCCGGGGGGTGTACCTGCAAGGGGACTCCGACGCCCAAGTCAGATATGCATAACAGTCAAAGTGATTGACTGAGTCAGATTGCGTACCTTATGAATTGTTATCGTTCTGTATTTATAGGGGTTTTCCCTGTATAAATGTGGTAAGTGGGCATATATAGAAAGGGGTAAGTTTGCAGGTATTTGTAATAATGGCAGATATAATCATAGATATTATAATTATATTGTTTATGGGCCATTTAGGTTATTGGGCCTTAGGTTTAGACTGTAACAGAAGCCCCCCAGCTCAAGTCGACTTGATGAAGTTGGCTTTGAGCTTAAGTATTTGCCTGCGCGCTGAGACGACATTGGCATTTGAGGAGGGTGTTTATGTAGGCGTATGTACTTTGGACGAGACGGCTTACCTGCGGTTCGAGTTGAATTATCTCAACAATGTCACCGTTCGAGACGGGTCTCTTATATAAGATATAATTATGGATGTAATTATATTGCGTATGGGCCGTGTTGGCTAATGGGCCTTAGGTTTAGAGCCTAGCTCAAGTCGACTTGATGAAGTTGGCTTTGAGCTTAAGTATTCATGTTGTTATGAGACGACTCTACTCGTTCGGGGCGGCTTTGGAATTTACAACTTGCTTGGTAGCTCCCATGCGTTTTGGTCATTCCCTTGTTGATATAATGGTTCGAGATGAGTCTTATTTACAAAAGGCCAAGACGAGTTTCTCACCGATGTATCGCTGCCACGTTTCATTTCTTCTAGGACGTTTCAGTTCCCATGACGCTTCATATCCCAAGTGACGTGTCCTTTTGGGATAGCGTCGCGACGGTTCGACTTTTGGGGCCGTTAGTGATTATGGGCCTTTTCGGTCTTATAAATAGAGGAAGGTGATGATCATTTCATCACTTTGCTTCAAATTCTCTGAATTTTTCCCGTTTGAGAAACTGATCTCGAACAATTGAACCGGTTTTGCGCAGAAACCCAAACTTGGAATCCGTCTATCAGGTATTTCTCTTCCTTTTCTTAATTCATTTTGTGCAAATGAGCGATAGTGAGTCCTTGGAGATTTTGTCCAGGAAACCTGAGTCATGGGTGTCTCGAAGTCGGTCATCTTGTGGGGATAATGATGAGGGTTTTGGACCCGATGTAGTTGAGGTGTTGAAACGAAGGAACATGATTTCCAATCTGGTTGATCAGGACGGGATGAATAGATCTTTGGTGAAGTCCGAGTCGGATTCATATGATAGTATTTTTTATTGGTCTGAGTCGAGTGTTGATCGTCTCGGTTCTGATAAGAATAGTTGTTATACAGCCTCTGCAGGTGCTGAGATGGCTGGGGCTCGTGATGTAGATTACTTTATGCCTGTGTGGGCAGATAGGTATAGATGGGTGGATCCGGAGGTCCTTGGTACATGTTCCTTGTATAGACCTGAATGTCTGGAGCATTGTCAAGAGCGTTTTTTTCGACTTGGAAGTGTTTGGGAGGTCCAAGATGAAGGACAATTATCATGTTGTAATCCCGCCCTGGGGGAGTCGGGTTTGCCATCTTTCAGAAACCAATACCCCCTTTTTATACACTTATGATTTTCTTTATTCCAAAGTAAAGTTGAGGTTGCCTTTCACCCTCTTCAAAGAGAGGGTTTTGATGTATTTGACTGCGCACCCTTACAACTGCACCCTAATTCGTGGGCATTCATCAGATGTTTCCAACTGATTATGGCCGAGTTCGGCTTCACTCCCTCTGTGAAACTTTTCTTTCATTTTTTCCAAGTGCTGAGGAAGCATCCTAAAGGGAAGAAGAATGAGACTTTAAAGAGTTGGATTTCATTGAGGGGGCATAAAGGATCGCAAATTGATAACGTCCTTTGCTGAGTCGGACAAGAGGGGGAGCATTACCTTTAAGCAGGAGTTTTTTCAGGTGCAAGCGGCTAATGGTGTTAAGCCGTTTTGGGAGGAACAATCGTCCAATACTCCAAGGTTTCCTATTTATTGGAATGAAAGACATTACGATAAAAAGTCGTCCGACTATGAGGTGGCTGAGTCGGCACTCTCCCCACAAGATGTGGCTGTGAGGAAGTTATTGATGGACTCGGTTCAGGAGTGTGGGATGTTTTCGAGTAAGAAATTACTATATGGTCCGACTCGTAATGTCGGTTCAAGAATTGGTGAGGTTTTGTGTTTGGTTTTCTTTCTGCTTGGTTTTATTTTGTAATCTTTCAAACCGACTTTGTTTCTTTTCTGTAGCATCGATGGCGAACACGGCGTTAAAACAGTTTAGGGCCTTGCAGAATGCCAACAATAACCAACAGGGGGAGCCAAACGTTGACATTGACTTCACCCTTAATGCTGGTGTTGGTGGGTCGGGAACACAACCGACCGGGAATGACGATGCCGATCGTATTCATAACGAGGCGGCACATGGTAGTGGCAATAAGGAGGATCCTCCCCAAAAGAAGAAGAAGTCTGCCAAGCTAAAGAAAAGGCCAAGGGTTGAGGAGTCTTCTAGGGAATCCGGGATCAATCGCTATGAATCTGACTGTGAGTTGGACACGCCCGAGATAGATCACATTCTATACAACCCTTTCATGAAGGCGGTTCATGAGAATGTCCCGATGGCCGAGCATCTTTATGACGTGGAGCGCCAAAGTCTTCAGCATGCCTCTTTTCTGAGGTATTTGCGGTTGGATGTCATACCGGCTTATGACTGGATTAATGAGGCTTTGGAGGTGCGTACCACCGAAAGGGATAAGGCCTTGGGGGATGTGAAGACCGCTCAAGAGGCCTTTGAGAATGAGAAGAAGTAGAGGGTCAAGTATAAGGGTTTTTACAAGTCTGTGAAAGATAAGAACAAGACCCTTGAAGTTGAGATTGCCCAGTTGAAGGCCGATTTGGAGAAATTGCGGGCAACTCCCCCGGCGTCCGGGATGACAGAGGCGGAGGTGGCCGAGATAGTGAAGAGTAACATGCAAAAAATTCAGGCCAAGTTTAATCAAGAAAAGGTCGGTCTTGTGAAGTTATCTGAGCAAATTTCGGCCGCTTCTTTTGAAAATACAGTTGCTCAGCTAGAGGTGTTGAATCCCGGATTGAAGGTGGAGGGGACCTCGGCTACTTATGAAGTTTTTAAGGGAAGATTTGTTGGGTCGATATGGAGAAAAAGGTGTATGTTGATGCTGCCTCTGGTGAGGAAGTCGGCCCGTATGAAGAATGAATTTCCTTTGACTTTAACTTGTAATTTCCTGACTTTCGAATTTTGTAAAGACAAGGTCCGTTTAATTTCATTTTGACTTTGCTATGTTGTGTCTTTGATGTTAGTGCGTCTTTAACGTTAGTATGCTTTTAATGCTTATAATTTCGAATTTGCGCTTTTAACGTTGGTATGCTTTTAACGCTTATATTCTCGAACTTGCGTTTTTAACGTTGGTACGCTTTTAACGCTTTGAGTTTGGGTGTTGTCAGCGTTCGAGTTGGGGAACTTTGTTGGTTTTAAGATGTTCTTCACATCAATTTATTGAGAATTTGAAAAATTCAAGACCGGGATGCTCTTCACATCCGGTTTTATTAGAAATTGGGGTTTAAGACCAGGATGCTCTTCACATCCGGTTTCCCACAAAAAGAACTACTAAAAACTTTAAAATCTTCCTAAGTGTGAATATTACTTATGAATAATAAGTCTTGAGCTTGTCCGAGTTCCAGAATCTTGGGACGGCTTTCCCCCCAAACGTTTCTATCTTGTATGCTTCATTCCCGGTTGCTTCGGTGACTCTGTAGGGACCTTCCCAATTTGCTGCAAGTTTTCCTTGGGCCGCATTCTTGTTGCCAATGTCGGCTCTACTCAAGACGAGATCTCCGGGGTGGAAGCTTCTAGCCATTACCTTGGTATTACGCCGAGTTGTGAGGCGTTCCTTCAAGGTTGAGTCTCGGATGTGTGCCACCGCTCGGGTTTCATCTAGGAAATCCAACTCTTCGAGTATGGCTTTATCATTGGTGTCTTGATTGAAGTTTTCCACCCTCCAACTCGGTTCTCCAATCTCGACCGGTATGAGTGCCTCAGTCCTGTAGGTAAGGCGGAAAGGAGTTTCGTTGGTGGATGACTGTGGAGTAGTCCGATATGCCCAGAGCACGTGGTCGAGTTGCTCCACCCAGTTTCCTTTGGCGTTGTCCAATCTACGTTTAAGGGCTTTGAGGATCACCTTGTTCGCAAACTCGGCTTGGCCATTGGTTTGTGGGTGTTCCACTGAAGTGAAATGGTGATTAATCCTCAATCCTAATAAGAGCTCTCTAAACCTCTTGTCAGTGAACTGGGTTCCATTGTCGGTGATTACGGATTGAGGGATCCCGAACCTGGAAACGATGTTCTTGTAAAAGAACTTTTGGACCTTAGTCGAAGTGATTGTGGCAAGGGGCTTTGCTTCGACCCACTTGGTAAAGTAATCCACTGCTACTACTAGAAACTTGACTTTTCCTGGAGCGGGTGGAAAAGGATCGAGTATGTCAATGCCCCATTGGTGGAAGGGCCAAGGGACCGACATGGTGGTTAGCTCGGAAGAGGGTTGATGGTGGATGGAATCGTTCTTTTCTCACACTTCACACTTCTTGACATAGTCCATGGAGTCTTGAATCAGGGTCGGCCAGTAATATCCGGCCCTGAGAGCTTTTCTTGAAAATGTTCTTCCTCCTTGGTGGTTTCCACAACTCCCTTCATGTAACTCGGCCAGGATGTACTTGGCCTCACCGTCTTCAACACATTTGAGTAGAGGGGTCGAGAATCCCTTCTTGTACAGTTTTTCTTTGACAACCGTGAAACGGGATGCTAGTCGTCTCAGTTTCTTAGCTTCCTTCTCATCTTCAGGGAGTTTGCCCATCAAGATGTAAGATTTGATGGGGGGTTATCCATGATTCAGACTCTTCAATTGCCAAGACGAATGGTTTCGAAATTTTGGGGTCGAGACGACCTCTTGGAGAACTGACTTGTTATTTCCCAGCTTTTTGGTGCTTGCCAACCTGGAGAGTATGTCAGCTCTGGTATTTTCGGCTCTTGGAACGTGTTGGAAGATGATTTCTTCAAACCCGTCACTTAAGAGTTTTACTTTCTCCAAGTATCTCTGTAGCAATGGTTCTTTTGCTTGGTATTCTCCTTTGATCTGAGATACCATCAATAGAGAATCACTGCATACTAAGACTTTTTTGGCCCCAACCTCTTTTGCCATCAACAAGTCGGCAATGCACGCCTTATACTCTGCTTGGTTGTTTGAAGTAGAGAATTCAAACTTCAAAGACTTTTTAATGCAAACTCTGTTGGGTCATTCCAAGACTATCCCGACTCTAGCACCCTTTTGTTGGATGAGCCATCCACGAAAATGGTCCACTCTGAACTGGGGGTATTCTCAGGGGGGGTCATTTCAGCAACAAAGTCGGCTAGGATATGACTTTTAAAAGCGGTGCGACCTTCAAAGTGAATGTCAAACTCGGACAACTCCAGGGCCCAAGTCGTCATGCGTCCGGAGAGGTCTGGTTTGTGAAGGACGAGTCTGAGGGGTAAGTCGGTTCGCACTGTGATTTTGTGTCCCTGGAAGTAATGTCACAGTTTGCGAGCGGTGGTTAAGACGGCCAAAGCAGCTTTTTCTAATTTCTGGTATCTTAACTCGGCCCCCTGGAGTGCTTTGCTGATGAAGTAGATGGGGAATTGGTTGCCCCATTCTTCCCTGATCAAAACTGAACTTAAGGCCTGGTTGGTTATGGAGATATAGAGGTATAGATGTTCCCCTGGAGCCGGTTTAACCAAAATAGGGGGATTTGCTAATGTCTGCTTGAGCTGCTGAAATGCCTCTTCGCATTCACTGGACCAGGTGAAGGATTTTCCCTTGCGAAGGAGCTGGAAAAAGGGAAGAGATCTTGTGGCCGCCCTATGGATGAATCGGCTGAGAGCAGTGATCCTCCCGTTAAGTTGTTGAATTTCCTTGGTGCAAGTCGGACTTTTCATGTCCAACACAGCTTTACATTTGTCCGGGTTCGCTTCAACTCCTCTGCTGGTAAGGAGGAATCCCAGAAAGTGTCCTAATGGTACGCCGAAAGAGCATTTGAGAGGGTTGAGTCTCATGTTGTGCTTCCTGAGTCGGTCAAAGACTGATTGTAAGTCGGCCACATGGTCGTTTCCCTCAGCAGTTTTAGCTATGATGTCGTCTATGTAGACTTCCACAGTTTTTCCCATCATGTCACCAAAAACCTTAGTCATCATTCTCTGGTATGTGGCGCCGACATTCTTTAGACCAAAAGGCATCATGGTGTAGCAGTAAACACCCTGATCGGTGATGAAAGTCGTCTTCTCTTCATCGTCCCGGTTCATAGGAATTTGGTTGTAGCTTGAGTAGGCGTCCATGAAAGATAACCAACGGTACCCTGATGAATTGTCGACCAGCTGGTCGATGTTGGGAAGGGGGAAATGATCTTTGGGGAAGGCTCTATTCAAATTTGTGTAGTCCACGCACATTCTCCATTTTCCATTTGACTTTTTCACAAGGACTACATTAGATAACCAAGTGACGTACTTGCATTCTCTGATGAACTTGGCTTGGAGGAGCTCTTCTACCTGCTGGTTTGCTGCCTGCTGTCTTTCAAGGCCGATTTTCCTCTTCTTCTGGGCGACCGGCTTGGCATTGGGGTCAACAGACAGTTTGTGACAGCAGAAGTTGGGGTCAATTCCTGGCATGTCGGCTGAGGTCCATGCAAACAGGTCTGAGTTATTGGAAAGCAACTTCTTCAGTTTCTCCTTCATGGTGTGATCCATGTCACAACCAATTTTGGTCGTTTGTTCAGCAGAAGTTCCAATCTGAAAAGGTTTTGTCTTCGCAGCCGGTTCAATTCTATCTCGACTCTTGGGGTCAGACTCGGCTCTGGGGTCAAGATCAATCATGTGAACTTGGCCTCTGGATGACATCTTTTCTGGCTGAGATGTGGGTAGGGTGGTCAGAGCAGCATTGTAACACTTTCTTGCTTCTTTCCGGTCCCCTTGAACTGTGATCACTTTATCGTCTCGGTCTGGGAACTTCATCACCAAGTGCTTGGTGGAAATGACTGCTCCTAAGGCGTTCAAGGACGGACGTCCGAGTATGGCATTGTATAGGCTGAGACAATCAACTATCAAGAACTTGGCTGAGACGACCTTGTTCTCGGTTGCAGAGCCGACCCTGAGTGTAGTCTGAAGGTATCCCTTGGGTTGGATCCTTTCTCCAGAGAAGCCCACCAAATCTCCTGAATAGGGTAGGAGTGACTCTAGGGGTAGCAGTAGTTGGGTATAGGTCCTGTAGAAGAGGATATCGGCTGAACTGCCCTGGTCAACGAAGATGCGTCCGACATCGCCATCTCCTATCAGAGATCGAATCACAAAAGGATCATCATGGTCTACCACATCATAAAAAAAGTCTTCATCCGAGAAGGTGATGACCGGGTTTGGGGGTCTTTTAGCTATTGTCTTCATGTCGGTCTGGTCGACACTGTATACTTCTCGGAGGTGTCTCTTTCTTGAATTGTTTGACGGTCCTCCACAAGCAAATCCCCCTAAAATCATGTTGATTCGCACCCTTGGTGTGGTTTGAGTTGTGTGGTTACTGGAACCGACTTTGTCTTCCTTGTTGTCGTACTTCTTGGGGATGTAGGACGCTTTCGTTTCTTATCATTCCCTCCTTCTGGACTAGGGGATCTCTTCCGCTCATCATTCTTTCGATATCCTCCCTGGGACCTGTTCCTCTTTACATAACGACCAAGTCGGTCGTCTCGAATGAGTTGTTCGATGAGATCGCGCAGCTGTATGCATTCATCAGTGTTGTGCCCATACCCCTCATGGAAAGAGCAGTATTTGGACTTGTCTTTTTGAGCTGAGGCTTTGAGTGGTGGGGGTTTAGGTATGTCGTCCAGCTTAGTGTGCATCACTTCCTTCAGAATCTTCCCAGGGTTGGTGTTTAGAGGAGCATAGTTGTTGTATCGACCTTTGAGAGGTTGCCGTTGATCTTGTTGGCGATGTCCTCTATCCTTCCCTTTGTGTCGATCATGGTAGGAATCTCGGTCCTGTCCTTGGTGAGTATCATGTTTGGCAGCTACGGCCAGATGGGCTTCCCGTCCCACGTATTTGTGAGAACGTTGTCTGAATTGTTCCATGGACCTGACCGGCTCTTCTGACAAAGAGACGGCAAGGGGTGAACCTGGCGACGGGGCGGAGATCGCACATACAAGTTGAACATTCTCGGCTAGGTCCGGGATGAGGGCACATTCTTTGTAAAACCGGGATAGGAAAGTTCTAAGGGGTTCGTCCTTGTTCTGCTTGACCTTGGCTAGTGTGAACTGATCCCTGGGAATCTCGGTGTAGATGGTAAATCGTCCCAGGAAGGTGTGCTACATGTCGTCCCACAAATCTATAGATCCCAAGGGAAGAGTCTTGAACCAGGCTAAGGCTTCACCTTTCAAAGTTCTTGGGAATGAGCGGTAGATGACGACTCTAAGGGCGCCAATGAAAGGCATTTCGTTGGTTAAGGCGTCTAAATGTTTGACCGAGTCTGTAGTTCCATTGAAGGTTTCAATGGGTAAAGCACCTCTGTATTGTTTGGGTATCTCGACCCGGGCTAGTCTTTCAGAGAATGGATGTCTAAATGGAGTCATGTGGACTGTGACCCTCGGTTGCAAGACTTTTTGATGATCTCGGTCCGATGCAGGCCGAGATTGAATAGTGGGTTGAGGTTAAGGGTTTATGCTACGCTCCAAGTGTCGGAGGCGCTCCTCAAGTTGGTTCCCGGTCGGCTCGTCCGCTGTCCTAGGTTGCGGATCGCGGAGTGATTGCTGGCATTGTTCCTGAAACTCCCTGAGTTAGGTCTCGAGGCGCCAGATAACCTCGTCCCGGGGGTCGTCTTGGTGATCTTCCCCACGTGGTTCGGCTTGAGTGTGAGGCTGGAAGTTCCTTCTTGCTCTACTAATTCGTCTTGGGATCCGAGATCCTCCACCCATCCTTCGGGTGTCGGCTCAGGACGGTGCCTTGTAGTCTGACGGTGGGTTGTGATCGTCATGCTAGAGAGGGGGAGGCCCTCCTTCTAGCGCCAAATGTTCTGGGATAGAACTCGAACCTGGGTCTGAGTCGGCAGGAATGAACTCGGATCTGGATCCGGCTTGATGAAGCTTGAATCCGAGTTGAACCCGGGGGGTGTACCTGCAAAGGGAATCCGATGCCCAAGTCAGATATGTATAACAGTCAAAGTGATTGACTGAGTCAGATTGCGTACCTTGTGAATTGTTATCGTTTTGTATTTATAGGGGTTTTCCCTGTATAAATGTGGTAAGTGGACATATACAGAAAGGGGTAAGTTTGCAGGTATTTGTAATAATGGCAGATATAATCATAGATATTATAATTATATTGTTTATGGGCCATTTAGGTTATTGGGCCTTAGGTTTAGACCGTAACACCTCTAGAGTCGAGATACATAATCTTGTATGTTATTGCTTTTCCCTTTTTATTGATAGGCAACATTTCAGGTCATGACATGCTTAATTTCCATCAATTTACATTTAAGAAACACAACTCACAATATTAGCATGCTTCAAATCACCGATTAAAATATCTAGCATTAGGTAAGAAAGATGAAAACTTTAATCTCCATTATGTGATCAATGAATTGCACAAAAAGAATAAATAAAAGGGAAAGAAATAATTATTTTAGGTCTTTTATCTCAACTTCCCCCAATTAACAAAAAGACCCTCTACCTAAAGCTTATTCTCACATCCATTTCTTATTCTTTCAGAATCTTAAAATTTACCAAGAAACAAAACAACACAATAAATGAATATAACACCAAGATACATAATAAAACTCTTTATTGATATAATAAGCAAGAAAAAGAATACAAATTATTTTACCATGATAAAATTTTCAGTGAGTGAAATTTTAAATGTATTACAAAACTTCTTGAGGATATCTTTGAAAACATTTCCACTCTCTTAGCTACCAGGGACTCAATCCAGGTTACCACGATGTCAACGAGGTCTAAAAGATCTTGGTGTCTTCATTGAAAATTCTTGTTTGGAAGAGACTTTTTTTTTTTGCGATATAGTAGAAAATACCTCATTATATTGGTCGTTTTCCACTTTGATTCTTACAGAAGCACTTATCAAATCCAATCTTTTAAGTTGCATGTGGATTATACTAGTATTGAATTTTTTACTATAAAATGGCTTCAAGTGTTTAGGATTTAGGATTTAGGGTTTAGTATTTAATATATTACTTATCTCGAGGACTACTGGAGGCATCCAAGCGAATGACACGTTACGGATTGCTTCCATTTCAATGCAAATTTGAAGCCATTTTTCAAACAAAGTTTCAATACCAACCGGATTTATATGCAACGGAAAAAGATTGGATCTTAATACCTTTGTGAGAATCAAAGAGGCGATCAACCAATATAATGAGATCATTTCAATTGATCGTAGAGTAGAGTTTTGCCAAATAAGAATTTTCATTTGAGATGCCAGGATCTCTTGACATCGTTAACATAGTGGCAACCGAGATTGCATCATGGAGCTAAGAAAGTGAAAAGATTTTCAAGGATATCTCTAGAAGATTAACTATGGTATCTTGATAATGATCACAATGGAGTGAAAACCTTTTAATTTTCTACTCTTTCAACGATGGTAAGGGATGGTGGAAGGAAACCCTTGGTTTGTTTTTATGGAAAGAAGGAAGAAAAAAAAAATGGAGGAGAGAAAGAAGGGAGAAAGTGGGAGATTTGGGTGTTTGGTGGAGGAAAGAGGGAAGAGGGAAAGAAAAGTGATGGGTCCCACCATCTTTTTCTTTCTCTCCAAAATGGGAAGAAAGTGGAGAGAGAAATGGGTCCTACGTGTGAATTTCCATTCATACCCTTCAAAAATATTATTTATTCTTGGAGCAATTTTGTCTTTCTATAAAAAATCTCTTTTCTCTCCTCTCACTTTCTCTCCATCCAAACAAAGGAAGGGAGAGAAACCAACAATTCTTTCTCTCCTCTTTCTCTTAAACCAAACAACACAAACATCCATGACTTTCTTTCCCTCCTCTTTCTTTCTCACCTCTTTCTTTCTTTCCCCTTTCTCTCTATACACTTTCTCTCCTCCAAACAAAGGGAAAAGGCGGATGATAATGGAAAGGGGGTGAAGGTGAGGCGACACCATGCTGACACCATTCATAGGGTTTTTAGACTATACCTATTTATATTAAGTTATACGGAAAGAAATCTAATTTTTTTATAGTTTATATTTTTTATTTATTATATATTTTAAATTTATATTAAATAAAAATATTATCTTAATAGTAATAAAAAATTATTTTGTTTAAAAAATTAACCTGGTTGATCAAAATTATTTTAATGGTAATGATAGTAAATTAAATTATAAAAAAATCAATTTTTTATTTATGAGAATTTAAAAACCCATTTAATTAATAAAAAGACTTTAATAATACTTTATGCCAAAATTGTTCCCTTTTATATTTTTATTTTTTAAAAAATAATATATTTAATATAAAATCATTTCAGTGTTTATTTGTGCCACATTTTACCAATGCAAGTTGGTTCAAGTGGTGAAGCTCGATTTCCCTTAAGAAAGGATACCTATGTTTTAAACCAATAAACTTGTATCACATTTTACCAATAGAGGTTGGTTCAAATGGTGTAAGCTCAATTTCCTTTAAGCAAGGATACCTATGTTTTAACCCAAAAAATTTTTGCCATGTTTTTTTTCTTACATCTGCTTATATTCTCTCTCTTTTGATTCTATAAAATTAAATTAATATGAAACACTCATATTGCATTGATTTTGATGCTAACAAAAAAATTAAAATATAAACAACATATATATTTTCAACCTTTCATGTAATTTTTTTACCATTACTTTAATTAATAAAGAAAAGTATCCAATGGATTGTGACATGTACTTTTTTTACATTAAGTTCTACTCCCAACTTTAAAATTAAACTAATAAGAATCCTGTGTTTTACATAGCTATTTCTATAAAATAAAAACAAAATTAAAAAATTTATAAAATAAATTTAATTGATGAAAATAATTCGAATTGAAATAAAAAATATCAAAATATAAATGATATAGATAGTATAATTTTTCATTCTTAAATATTGTAAATATAGAATTATGTTAACAGTTATCTAGTTATTTTTTACATTTGTTACTATTTTTTTTTTTTTACCTTTGATATTAAACTATCAAATATGTAATACATTGCATTAGTACTTTATAAAATATAAAAACTATATAGTATCAAAAATATAAAAACTATATTTTCAAATATAAAAATTCATATGTTTTTAAAATTATTTTCTTGAAATTTTTAAACATTATTTCTATTAATAAACATTGTTTCAATGATGATTTGAGTCACTTATTGTTTGCTTTTTACATTTTTTTTATTTTTCTTTTGTTATTCAATTTTAAAATTAAACTAACAAGTACTTCATATATTATGCAAATATTTTCTTGTAGAAAACTTAAAAGTGAAATAAAACATTTTATAAAAATTATTTTCAATGATTAAAATTAATTCATTTGGAAGAAAAATAACTTAATTTTAACTAATACAAATATTTGATATTGCTATTTCTCAAACATTTTAAAATAATTTGATGGATAAAAATTACTTATTATCTATTTTTTTTTTCAAATTCCTTTATAGTTTTTTATTTCTTTTCAAATTTTGAAAACCTCTATCCTGCGGGTAATCCAGGTATAATGTAATATAATATAATGGTTAATATTTAATAGTTTATAGTGTCGTTTATCTATTATTAATAATTAATATTATCATTAAATAATTTTAATATATAATATTTAATAACTTTATTAATCCATTTATAAATGAATCACATATAAAAAAATAGTTATGTTTGGTAGTTAATATTTAATAATTTGTAGTAACATTTAAATATTTTCAAACATTTGTTTATAATTTAATATTAATAATTAGTATTGTCATGATATATAAATATTTTTATAATCAATACTTTATATGCCTAGTGATATAAATGCATTTGACTTTTTTTAACATATATAATAATTAATTAATTAATTAATGTCATCATGAGAGTTTAAAGCATAATTAAGCATGCTTAAAATTTTTTTCTTATGTAATTATATAATAAATACATAGAGTTAGTTTGGAAAAATTTTATTGCAAAGTAGAAAATATATTGAATCAATAAAGTACAATAAATTGAACATTTTTCATAGGTTGAAGTTAGTCTGTCCATGGTCTGTTCGAAATTCTGGGATTCAAGCAGCTTGTGGAGGTGTGCTTAAAGATCACCAAGGCAGGTGGATTGTGGGCTTTACTCAAAATCTTGGTTCAATGTCAGTTTTGATGTCTGAACTTACGGGTATTCATATGGCTATTACTATTGCTTGGAATTATGGTTTGAAAAAGGTTTGCTTTGAATGTGATTCTCAAGTTTCAGTTCATCTAATCAAGCTTGGCACCCCTGTTACCCACCCTTATCACTTCATTGTGCATCAAATTCGTTCCTTTTTTAATAAAGATTGACAAGCTAGAGTTAACCATGTTTGGCGTGAGGTAAACACTGTTGTGGATAAGCTAGCAAGCTTTAGTCACTCTTCTTCTTATGAGACTCGTTTATTCATTGATCCCCCTGATGGGACTTCTCTTCTGTATTATGATTTCATTAATAGTGTTCGGACTAAAATCATTACTATGTAATTTCCTTGGCTAGTTTTGTTAGCCTCCGTTTATCCAAAAAAGTTAGTCCGTCCATCTCAATTTTTTTAAGAACTTTCTTATTTAACTTATCCATGAACACCTATAAATGTATAAAGATGATTTTATAAGTTCATATTCAAGTACTTATCCCTAGATTGCAAAACTATTGTAAGTTAGAAATTAATGATTTAATTGATATATATTGTTAATGTAAAGAATTTTTATACAGACATCAAATGATGTGTCATCACATTATTTGATAAATATAATACATCATGTGTTATTAAATTCAATAAATAATGTGACAACACATCGTTGGATGTCTGTGTAATTTTACACTGACAGTGTCTATATATTAAATTATTATTATTATTATTATTATTATTATTATTATTATTATTATTATTATTATTATTATTATTATTATTATTATTATTATTATTATCATCATCATCCTATGCTGTACGTAACATAAGTCTTTTGAGTTTTGTCTCTTTTCCTTTCTACTTTTTGAAAAAAGGAAAAAAAATGATATCCGTTTTGGATTTTGCTAGGAGGGAATAGAAAGAAAAGAAAAGCGAAGTGTAGTGAGTGTTGGTTTTGAAATCCTGTTGAATCGGAGCAGAGAATGGGTTTGTGGTTGTGGGAAGCTTTCGTCAATTGGTTACGCAGGTGAACCTTCTGCTTCTGCTTCCTATAAACTTGTCTCTTTCTTTTCCTTTTTGACCTTTTCGATGCTCACAAACTCATTTTCCAATACTTCTGCTATTGCTTTGCTTGTTTTGTGTTTGTGAGCCCACTCGCATGGTTTTGTTTCCGGTCCATCACGTGAGAAACTCAAGACAAAAACCAGTGTTACTCCATGATCCTTAGTTAATCAAAACATTCATCATGTGCAAAGGTGTCCTTTTGACTTTTGAGTTTGTTGCAACCAACCAATATTGTGGAATTGGTTTCTGTCCTATTATTTGTGAAGGGTTGGTTCAATTGGGGCCAACTCCCTACCTTTCTTAATGTTGGTGAGGTAGTAAGAGTTTGTTACTTTGTTAGGTACATATACAGTTTAATTAAATACTTAGTGCCCGTTTGGTTTAAATTATGGACTATCCAGAATCAATTCTGCAGAATTGATTTTAAATCACTTCCGTCCAACGTACTTCGTAAAGCGTGCATCATCCATCTCAACCATTCATTTCTAGAATCAATTCTACTCAACTGTAAACCAAACGGACCCTAATTCAATAAGCAATCATTACACAGAGAGCTTATGTCTTAAGTGCATAAACTAATTTTCGTAAGTTTATCTGATAAAGTTATTGGTATAGGTTCAAAATAGATTGTATAGACAAGTCATAAACTATTTTGATAAGCTTTAACCAAACACCTACTTAAGTACTTATGTGATAACATAAACACAAATAAACTCCAGAAAAGATCTTCCAAATGCCCAAGTTGATAAAACTAGTTGCTAGGATTGCCTTGATATATCATTTCATGTAGCTCTTCCATTTCAACTGAAATGCTATGCTCCTTCACATTTCTTTGATATCTCATTCAATAGGATTAAGTGACTTTATAGTGGACATTTTAAAATTTTGTTTCTTTCTCTGCTCCAATGGCAGTCTCTTTTTCAAGCAAGAAATGGAGCTATCTTTGATTGGCCTTCAGAATGCTGGGAAAACATCACTTGTAAATGTTATTGCAGTATGTAACAAGATCTTCTACATGATTAATTTTTCATTTTATTTATTCTTTTCCTACCATGTTAATGTTGAGTGTATGCATGACTTTGCTGAAGACTGGTGGGTTCACTGAAGATATGATTCCTACAGTACACTATCTTGCTTTAATCACCTATAACTGTACAATTAGAAGATGCCATGTTGCATCTAGATGTTTTGCTCTATGTCCACAAATTTTTATGGTCAATCTGTTTCTCCACAAATTTAATTGATGAAGATATGTAATCTACAGGTAGGATTTAATATGAAAAAGGTAACTAAAGGGAATGTGACAATAAAGTTGTGGGACCTTGGAGGTCAACCAAGGTTTCGCAGTATGTGGGAGAGATACTGCCGTGCTGTTTCAGCTATTGTGTATGCCCTCTAAACACTTTCAAACACACAACTATTGTATCAGTGACTAAGATCTTGTCTTTTGTTATGAAAAGTTTCATATACATTTTTGCGTAGTCAATGCACTGCTTTAAACTTATTTAGTTCAATATTTTTCTGCTGCAGTTTTTCAGCCCTAAACAAATAGGTTATAGGAATGAGAAACTTCAAATCTGACAATAGTGATAAAATTAATGCCATGAAAATATTTCATTAAAAAAGTATAAATTTCGTTACGTTGTTTAATTTGCAATTTATGCATATTCCTGATATTGAAATTCATGAATGATCATTCAATTTAACCTTCTATCTATGGCCCCATGAACAATCCTGCTGCATTGCAGCTCTTTGACTAAGATTTATTGAGATAGGTATGAACTCTCGTTCTTTGCCGATGTCACATTGTGCTATGTTTTTTCCTTCCAGCAAAGTAAATAAAAGAGTGATGCATCATCCAATTGTATGCTACATCTGCATCACAGGGGAAATTAATTGCATCAATGTGAAAACTATCAGGAATCAAGATAATATTGTTGCAGTTGAAAGGAGTACCAAAATTGAATTTCAGTGAAACTAAGATTGCCAAAAGTGTAATTTAGCTTTTGTTGTTTCCATCCAAGACATCACAAATTTTCAACTTTATGCTTCATTTTTTCCTGATTATTGTTAAATTTCATTTTAGATTATCTATATCATCAAGTATCTTAACGTACGATTATCATAAATTTTTTATGGTGGAACTTGCAGTTATGTTGTTGATGCAGCTGATAATGACAATTTACCTGTCTCTAGAAATGAACTCCATGACTTGTTGAGCAAACCTTCTTTAAACGGGATTCCCCTACTGGTTCTGGGTAATAAGATTGACAAACCGGGGGCTTTGTCTGAGCAAGACCTGACAGAACAGATGTAAGTAATGTTTCTAGATGTATAACATGGTCAGATACTCAGATGTACCTAGGAGGGAAGCTGTGTATGGTTCTGTCTATATTTAAAGTTTGCTTAACCATTATAGCAAAATAGAAATTACAAGTCAAATCATGCCATGTCAGATAATTCATAGCTGCTAGTGCTATGTTATCATCTTATGTTTCACTCCCCTAAGGATGGCCACTAAGTAATGGATTCTATTCAGTCTGCACCTGCTATTGTAGTTTGATGCTTTGATTTCAACAATTTAGCCTTTCAAAATGTACTTGTACTTTCCTTTCATTAATGTTGTTTCACAAGTGCAGGGAACTGAAATCCATCAAAGAGAGAGAAGTTTGTTGCTTCATGATCTCATGTAAAAATTCCGCCAACATTGATAAAGTTGTTGATTGGCTTGTAAAACATTCTAAAGCAAAGAAGTGAAGGTCAAGTTCTGCCCTATTAATCTATTTGTATGGTGCATTTTCAGACTGATACCAAGGAAATTGAAGTGACTTCTGTTGTCTACTTGTTTCTCTTTTCCTTTTACTTTTTTTAACTGCATCAAATCAGATAGCTTGTGATTTGATCTAAGTATTGTAAATTATATCTGTAAGATAATTGCTAGTAATGGATTTGAATCAATAATTGTTCATGAATTTGTTTTTAAGATTGATATTTCTGGGGTGTCAGACATCATGGACAACAATTCACAACCGCAGAGCAGAACAGGTCTTTGTGCTGAGTCAATGACAAAACACACAGAATAATAAATATAAAGATTAAATGTATAAAAAAAAAAGGGGCATTCCGAGAATCGAACTCGAGACCTCTCGCACCCAAAGCGAGAATCATACCACTAGACCAAATGCCCGGGTTGATATGACATGGGCTATGTAAATCTATGTCTAGTTGCTATTAAATTTTTTTTATGAAAGTGATCAAATCTGTCTCCTTACCTGGATAGAAAATTCATAATTGTCAGTTATTTTTCAACGATGCCAGCAGCAACCAGCTTCTAAGTAGCAGCTAGTTTTTATGTCCATTCATGATAATGGGACCACTGGATGAAGCTACCAATTCTTGAAGCTGACATGTTTTTCTAGGGAAGGTGTGTTTACCTCTCTGGTTTTTATTTTTGGTTTTATATTTACAGATAAAATAAAATCATAAAAATAACTGACAACACAATCATCTATGACCAGCATGTTTTTCAGCCAAAACTGTTTATGTATCAGATCATTCATCGGATGGAATTGCATTCACATGCAGTCCCTGATGCTAATTGTTATTTAATTAAACCAATGAAGAAGTCAAGCTTGTCAGCTTTCAGATCTTAACTAAAAAAAAAAAACTATGCTTATTGGTATTTAACTAACCAACTAACAAGTCAAGCTTCAGCTTCCAGATCTTCAAAACTCTTTAAATAAAACACACACACACAGTTATTTATATTTAACTAAACCAATTAACACGTCAAGTTTGTGAACCAGATTTTCAAAACAAGAAAAAAAAGGGGCATTCTAAGAATCGAACTCGGGACCTCTTCAAGACAAAAAAATTAATAATAATTAATAAAATATGAGGATGGTTCAAATTACACCAGTGTAAGTTAGACCAAGTATTACACTGCTGATCACTATAAATTGAATGTGTTTTTTAGTAATCCAACCGTTGAATTATGTTTATTCATCATCATGATTATTTGTGTTAAATTTCATAAAATTTTGAGACTAATAACTTGATAATAAAATGGTTGAGTTTTTCATATATTTTAAATGTATATATAACATTAATCTTAAGATATCTCAATGACATATCAAATAATTTTGGATTAATGTAAAATTTTATATGTATGATCTATATGATAGTAACTTTTAATCCAACGGTTGGATTACTAAAAAACACATTCAATTTGTAGTTATCAGCGGTGTAATACTTGATGTAACTTACACTAGTGTAATTTGAACCATCCTCATAAAATAATAGATACCTATGTGTAATTCTTAAATTTATGTCTTTATTTATTTTAAAAATATTTTGGATTAAATAAAAAATTAAAAAAAATTGAATTTTTTGAAAAGGACCGGTTCAACCGGTTTTCTAACACCGGTTTTTTACCGATTTTCACCGGTTTTTGACCAGTTCGACCGGTTCTCACCAACTCTGAGATCCTCCAATTTTTTGGGTTGAATGGACCGGTCACCAGGCCAGTTCCCGGTGTATTTTGACCAGTCAATTCTTAATAGGGATGGGAATAGGCCGAGCCGAGTTAGGTTTTCCAAGGCCTGAGTCAGGCCTGTTACCTGACATAGGCTTTATTTTATGGTCTGAGTCTGACCTATTTAAAGTCTGATAAGGCCTAAAAGCCTGTTTAAAAGCTTGTTTTATAGTAAGGTACTTGAATATATCATAAGCATATATATGAATAGACTTATAGGTTCAAGTTTTTAACATACTTAAATGTTTATACAAGCTAATAAGTATATAATTATAAGGAAAAGTAATAACAAATCTTTATAATAATAATAGCAATATAAAAATATTAGTATTTTATTTATATTTAGTTAAATAAACCGGCCTGATAGGCTCAAAAGGTTTTTTCGATGGCTTGAAGTCTGGCTTGTTTTGCTATATAGGCTTTTGAAAAAGCCTTGACCTGTTTCATTTAATAAATTGGCCTGGGCCTTATATAGGCTGGGTAGAAGGCCCCTGACGAGCGGTCTGACCTGTTCCCACCCCTAATTCTTAACCTAGACTCGCCCCCAAGATAAAATTTACGCTTAACAAAAAGATGGGATGAGTCACTATGATAGATTTATCTTATTTATTTAGTGTAACAAAGACTAAAGTTAAAGTATGATAGGATATTAATATCCTTAAAGTTATAACTTACTATTTATTTTTTTAAAAAAATATTTTAGCAAGCTATATAACAAATTTGAAATTAAAACTTACTAGCGTACTCCTTCCAAGTAAGAGTAACTTACCAATCCCCGTATGTGCGCGTAATAATGTATTTAGGTTGTATTGTATTTTGAGTTTTAAAGAATTTCCCAATTTTTTGTTTTGTTAGCAGATTTTGATTTATTTCTTGTAAAAAAAAGTGAGTCATTGTATCAATAAGGGTTAAATGGGTCACAATTTGGTACCCTCCAGATAGAGAGAGTTTTGGTACCTTTTTGTTATTTTTTTATTCAATAGAGGCATAAAAGCCAAAATTACATAGAAATAAGTCGTGTACTCCGTCCTAAATTATTTCAAAGACATAAAGTAGATTTTAAATGAGATACATGTGTATTGCAAATGAGAATGTGAAAAATGGGGGAATACAATAGAAAATACAGGATAATGGTTATAGAAGGTTAAAAAATCTTTTCAAAAATTAAAAATATAAATTCTAATAATTAAATATTGTCCCGTAACTGTAAAAATACTAAAACTATTTAAAAAAAAGTTGAGACAAATTGATTAAATTATCAAAGAAGGTATCAAAACCCACTTTCATTAGAGGGTACAATAGAATTTCCCTAAAAATTATGGACAAGACTTCTAAAATGCATCATCCAGTTGAAGGTATACTCAAGATTATTACTCAAAGATGTATGACATTACATTAATTTCGGACCAAATAATGATTGTTTTGTTGGATAGCCGACTCATCCCTGCATCTATCTATATTCTATATAAATCTTATTCATTTCATCCACAATTCACAGACAACTCAACTCTTCATCATCTATAATATATAACTCTCTTTCAGGCCATCCGCAATTCACTGCTATCCACAATTCTCTCTTTCAGTTTCACACCCCCTCCTCTGATTTCTTTTATCTCTTTCCCTCGTTCCCATTTTTTATGAGAGGGAGAAAGAGAGAGAGAGAAGCAGAGGGGGCAAAGGAAATCCTTGCGGAAGAGTGCAACTTTCCTCCCTCCCTCCCTTTTTGGTTTGTTGATCTGTGGATATAGCTTCCATGGCCAGTTTTGGAGGAACCACACAAAAATGCATGGCATGTGACAAAACAGTGTACCTGGTTGATAAGCTTACCGCAGATGGCCGTATTTTTCATAAGGCCTGCTTCAGATGCCACCATTGCCGCAATACCCTTAAGGTATATATATATATTATATCCAATAAACAATTTCCCCTTTGATCAAGTATGAATTTTTATTTTTTTTATAAGAAAATCTTGAGTTTTGAAATATATAGGCATGTATAATGATCAAATGAAGGATATATGATGAAGGTTTTACCTACCTATTTCTACTGATAAGGAGAGACATTATGAAACCATTTCTGCATGAATATATATGGTTTATTATTCTTCAATATGATGATTATGCATGCATTACATAGTTAATTTATTAAATTAGATTTTGTGTGTTGTGACTCTGTTTGCAGCTAAGCAACTATTGTTCTTTTGAGGGGGTTCTCTATTGCAGACCTCACTATGATCAACTCTACAAGAGAACTGGCAGCCTGGACAAAAGCTTCGAAGGTAAAATTGACTAATAAACTACAAACATAAATCCCATGTCAAAATTAGTATGATAGATTTAACATTTTTGTTTTTGTTGCCTATCATCATCACAGGAACGCCCAAAATTCAGAAGCCAGAGAGACAGATCACAGATAATGAGGTGATTTTTCTGTAGCTTTTCTTATCATATATATATATATATATATATATCATATTATGTTACAAATTTACATTCTCCTGAATTATGGTTCTTTATTCAGTATGTTACAAATTTACAATATTTGAACCTGTTTGAACAATATTTCCCCTGTTTGCTGTTTAGTAGTAAGTATGCTTCATTTGTCATTTTCATTATTTCAGTATTTACTCTTTTTTTTCCTTCAATTTTTTATTGACATATAACTTGAATTGGATCACTTGAACAGAGTACCAAGGTAATGGCAAACGTGTTCTTGGGCACCAGAGATAAATGTGTGGGTTGCAAAAAGACAGTCTATCCCACTGAGAGGGTAACCAATAGCAATTTTCATTTACTTTTTTACACCTACTTCTTCTAATGATTAATATTAATATAGTTGTTGTTATTCTATTAAAGGTTACCGTTAATGGGACTCCCTACCACAAGGCGTGCTTCAAATGTACCTATGGAGGTTGTACTATAAGCTCATCAAACTTTGTTACACATGAGGGAAAGCTCTACTGCAAACATCATCACATTCAACTTTTCAAAGAGAAAGGGAATTACAGTCAGCTCGAGAATGACATTACTACCATGGAAATTGCTGCTTAATGTTTAATATGTTCAAACAATGCTGGCAGTGTTGTGTGATGGGTGCTCCAATTTCATTATGTTTTAATGGTATTTGTGATTGTAATATAAATGTTTTGATGAGACAAGTACTGAGGTGGGGGCGGTTAAGTTTGTTATGTATGCATCTTTTGAGAATGCTTTCAGCATTTTTATAAAATTAATTAGAAGGGCTCTTGTAGTTTTGATCAACAGATGGGTTAGATCTATTTTGAGTAAAAACATAAACTGAACGGATCAAGTTGAGGAAATCAATAATGTCTCCTTTATTGTTCCTCAACTTAAAGAAAAATACTTCAAAGAAAAAAATATACAAATTAAGTTAAAAGGTTTTACTATTTAAAAGATACAGATTCTTTCTCCCAAGATGTCATAATTGAAGGGATGAAAAAGAAAACTTTTAAATGGAACGTGTGGTTTATTACTTTATTTTTAGAGTTTAATATATATATATATATGTATATTCAATGTAAAAGAGTTCTATACATACATCCAATGATTTACTGCTACATCATTTACTAAATTTAATAATACATAATGTGTTATATTTATTAAATGATGTGACGACACACTATTAGATGTCTGTGTAAAATTTTTTACGCTGATAATGTATATCAATTAAATTTTTATTTTTATTGAACAAAAACAAATTTTATTAGAAATTGGAATACGAGAAATTCTCTAACCCATGTTTTGACAATAACAATCCTATACCTTCCACAAAAAATGGAATATGTAATTTAAATTTGAGTTAGTTAGGTGTTGAGTCACGTTAAGAGAAATCATTTTTATTAACTTAAATTAACCTAACTCAATAATAGTTGGATTTTTTAAGTGGAGTAATTAGAGTTGCTTTTTTACTTTGGAAAAAGTTTAACCAAAAGCAGTGTTTTTTTATATTATATTTTAAAAATAAATAATATTTATATTAAAATTTTTTTAAAAATATAAATTTAAGCAATTGAGTTAGTTCATGTTTGATGAAATTAATAATTAAAGCAAACAAATCAAATAAAAATGGCTGCGATCGTAATTGCAATAGTAACATCATGATTTTTTGAGGTCTCCACCATCGCATCACGATCATAATTTTGATCACATTAGTTGCACTTTTTTTTTTTTGTAATTTTTCATAATATCAATTATTGTTATGTAATTGCAATTACAACTGCGATTCAAAACCTTGAGCCCAATTGATTAAAGTGTAGTTGATTTACATTCAACCAAAATCAATCTAATTATTAATTTACTAAACCCACACTGATGGGATGGATTGATTCAACTCGAGTTTGTTAGGTTAAAAGGTCAAAACATACCTATGATTGATGGATTTAGTCATACGAAATGCATGGAAATGCATATTCATTGTTGAGAGAAAATAGAAAAATCAATAAAACTAAAGAATGCTTAAAAATAGGAGAAAAGAAATGAGCGGAAGAAAAATTTTTAGTTTACTTATAAATATGAGTTTTGTTTTTCTTTATGATATATTCCAACGACGGAGAGAAAAAGAAAAGAGAGAGAGAGTGAAAATAAATTAATATTTTATTTTCTGAGTGTATTTGGGTTGCGAGTAGTGTTTGTAAACACTTTATATTTTCTCCTTTTATAAATATATTTGCAACATATTTAAAAGAGCTTTATTATCATTAGTATTATTATTCCACAATTATATTATTTCTCACAAATCTCACGAGAAATTTTGTGTAATTTCTCAACAACTGGTATCAGAGCCGGTTGTTATTATTATAATAAATAGTTCAAAGGGAGTGAGATTTGAGTGGGAGCAATGGCTGCAGATCAAGGAAAGGTAAAGATTGAGAAGTTCGATGGTGAGGACTTTGGCATTTGGAAGATGCAGATAGAGGATTATTTGTATCAGAAAAAGTTGTATCAACCTCTCTCAGGAAACAAACCAGAGGGCATGAAGGATGAAGACTGGGCTCTTCTTGATAGACAAGCCCTCGGAGTTATCCGGTTGACGTTATCCCGCAATGTTGCATTCAATATTGCAAAAGAAAAGACCACGGTGGGTCTTATGGAGGCTCTTTCTAATATGTATGAAAAGTCGTCGACCTCAAACAAAGTTCATTTGATGAGGCGGTTATTTAATTTGCGGATGACAGAAGGCGCATTAGTAGCGCAACATCTCAATGAACTCAATATAGTCACAACCCAATTGAGTTCAGTTGGAATCGAATTCGATGAAGAAGTACGAGCATTGATACTTTTGTCTTCTCTACCAGAAAGTTGGAATGCTACTGTCACAGCTGTGAGTAGCTCATCGGGAAGCAATAAGTTGAAATTCAATGATGTTCGTGATCTGGTTCTTAGTGAAGAGATTCGACGGAGAGAGTCAGGTGAATCTTCAACCTCTTCAATTTTGCATACAGAGTCAAGAGGAAGAAATTTAACCAGAAGCAATGGACGTGGTAAATCCAAGGAAAGGAGGTCGAGGTCCAAGAATCATCGTAGTTTCCATAACTCAAAGACAATTGAGTGTTGGAATTGTGGAAAGACAGGGCACTACAAAAACCAGTGCAGGAGTGCACCGAAGAATCAAGAGGTGAAGGAAGAGGAAAATGTTGCTTCTACCTCAGGAGGAGATGATGCGTTGATATGTTCTTTAGAGAACAAGGAAGAGTCTTGGGTGTTGGACTCTGGAGCATCCTTTCATGCCACTTCACAAAAAGAATTCTTCGAGAATTATGTCCCTGGAAATCTTGGTAAAGTTTATCTTGGTAATGAGAAATCTTGTGAGATTGTTGGCAAAGGTGTAATGAAGATTAAGTTAAATGGGTCTGTATGGGAATTGAAAAATGTTAGACATATTCCTGACTTGACAAAGAACTTAATCTCAGTAGGTCAGCTGGCCGATGATGGTTACACAACAGTCTTTCATGGCGATCATTGGAAGATTTCAAAGGGTGCAATGACAATTGCTCGTGGTAAAAAGAGTGGTACTCTTTATAAGACTGCAGGAGCATGTCATTTGATTGCAGTTGCAACAAATGAAAGTCCCAATCTATGGCACCAAAGGTTAGGCCATATGAGTGAGAAAGGGATGAAGATCATGCACTCAAAGGGCAAACTACCAAGTCTTCGATCAATAGAGATTGACATGTGTGAAGACTGTATACTTGGAAAGCAGAAACGAGTTAGCTTTCAGACAAGTGGAAGAACCCCGAAGAAGGAGAGACTTGAGCTAGTTCACTCTGATGTTTGGGGTCCAATGACTGTTCCATCCATTGGTGGAAAACAATACTTCGGGACTTTTATTGATGATCACTCTAGGAAGGTATGGATATACTTTCTGAAACATAAGTCTAAAGTATTTGACGCTTTCAAGATTTGGAAAGCTATGGTAGAAAATGAGACAGGATTGAAGATCAAAAATCTTAGAACTGACAATGGTGGTGAATATGAAGACACCAAGTTCAAGAAGTTTTGCTATGAGCACGGGATCAGAATGGAGAGGAACGTGCCGGGTACGCCTCAACACAATGGTGTAGCTGAGCGTATGAATCGAACGTTGACTGAAAGAGCCAGAAGCTTGCGTTTGCAGTCAGGCTTACCAAAGCAATTCTGGGCAGAAGCAGTCAACACAGCAGCTTACTTAATCAACCGAGGTCCATCGGTACCATTGGAGCACAAAATACCAGAAGAGGTATGGAGTGGGAAAGAGGTAAAACTCTCACATCTTAGAGTTTTTGGTTGTGTAGCATATGTGCACATTAGTGATCAAGGGAGAAATAAACTTGATCCTAAATTGAAGAAGTGCACTTTCATCGGTTATGGTGATGATGAGTTTGGCTACCGCCTATGGGATAATGAAAACAAAAAGATGATTCGTAGTAGAGATGTGATCTTCAATGAAAGAGTGATGTATAAGGACAAAGACAACATGTACACTAGCAATTCAAAACAAAGTGAGCCAGTGTATGAAGAAGTGGATGATGTCCCAGAAACTCCTTTAATTGATACACCTCAGCCAGAGGAATCAATTGAAAATAATAATGATCAACAACTTGACACACCAGAGTCTTTTACTCCAACTCCTGTTTTGAGAAGATCTTCTCGGCCTCATGTGCCTAACAGGAAATACCTTAATTATATATTGTTAACTGATGAAGGGGAGCCTGAAAACTATGAGGAAGCATGTCAGACTACAGATGCTAGTAAGTGGGAGCTTGCCATGAAAGATGAGATGAAGTCTTTAGTATCCAATCAGACATGGAAACTAGTAGAGTTACCTATTGGGAAAAGGGAACTTCACAACAAATGGGTGTATCGGGTGAAGGAGGATCATGATGGCTCTAAGAGATACAAAGCCCGGCTAGTTGTCAAAGGATTTCAGCAAAAGGAAGGTGTTGACTACACAGAAATTTTTGCTCTTGTTGTGAAGCTCAATACTATCAGATCAGTCTTAAGTATTGTTGCTAGTGAAGGGCTCTACCTTGAGCAATTAGACGTAAAGACTGCATTTCTTCATGGAGACTTAGATGAGGAGATTTACATGCATCAACCTGAAGGTTTCTTAGAAGGAGGGAAAAGAATATGATGTGCAGACTAAAGAAAAGCTTGTATGGTTTGAAACAAGCTCCAAGACAATGGTACAAGAAGTTTGAAGGCTTTATGCACAAGGAAGGTTTCTAGAAGTGCAACGCCGACCACTGTTGTTTCTTCAAGAGATATAAGTCCAGTTATATCATTTTGCTACTTTATGTTGATGATATGTTAGTAGCTGGTTTAGATATGGACGAGATCAAGAGTTTGAAGAAACAATTGTCAAAAGAATTTGACATAAAGGACTTGGGTCCAGCAAAAAGGATCCTTGGAATGCAAATCACTAGAGATAAGCAAAAAGGTATTTTGCAGTTATCTCAGGTAGAGTACATCAACCGTATTTTGCAAAGATTCAACATGGGCGATGCCAAATCAGTTAGCACACCTTTGGCTAGTCATTTTCGCCTATCGAAAGAACAGACCCCTCAGATGGAGGAGGAAGAAGAATTCATGGCTAATATTCCGTATGCTTCAGCCATCGGAAGTTTGATGTACGCGATGGTCTGTACAAGGCCAGACATTGGCTATGCAGTGGGAGTTGTTAGCAGGTTTATGTCGAATCCAGGTAAAGCTCATTGGGAAGCAGTTAAGTGGATTTTGAGGTATCTACGAGGCACTACAAAGAAGTGTTTGTACTTTAGTAAAGGAGAATTAAAAGTACAAGGCTATGTAGATGTAGACTTTGGAGGTGAAGTCGATCACCGAAGAAGTACCACCGGTTACATTTTCACTGTTGGTACTACAGCTGTTAGTTGGATGTCACAGATACAAAAGATTGTTGCTTTATCCACTACAGAGGCTGAGTATGTAGCAGTAACTGAAGCCAGTAAAGAATTGATATGGCTTCAAGGGTTGTTAACAGAGTTAGGATTCATTCAGGAGAAGAGTATTTTGCACAATGATAGTCAGAGTGCTATACATTTGGCAAAGAATTCAACATTTCATTCTAGAACAAAACACATTGGTCTTCGTTATCACTTCATCAGATCTTTGCTTGAGGATGAGGTGCTAACATTGAGAAAGATTTTAGGAAGTAAGAACCCAGCAGACATGTTGACAAAGGTAGTAACCATTGACAAATTGAAGTTGTGCTCAACTTCAATTGGCCTGCTAGAATAACAGACGAGAAGGTTGTTGCATTGATCGAGATGTGAAGACAAATTGAAATTAGTCTTCAAGTGGGAGATTGTTGGACTTAGTCATACGAAATGCATGGAAATGCATATTCATTGTTGAGAGAAAATAGGAAAATCAATAAAACTAAAGAATGCTTAAAAATAGGAGAAAAGAAATGAGCGAAAGAAAAACTTTTAGTTTACTTATAAATATGAGTTTTGTTTTTCTTTATGATATATTCCAACAACGGAGAGAAAAAGAAAAGAGAGGGGGTGAAAATAAATTAATATTTTATTTTTTGAGTGTATTTGGGTTGTGAGTAGTGTTTGTAAACACTTTATATTTTCTCCTTTTATAAATATATTTGCAGCATATTTAAAAGAGCTTTATTATCATTAGTATTATTATTCCACAATTATATTATTTCTCACAAATCTCACGAGAAATTTTGCGTAATTTCTCAACAATGATCACCTTTACACTGTGTTTGGTTGAATGAGAGAAATAAAAAGAGAGAAAGTAATGAGAAATAGAAGAGATTTATAGGTTATTTGGTTAGAGAAATGATGAAAAGAAAGTGAGAAGAGAGAAAGTGATAATTATTTAAGTGGACCATAATACCCTTGTTGGTGGGGTTTTTATGGACCGTGTGACTTGGGTTGAATTGGAAAGGATGGGGACAATTTTGGAAAACTTAAAAAATAAGCTTCATGTCCCATTTCTCCGCAAAAGGGAGTAGAGGTTTGATGCATGCAAGCCCCACATGTTTTGGCCATCTCTCTCCCTGCACTTTGTGGTACCAAACAAGGTTGATGGCTTATCACTGCCCTATTTCTCTCTCTGTCATCTCTCTCTTCACAATCTCTTCCGTAACAAACAAAGCGTTAGAGTTGGTTTGGTAGCCAAGACAATTGAAATAATATAGGAAAAACTATTCTATCTTATTTTAATACATAGTTTGGTGAGCCAATATGATAGAACAAACTCATGTGCTCATTAGTTAAAAATTAATATCATAGTGAGGGTCAAGATAGGATGATAATTTTTTTTCCTTTTAACCTTGTTCACAATAATCAACTCTGTCTCATTCTCCTCCATGGCAATACTCATCGCTTGGCACCCATAATCATTGCTCAACACCCTCCATCATTGTCACCACTTATCAACACCTCCCACCATCTTTGCCCTACACCCTTCACCCCTCCAACATATAGCCATCCTCCACCACTGCTACCAAAAGGTTATACCCCCATCGTTCTCGTCGACCTGTCACTCTCTGCCACTATCATCACCATCTAACACCTTTCACCCCAGTCGTCTCCTGATACCATTGTTGCTAAACACCCCTACCACTATTGTCGTTAAAACATCCTTCATTGTCTAGACCACCACCATCTAACACTCTCCACTTTGTTGCCACCAACACCTTTCATCACCCCCATCAATTGACACCCTCTATTATCATATAGTATAATATTCTATTGCTCCTAATTGAAGGCACAATTTTGCCATGAAACTTCTCCATGTCTATATCTATATTAGGAATTTTGTATAGTTTTTATAATTTTAAAAACATATTAAAATTTAATTTTTAAAAATAGTATGTAATTCTAATAAGTGGGTAATAATTTTATCAATTATATATAATTTTTATCATATCTTATTATTTTTTGATCCGGTACAAACACGAGCTAAGATAACCAACTCCCTCATCTTATTCATTTTAATCTATTTTAACCATTAAACGAGTCGTTAAGTTTTGGTATACAAACGTCCTATTTTGACCATCAAACGCGCAGGCAGAGTCATGTATTCAATCACTAGACGCATACCTAATTTTAATTTCCTTATGCGAAAGAATATGCTAAGCTGCTAATCTTCGAATAGTTAGGTGCGATCTACTTATGTATCTCTAATTTCTATGCTCCTCTAAACTTAATTCGCATTCGATGAAGGCTTAGAGCAACTCCAACATAGTTGCTGTTCGAGAATGAATGAATGCAAGATGTAACCGTTGAAGCTAAATATATAGGAAAAGTCATGCAGTATGCAACTGTACATACGAGGTGTAAATAGACTAATAGAGGAAGTGAGGTCCAATTAATATTTTTTTACTAGAAAAATGAGGTAGATTGTGGGATTTATTTAAGAAAATTTATGAAGTTGTTGGGTTGGAGGAAAAAATGAATTGAGTTGCTTAAAATCATAAAGATGATATGAAATTATAAAAATGTGTGAGAAAAATATAATTAATTCAATGTAATAATAGGAGATACCTTAGAACCAATCCCACATGGACTGAAGAGAGAACTATACCATTTTCTTTTTATATTTTCGCATGACGTCTGGATTAAGTTTAACACATTTATCATACCAATTGTTGACACAGAATAAGTTATAAGTATACGAAAGTTTTTTTTTTAACATTATTCGTTACGTGTGAGACTATTTTTTGACTTTTCCTACTCAAATTGAGATATTCTGTTGATAAAAATATGTATTAGATGAACAATAGAAAACCTATCTTTACACAAGACACCTAAAAATACTATATAAACTAATATTTTATGTCAATCTCAGTTAAATGCATAAATTGAATAAAAAATATTTTAAAAAAAACTATATATTTTATTGAAGATAAAATCTCTAAAAATAAATAGAGATATTTGAATAACTTAAATAACATAATTGTCAATAAATTAAAATAATTCTAATAATCAGTAATCTACATCACAAATGTTTAAGCATTATTTTTCTGGCTCTTTACTGTCGGGAAAATATATACTTGCGTGGACCACGTCAAATAAGTCAAGTAAATTGAATTAATTAACAATAAACACATTATCATATGGTTATTTATGTAACTATTGAATATAAAATAGTAGTATGTTTATTATTAATTAATTAATTGGTCAAGCCTCTGGCTCTCTGCTTGTCGTACCAGTAACTCCTAGTAATATATTCCAAAAACAGCGTGGTGTGAGGGGTGGAATGAGTGGATGACAATTGTTGTCAAGAAAGAATCTAACAAAAAGATAACCCTTAAACTGGGTTAAAAGTGGATGATTGTGTAGCAAATTTGTACGTATCATTGACAATGGTGAGAAGACAAAATAATGGAAAAAGAGGGTGCAATAAAGCGTTACTATTTTTGGGGACTCCACTAACTAGCCAGGAGAATCCAGTATGTGATGGGTCTCACCACATGTCCTTTTTCTTTCTGAATCCTTCCGCTTCTCAAGAATAGGCTGTCAAGTGCGAAAGGTAAAGTTCAAGTGCAATTCGGGTCGCAACCCAAACTATATATTTCGTGCAGCTGAGCCCATTATTATTTGTTTCTTCTCAATCGTTCATTCATTCTGTATGCTTTGATTTGATTTGATAACTCCATAAATAAATAATATCTGATTTTTTAAAACAGTAGTTCATATATATAATATATTGATAAAAGTAAACAATCAACAAGGAAAAGAAAAAGAAACTTATAAGAATAATAACATTCATTAATTCTGTGCTCATATCAGAGTAATGTGTGTCTCCTCAGAAGCACACACCCAACAAGAGGAGGGGGAAGCAGCATAGAGCAGCCAAGCTGCAACAAATTATAAAGTGAGATCGCACTGGCTCTGACTCGCCACAACCATATTCAATTCAATTCAATTAAACACACAAGAGAGTGAGAGAACGCACCAGCCTTCCAAGCAAACGCAAAAGCAACCAGGTGGAGGCTCAGCGTACTGAGGAGGTGCAACCGGATACGGTGTATTATTTAATACGATAATATGAGGAGGCTGAGCGTATTGAGGTGCATACGGATACGGATAACCTATATTCATATATCAATTTAATATAACTAATAATAGCTTAGGTTAGAATATTCACATTGGCTGGAAATAAAGTTAAATTAAAAAAATATAAATATCGAGTAATTCTCATTCTATAAGTTAATTTTTAGTCGAGTTAAGTGCGGTTCAAAATTTAATATCTTCAAAGAGAAAAATCCAAAATAACAAAAAAAACTATCAGAGCAATATCATTCAAGAAAATCTCGGCCCAACATTACTGATTGTAGTTAGTCTTTCTATCCTGGGCTAAAACCCCATTAGCCACCAAAGAAAAACATACAGTTTTTTTTATCTTTTACCGGCAATCCTATAGACATAGTGCTGGGTTTAATTTTCGGGTAAGAGTGATAGTTAGATATAAAACCCTCTCAGAGTAACATGTAACAGTTCAAATATACCGCGGAGGGGAGGTGAAATTAAACAAACCAAAATTTAAATTAAGAGAAAGAGGAAATGTGGGACCTTGCAGAGGAGGAACGCCGACGGGCGGTTGCTGCTGGTTGTAGTAACTCATTTTGGGTGTGACAGTGTTTTGTTAGATGATGGATGGTAATGTAATGGTGCCTTTTTATGGGCGTATTGCTTCCTTTGCTTTGTTTCTTTATTATGGCCCTTGCTTAACAGTTGTATTTTTTTATGTTTCTTTATTAATGTGTTGCACCGTTGCACGGGTATTCGATTTTAATTAGAGAGAATAAAAATATAAATAATAAAATAAATTATTAAGTTAAAATAATGTAATACTTGTTATGAATATTTATAATAAAATATTAAATGATTAGATTCGTTAAATTCACATTCTATGAGTAATTATTAAACGGAGTAATTTTACCAAAGTTACTCGTAGAGTAAATTGATTATCATCCTTATAATATTTGTTATAAAATGCTTAAATAAATAATACACAAAACATATATTTTTTAAAGACGTGAAAAGAATTAAAAAAAATATAATTAGTATACCTGTAAAATAAAACATGATAAAAATGAGTATAAAATATAATAAAAACAGTGTAAAGAAATACAAGAGTGTAGAAATAGAAAATATAAATAAATTATAGTAAAAATAATATAATAACATGTATAAAATATGTAATAAATATTTGTAAAATTGGTTTCATAATGATTGAATAAATAATACATAAAAAGTAAAATATTTTCCTCTAATATTACTTTTTGATTAGGGAGAATTATTATTTTTTTTTGCTAATCAAAATAATTGTATAAAATAGAGTGCACGGGATACTCGGAGCCCATTACAAATAACAAAAAGCAAAGCTTAATAAAAAAACAAAAAGCATCTAACACACTCCTAAAAGCCAACACAAGGCCCTAAAAAACTAAAGTCTACGGACTACCAAAAAAGCCAAAACCTAATAATCTTAACAACAATCAACGTAATAGTAATTTAGCTAAGTGTAAACCAAATAAACACACAAAGATTGTGTTTGGTAAAATTAGCTAAAAAACTAGTTGAAAGTTTAAAGTTAGCTAAAAGTTGAAAAAACTAGCTGAAAGCTGAAAAACTATTGAATGTGTTTGGTAAAACTAGTTGAAAATGGTAAAATGACATTTAAGGACAACATTAATTATTAAATAATGATAAGTGGGGGTGGTTGAGGGTTAATCTTGTAATCAATTTTCAGCTACTAGCTGAAATTTGGAGTTTTTTAAAAAAAACTACTCCTAGTAGCTTTTTAAGAAAAGCTTGTAGCTACCAAAAAAGCTACAAAAAAGCTACATTCCCAAACACAGATTTTTTGGTTTCAGCTAGTATTTTCAACATGGCTAGCCAAACACACTCAAAGTCTATAGACCGTGATACAGTGGCAGCACTAGGGAATTGAAAATTATAAACAAACTTAACACAACCACCCCATAGAGACCAAAAGATTTATATTTACTGAATCTATATATTAAATTAATAATTAGATTAATAAATTAATTTTAAAAATTATTTTTTGATGTATAAAAGTTATTATAAGAAGATTAAAAATGAAATTTCTTAGATAAAAACACAATTCATTTCTAAAAACTCATTCATCTTTAATAATTAGCTTTTTTAGATGTTTTTACAACTAAAATTAACAAAACCAAAGTAATATTTGTAATCAACTCAAATTTATATTATAAAATTCAACTAATTGTACTTTAATTTTAGATATTTACGAGCTTTCATGAAAAATGTTTATTCCCATGTGATATATTATTACATTATAATTTAAATAATAATAATAATTTTCATAAAAATATAATTAACACAAATTTTAATATTCATATTTTATTTTAATATTATTCACCCAATAATTTAAATATTTTTTATGTATATGTTTTATCATGTGTGATTTATTTTTACCCTATAATTAAATTATTAGTAAATTTTCTTTTAAAACTGCATTTGTTTTATTTGGTTTTATCTTATAAATTAGGGAAAAGAGCATACAACTATCCCGAACTTTCGGCCTTTTGCAAATAGGCATCATGAACTTTTAATTTGTCTCAATTAATCCTTAAACTCTTATTATTATTGCAATAGGTCTTTTCATTAATATGAAATTAAGTCATTAACATAATAAATATCAATTTTTTAATATTTTGTGTTTCAAATATTAAAAATATGTAAAAGAGTAAATTTTTCAATTTTTATTTTTAAATTCTGACAATTTCAAACACATATGAAATTCTAAAAGTGAAACCTGATGGTGTGTTCTTTTAATTTAGGATTTTTTCTATTTTTATTTTTTAAAACTTTATTTATATTATTTTAATATTTTAATTACAAAATCTTGAATAATTAAGATTGGTTTCGTTAATTATTTAACACTATGTTAATGAAATGACATATTGCAACAATAATAGAAGTTAAGGGTTAATTAAGACAGAATAAAAGTACATGGTGCCTATTTGCAAAAGAGTGAAAGTTTAGGATAGTTATATACTCCTTTCCCTATAAATTAATTATCTTTGAAAATATTCCTGTATTCTTAACATGTAATTTAAAAGTTTGACGTGTGATTTTTTACTTATTGTCATTATATTTGAAACAAAAATAAAAATCCATTAATTTATGTTAATATTTAAATGATTAATGAAACAATAATAAGAGATAATTAATATACATCAAAATTTAAATCGTATCCTTTTAATAGATGAAATTTGTGATAATCTTGGATAGAAAAATGTCAGCAACACATTTTTTATCACACTCTTTCCCACTTCTAATATGATGGGACCCATATCACTTTCAATCAATTGCAAATGGTGTGTTGAAAAGAGTGTGATATAAGTATGTTGGTACTTGGTAGCACTTCTCAAATAGATCGATAAAAATATCCTTTTAATATTTCTTATAATATTTGTTTATACACTACAAGGGAATGAATCTTTATCAGTTTATTACTCTTTTCGGTCCTTTTTATAAGATGACTTTTATAAGTTTTTTGTGGTCCTTATTATAAAATAGTTTATAGTTTTAAGGAAGCATTTCTTATCATTTTCCTTATTTATCTATATGTTAATTTTATTGTCTTTCCAACTATAAAATGATAATGAAGTTAGTTGATGATATTAAATAAGGGTAAAACTAAAAAGTTAAACTGTTTTTTAAAACCTAAATAAAATTGACTAATTTTAATCACTTTTATTGGTATCCGTAAGAATATAGCACACGAGGATGATCATTCTACATAAAAAATGGCACTGAACTTGTAATATTAATTTAGATGAATACATGTGTTTTGGAATAAGGATTCATATTAAGAAACAATGTAGAGGAAAATATTAAAAAGTTATTTGTTTTTATTAATTATTTTTTTAATATTTAACAATCAAAAACAACAAAATTAAAGTAAATATTTACAACCAACTCAAATTTATATTAAAAATTCAATTACAGTGTATTTTTAATTTAGATATTTGTGAATTTTACAAGTAAAATATCCACTCTCGTACGTGTGATATATTCTTTCAGTACAATAATAATACAAATAATAAACTTTCATATAGATATAGTAAAAAAATTAACATTTATATTTTATTTTAATATCACTAATCTAATAATTTAAATATTAATTTATTTTTACGTTGTTTTTTTATAAGACAAGGTTTTTTACCTTATAATTCAAAAATTAATAAGTTTTTTTTGTAAAACTTGCATTCTTGTGTGATTTGTTTTACTATATAAATTTTTTACTATAAAGTTTTTTTCCTGTAATTTAAATGTTTGACCAATGATTTTCACTTATTCTCATTACAAATGAAACGATAATAAAGACAATTAATTTACGTTGAAATTTAAAAGGTCAATGAAACAAAAATAGGAAACCTTTAATCTATATTATTGACATATGAACAATGTCCTTTTAATAGATGCAATTAGTTATGGTCTTGGAATAAAAACTTTTCATCCCTTCCAACATTGTTTCTTAATATGAATTTGCTTCCAAAACACAAGTATATATATTGGTGGGAATAGGCCAGTCAACCTGTCAGGGGCCTGCGGCCTAGCCTAATTAATTGTGGCATGGCCTGGTCTGATTCGTTTATTGAAAAGATCAGGTTTTAGTTAATATGCCAGGCTTCAGGGCTATGAAATAATTTTTCAGACTTGATAGGTTAGCCTGTTTAATATATAATATATTAAATTAATTGTATAAAAAGCCCTGCTTAAAGGCCTGCTGGCCTACATATGTTTATAGGTTTGTTGGCCTATTTGTAGACCTTGTTATAAAACATGTTTCTGAACAGGCTTATAGGTCAGGTTAGACAATTACATAGGCTAGGCCATGCCTTAAGAAAATGCCTGTAACAAGTAACAGGCCTAGGCCCAGACTTAAGAAATAGGAGTCAGGTCAGGCTCAGGCCTATCAAAACTTGGCCTGGCCTATTTCCACCCCTGGGTATATATCTAAATTGTTATAAGTCGAGTACCATTTTTTATGCAGAATGATCATCCCCGTGTGTTATATTTTTACTCTTAAATTATTATGTCTATATGTGTGTGTTTGTGTACTTTTTGATCGCGATATTAAGAATAAACCACCACTTTAGTCACTGAAAACATGTTCATCTGTCAATTTAGTCCCTGAGTGAAAAAAATCCCAAAACAGTCCTTGAAAGTGTTCACGGTCGGTTAGTTTAGTCCTTATATTACTATGCGTCAGTTAACAGAGATGCTGACGTGTACAGATAAGTTCCAGGGTGACTGGCTAATGTGGATTTGTATTTGACGTAGACGCTTTCAGGGACTAAAATAAAATGGTTTTCTCTCTTTACCTCTGTTTCCTTAATATAATTAAAAATAATAATAATTTATTCATATATTAATTATTCATACTTATTAATATAAAATTATTTACTTGATATGTTTTTTTCTTAAAAAATATCTTTTAATGTTTTACATACCAATTAGAAAGTTTATTAAATATTTTTACTAATAAAAAATATAACAACATTTAATTAAAGTTTTCCCCTTTATTGAAAATTATATATTTTAATTTTTAAAGTATTATATGAATTTTGAAATCTAACAGATAAAAAATTAAAATTAATATCTTATCAATCAGGGAATTCAGGCTATGTTTATTATAACATGGGTTATTTTTTATATTTTCTTTATTTTATTTTGTTTATTGACTCTATTTTTTTTATATACATTATTAACTCTATTTTAATTTTTGCTAGTATGGTTAATATTTTTTTTACAGGACTAGTATAGTAAATATAAACATTAATTTTATATTACATGTTAAGAATATAGAAATATTTTCAAATAAGTTTATAGAGAAAAGAGCATATAGTTACCCTAAACATTATGGATATTACTAATTTTACTGACTTATTGTGTAATTACGGACTTGTTTGATGGATGAGATAAATAAAAGCATATTTATTAATATCCTATTTTTAAACTTGTTTTTGTTAAAAGATAAGATAAATCTATTATATTGGGATATCTTTCAATGTAATTTATATAACTTTTAGGACATATGTGATACTTTTTTTCCCTTTTATTATAGACATTGAACACTTTTCTCTTTCAACCACTTTATATGTGTAATTTTGATGGTCTCTACCTTAATGCCAATTCAAACAAGTTTTTTTTTTATATTTTATATTGATTTAGAATTGTAATATAAGAAGTCTTTTTTTTTTTCAATAAATCACCTGTGAACATGAATAATATACTACTAATTATGAATTAATACACCAATTATAATTATGTATAGGAAAATGGACACATGCACTATTGATAAAATAACTCTATTTTTCAATCAAATATTTTTCTTTTTAAGTTTTTTTTCTAAACAAATAAAATGAATTAAACATAGTACAAGCGATACTATAACCCATATATAAAAATATAAGAAAACACTAGCCTAAGAGCCAACCAAAGTGTCAGGGTATCAAAACCAACCCACAAAAAACACAACATTACTATCCATGCAAAATATATGTGCTAAAATTCAATCCAAAGGCAAGGTGTCAAAGACCCCAAAACTCCAACGTCCTGTGTGCCGATAGAGCACCTTTAACGGTGTTGCTTATTGAGCTTTTGCTCAATAAGCACGGTGCTTCCCCGGTTTTTGCCGATAGAGCTCTGTCACTGGCACGAAACCCGAAAGCCGTGGTGCTCAGCAGAGCACCGCGCGTTATTATTTTTTTTATTTTTTTAAGCATTTACCGGGGGTTGGAAACCCCCGCTAATATTTTTTTTATTTTTCTTTACTTTCCCTGGGGTTTGAAACCCCCGTTAACTTTTTTTTATTTTTTATTACTTTCCCGGGGGTTTTAAACCCCCGTTAAATATTTTTTTTTTATTTTTTCACCCGTTAATTTTTTTCTATTTTTCCTTTTTTTTTCATTAATGTTTTTAAAATATTGTTTTCGTTTTTTTATTAATTAATATATTTGGGATTAATAAAAATAAAAATTGGGTGATGTGTATTAGTAGGACCCATTTAAGATTTGTGAATAGTGAAAAATTGAGTTGTTAGATTAGAGAAGAGAGGTACTTAATAAGAATTTGCTGATGTGTACTGGTGGGACCCATTTAAAAAAAATGGGGTGATGTAATAAAGATGACCTTAGAGAATAGGCTGCTAAGTGCGAGAGGCAAAGTTCAAGTGCAATTGCGTCACAACCCAAACTATTTTGTGCAGCTGAGCCCATTAAGCCATCTTTAACGGTGCTTATTAAGATTTGCTTAATAAGTAAAGCTGCTCATGTGAAAAAATACCACTGAAACAGATCTTAGATGAGATGCTTGTGCTAAAAGTTGAGCACCAATACTTTAATTTTTTTTTTTAGGTGTTCCCGGGTTTAAACCGCGGGTAACACATGAAAAACTTGACAATTTGACATACTACAACAATGGCGTTACTCATGATTTTAAACCCGGATTTTTTTTATTTAGTAATATTATTTTATATTTTATTAATTAAAATATTTGTAAATAAAAATGGATAACAAAATCCATTTAAGATATGTAAATAAAAAATAAGTACAGATAGAAATGACTTTATTATTTATTTCTTTTCAATCGTTCATTCTGTATGCTTTGATTCGATAGCTCCATAAACAAATCAGATCAATATACCCCCGGATGCCAATTCCATGTGACAAAACATTACAAATTCACCAAAATCCGAATCAAATGCATGCAACAAACACATTATTATTGGCCTAACGCTAACGCCATCACTATCAGAGGGTGTTTGTTGTATCGATCGCCAACATAGACGCATCAAATAAACCAAAACCAAATCATGAGGAATTCTGATATTTGAAAACAGTAGTTCATATATATAATATATTGATAAAAGTAAACAATCAACAAGGAAAAGAAAAAGAAACTTATAAGAATAATAACAACATTAATTCTGTGTTCATAGTCAGAGTAATGTGTGTCTTCTCAGAAGCACGCATCCAAGAGGCAGCAGCAGCAGAGAGCAGCCAAGCTGAAACAATTTATAAAATGAAACAAATTAATTACTGAAAAGTAATAATTATTGCATAAAGTCACGGAGTTCTTGTTCACCCATAAAAATTCAAAAACTATTTTATGTAAAATAATAAAATATTTATTATTAAAATATCAAAATAAATAATTATTATTTTAAAATTTTATCCTTGTCTAAAAGAACAAGCATTGATGATTCATGAACTAACCTCAATAAAAGTTTAAATTTTAAAATATTTATTTTTTGTAGATGCCAGGTTAATTGTTAATTTGTAGTTTTGTACAGCCAATACGGGCCCCACTAAAAAAAATATTGATATCCGCTTGGGATAACGTGGGAGCGTGACGAAGATTCAGAGGAAAATAGATAAACAAACAAGTAACCGTGGAAGCACCACCTGACCGAGTCATCTCGCGGGTCGCACCCGCTCTGACTCGCCACAACCACATTCAATTCAATTACACACACATACACAAGAGAGAGAACGCACCAGCCTTCCAAGCAACCAGGGCCGGTTGAATTGTTTTGAGGAGGCGGAGGCTGAGCGTACTGAGGTGCATACGGCGGAGGATAGCCCTGCGCTGGATACGCCGGTGGAGGGTAACCTTGCGGCGGATATCCCGGCGGCGGGTAAGCGTCCTTTCCATAACTCTCCGGCGGCGGATAACCTATATTAATTCATATATCAATTTAATAAAACTAATAATAATAGCTTAGAAGAGAAAAATCCACAATCGCAAGACTATCAGAGCGAGATTCAGGAAAATCCCGGCTCAGCAACATTAACATGCATGCAACAGTTTAAATCTACGGAGGTGAAATTAAACAGACCAAAAATAAAATTAAGAGAAAGAGAAAGTGTGGGACCTACCTTGCTGCGGAGGAACGCCGACGGGCGGTTGCTGCTGGTTGTAGTAACTCATTTTGGGTGTGGCAGTACTGTTTTGTTAGATGATGGAAATGGATGGTAATGTAATGGTGCCTTTTTATGGGCTTATTGCTTCCTTTGCTTTGTTTCTTTACTATGGATCTTGCTTACCAGTTGTATTTTTTTATGTTTCTTTATTATTAGGAGTAGTATTTTGTTAAGGCACTTTAGCACTTGCCTTTAATAATTATTAATTAAAGAGTGAGCCGTCTTGATCATTACACGTCATCAATTGGTGTTCCATCTACGGTCCTCACATCATCAAATTGTTTTTTTCTTTCCCTGTTGGCACATGTCATGTTGCATTAGCATATACCGTGTGACATCCGTGTATTCGAATCTCCACTCTTGAGGGACAAAATACCCAATTTTATTCGGGCTAACTTTTATTTTAATTTTAATTTTAAATTTTGTTAAATTTAGTTTATAGATAAATCTCAAAATTTAAAAATTCAAAAAAAATTATAGATCTAAAATCAGTTTTAAAAATAATAAAATAATAAAATAAAGATTCTATAAATTCAAAAATAAATTTGATATTTAGAGGAAAAAAAATCAAACAAAATAAAAAAAATCTTTTAATTCAGAAAATAAAAAAACTGAAAATTTAAAATAATTTTAAAAAAGGGAATAATATGGTCTGCTTGGTCTGTTGCTAAAAATGTGGAGAAAGTGGGAGTTGTTGCAAGTGGATAAAGATCATGGAGAAGAATTAAGGATGAGTTTTTCAAAGTGGAAGATATGGCAGTTATGTGAGAGTACTATAAAAGGAACCAAACTACATTGAAGAGGGGGTCGAAAAAAATTCACGGTGACAAAAACAGAGGCTTGTTGAGAAAAAGGAATATCAAAAGGAGGATCAAGAAGCGTGCACAAAGAAGAAATAAGCGCAAAATAATCTACCAAGTTTATTCTGGAGGGATTTAACTTGAGGTTTTTCTCCTATCTTGAGCTTCTTGACTCTATTTTCTTTGCTCTATTTGATTCCTAGATTTGAATGAGTTTGTGGTTCTGTTATGAAAATATAAACCTCACCAGTGATGCATAATTGAACTATACTAACCATTTGTGAGAAATTAAAAGGGTTTTGCATAAATAAAAAAAATCAGACTTACAGTCCAAATCAGAGTCCAATTTTACAGTCATAAAACAGAAATAAAAAATAGGAAAAACAAGGAAAAAAGTGTGTCTGTGTGTGTGTTTTAAAGGGGGCGTGAAGGTTTCTTTTCAGAAACCTAATCCCCTTCCCCTTTTTTAAAAATTAATAATGATAAAAATAAAGTTTTGTTCAAATTCAAAAAAATTGTTTTAATTTGTGTATTTGTTTTGAGTATGTATTTTAGATTTTGAATATTATATTATCAATTTGTTTGTTGTAAATATTATCTTGTAAATATTTGTTAATTCTATTTCTCTTTGTGAGTAAATATTAATTCAGTTGCTTTAATAAATTTAGGAATATTTTATTTTAATCTATGCAATGACTAAATGGGTTAATTGAGCAGTGGATACTGACTTTAACTTTATTTAGATCATAAGGGTTTATTGAGCAAACCAAGTGTTTGACTTGAACCCCGTGCGAAAATAGGTTATAATAAAATATTTCTTTCCAAAATTAAAAATTTCTTTTTAAAATAAAATATTTCTTTTCAAATAAAAAATTCTTTTCAAAATAAAATATTCCTTTTCAAAATAAAAAAATCCTTTTCAAATCTTAAAAATTCTTTTCAAAATTATAAAAAATAAAAAATATACGAAAAATAAATTTTCGCAACGACTAATAATATTAATTGAGCAGTGAATGCTGACTTTAATATTATTAAGATCGTAAGGGTCTATTAAACAAACTAAGTGTTTGATTTGAACCCCATGCAAACAATTTTTTTTCCAAAATTGCTTATTTCAAAAATAACAAAAACGAGTGAAAAAAAATATTTTTCAATCTTCTCTTTCAAATAAAAATCAATCTTTCCAAAAACAAAAAAAATCAAACCCAAATCAATCAAACTTCAGAACTACGTGGCTTTGATTTCCCCATTGCAGCTGGGGATACGTAGGAGCGGGAACCGACCCCGTCAAGCCCAAATAAATCTTTTACCAAATTTTTTCCAATAATTAAAAAAATAAAAAATGTAATTTTATTTGTAAATAAAATGTAAATAAACATGTAAATAAAAATAAAAAGATTTTTCTAAGGGGTAAAATAAATATTTTTTCAAAAGTTATTGAATTTGCACAATTAATTAGAGGTAACCGTCATAGGACGGATGTCGTAGGGTGCTAATACCTTCCCTACGCATAATCGACTCCCGAATCGAAATCTGGTTTTAAAGACCATTTTTCTTTAAAAGGGTTTTTCTGATATTTTCCCTCAAAAATAAATATTGGTGGCGACTCCATTGAAAACCAAAATTTTTTCGCCGTCCTGTCGTGACCCCGGTTCCGACAGATGGCGACTCCACTGAGGATATTTGAGAGTCAAGCCTAACATGATTAATTGTGCAAAATTGTTAACTTTTGTATTTATTTTTCCCCTTTTTGTTTTGTTTGATTTTGTTTTTCTTGTTTATGTTGTTGTAAATATTTTTATTCATAACATTGTAAATATTCTCTTTATCTTCTGCCTTGTACATTATTTGTTGTATATATTTTATACTGTAAATATTTCTGCTTCAACCTTAGGGTAAAGACTTTATCTTTGTATATATGTGTGTTTCTTGCTTTGTTTTGCAGATGGGGTAGTGGTTAGAACTACAGGTTTGTATGCTCCCTACACACACCTCACATTCACTTAACTCACACACATTTTGGGGCTCTATACCCGAGCCTGTGCGAGCCTAGGAGGTACCTCAACGACTGCTATTGAGGGGCTTTATGCTCACTTGGTGGTTGTTGAGTTACCACTCAGATTGTTACCAATTTCGTGCATCAATCATATTGAGAGGGCAAAATCCCTACTTATGATTTGATTCATAAATTGGGTCTTTATCCTTGTTGATAAGGGCAATCTGGGGACCATAATAGCTATTGGAGTCTAGATCTGTCCATGGAAACTATGCACTGTAAATAAGCTTAATGACCACCAAAATTAGAGTCATGATCTTAGGGGTACCTTGTCATAGGGTTTTACCTAATTTAGGACACATGGGGAGCATGTTCCTTCTTCTCCTTTCATTCTTCATTGTGCACGCTTGCTGTAACATCTATCAGTAGGACATAACTTTGCATTGACATAAAACTTTTTTTAAAAAGAATAAAAAAGGAGTGGATAATAATTTTTTTTAAAAAAATAATTAAAAAAAAGAGACATTTTCCTCTCCACCTTGCTCTCATGCATATCATGATTATCCTTAGTTAGGCATTTCATCATTTAAAAAAAAAAATCATGCACATGAAGTTACCTCTTTCATTCTCTAGTCCATGTTCAATATGACATTTAACAATAAAGCATATCCATGCATGAAAGTCCTTTTTTTTTTAAAATACAACAAAATATAAATAATTAAAATAAGCATCTTTTTACTAGCATTGTCATGCATCTTATACATTTTGCATGTCATGGTAAGATTCATTCATCAATTAACATAACATTTCTTTTTAGAAAAAAAATAATAAAAAATAAAAAAATAATAAAAGAAAAAATTGATGATAAAAATATTTCTTTTACAAAAAAAAAACAAGAAAAAGCAAAAAAATTATTCATTAACATTATCATACATCACATACATCTTTCATTCATATGATAATTATCCTCAGCCATTTCATTATTGTGTCATCTCATATCACACAAAAAAAAACGGACAAAAAATCAATTCTCTTTTGAAATTGTCATGCACATCATGCATTTTTTGGGCATATCATGATCATTTTCGGTTAGCTAGTTTTCTCATGTCTGAAAAGTAAAATTCAAAAAAGAAAAATAAAATCATGCATTTTCATATGATCATGGTTACATTTGTCCACAATTTTATCAAAAAGAAAAGTCAGATTTCATTTTTTAGAAAACAAATAAATTGATGGTGAAAATCTTTCCTTTTCCAAAAAAATGAAATAAAAGAAAAGCAAAAAAAAAGTTCTCCACTAGTATTCCATGCATCTTATCTTCAGTTATATCATTATTGTGTTATCTCATATCGCACAAGAAAAAAAAATCAAATCAATTCTCTTCTAATAAAGTCATGCACTCAATGCATCTTTCATGTATATAATAATCATCCTTAGTTTGTCATGTTCTCTCATATCTCATAAGAAAAAAGAGAAAAAAAAATCATATTTTCACATGATAATGGTTATTAACCATAATAATCATTAAAAGGTGTTGTATATGCATAAATTTTAAAGGCATGGTAGGTTGCATTCCTCTTTCATGATAATATTTTCAACCTAATAATATGTTTTTGCCTTTATCGAAAAAAAAAATCATCAAGTGATTGTTTTCTCATCACCCTTACAAGACTTGTGCTAAGCAAGAATTATGGATGAACTTGAACACAATCAAGAGAAATTGTGAGGTGACACCAACAAGATGAAGGGGCAGAGGACAAGATTTTGCTAATTCACTGAGCTTCACCTTTGTACCCATCCAGTTTCACATATTGAATCCTCAAGGGACAATGGTTCCATTGGCAATGCATCCATCCATCCAACCCAACCCAACTACCCATCACTAATCCTCAAGGAATCCAACATCCACCACATGACCTTCCACTTAGCTATACATCACCTCAGTCCACAAGTCCACAAGATGACAAATCCACAAGATGATAGCCCACCAGTTTTAACTTCCAAACCTAAAGCCCAACCCAGCCCAACCACCAGAGTCTGACCCAAACCCATGAAGAAGTCTCACATACCATCATTTCCTATCTTCCCACCATGTCAATTCCACCCAACCATGCACCTGTTCTTAACACCAACCCCCCAAGAGACCGATGCGTCAGTCATGACTCTAATGTCCAAGCCACAAAATACCCCTCAGCCACACCATTACCCACCTACATGACCATGGAGGAGCCCTAATCCTCACGAACATGGATGGCAAGGATCTCCAGTATCCCATGAATTTTGATGAAATACTATGCTCAAAAGAAAAAAAGAAGAAAGAAAAGCTCGCTAGGTTGAAAATCCCAAAAGATGACCTAGGAAAAAGTTAGAGCGACTCGCTGAGCTGAAAACTCGCAAGAGGGGCTCAGGCAAAAGTTAGGGTCAAACAAGAGGTGTTGAGATCATCAACCGGGGCAAACGATGTGTGGAGAATGTGCACTGGGGCAAAAGGTATGCCAAGATTATCAGTTAAGAAGAGGTGATATGCCAAAATCACAAACCGGGGCAATTGCAAACCAGTGGTATATGCTTGTGCAACATAGTCATGTTCTTCTTTGCAAAGAAAGCTCAAAACTCAGTGGAGGCGATCATTACAAGGAAGTCCTTTTTGGAAACAAGGAAAAGGAGGCTAAGGCCTTAACATTTGATTATGAGCAATCCGCCCAAACAGTACCACATCATATCCCTAATCACACCCTCAAATGATGCTTGGTTACCCTCCACTTCCCACCCAATCACAACCATCCATCTCCACACCACCTCAACCCAATCAATCATGAAATCAAAAGCCAAACCCAAGCTCAAACCAAAGAAGGCCAAACAAAAAAAAAAAAGACTTGTCTAGTTTGACCCATGACTCACATTGAGTCGGTATCCCACCTTACCCGCAACTCATTGATTATCCTTCACCCATTACCTCTAGATGGTTTGTTGCATCCAAAAGGTCATGACCCAAATGTCAAATGCGACTATCCTGTTGGCACAAGGAATGTTATGTTGTGAAGCTTCAAGAAAAGGATCTCAATCCTCCGCCAAATCCAGAAAGTCTCGTGGTTAATGCCATCAAAGCTCAGCAATTGAGAGTTTTCCAAATTTCCTATGGTTTCAAGGGTATGTCAAAATGATGTTGTAATACTGCTCCTATTGCTTTGCCCAAGGCTTTAGGATGACTTTTGTACATAGGGCGCGCATTTTTTTTCAGCATATGTTTTCAAAGATGCATTTTGAATTTTCTAGTTACTTCCAGCCTTAATCTCATTTCTTCCTTGTGCCATTGTAAATAATGTAAATCTGCATGTGTTCCTCTCATGAAGGTGTTAATGTCTCATCTTGCAATTTTGATAATCCATCAATCACGCCAAAAAGGATGATGAGAAAATCCATTGAATTGTTGCCTAGGTTTGACAACAATAAGGAAAAGGCCCCACCGAATTTTGAGGGATGAAAACCATTATGTGTATCAATGTTTTGTATTCTTGAGATGATATCTCAGTTCGTGGAAAAGTTGCTTTGAGTAATAAAAGATGAATTTGATGTCTTGGTCTCAAAATTAAAGTCTGAAAATGGGCAACCATGAGTTGAGATGATGATGGCCATCTTTCTCTACCCAAAAAAAAAAATCCAAAAAAATATATATATCAAATCAGTATCCCTAGTTGTCCCCTTTGAGCCTAAATTTTCCTTTCAAATAACCTTGGACAAGGATCGCCCCACATTGGAGTTGGTACAAAGTGAAGTCAACTTCTGTCAATGATATGTCAAAAAAAAAGGAAAATAGAAAAAGAAAAAAAAAAGAGCAAAAGCAAGAGCATAAAAGAAAATAGTGATCAAAAGTGAAAGAACCGTTGACTTCAAGAGTCTCATTTAAACACTCACCTTCTTGAAAAAAAAAGAAGAAGTTATTGATCCTCGATCCCTTGAACCCTTAAACACTTGTTTGGGCCTACTATATCATTTCTTTCATAGCCATTAGCCCTAACCACATTACAAGCCTTATAAAGTCCATTCTGATCAATGAAATGATTGCTTTCATTTTCATGGCTGTAATTTTGAGATCAAAATGTTTAAGATGGGTGGTCGATGGCAAAAAAAAAACGAAAAAAGAAAGAAAGACAAAAGAAGAAAAAAAAAGAGCAAAAAATAAAAAGATATAAGGGCCTGTTAGGTTGAAAACCCGCAAAGGCAACCTAAGCAAAATTTAGGGCAAGAAGAGTGCGATGGTGACAAAAATGGGGCAATTAAGTTGTTTGAAGTATACAAAACTGGGGCAAATAAAATAGCTGAAAACCCAAAAGATTGAAGCAATCTTGGAGTACACTGGGGCAAATGCAATATTTGAAGCACATAAGACTGGGGCAACCCCCATCTCTGGCAGTTGGTTGATGGATTTTCAAAATTCAATCACGAGGCACTGACATTTTTCATCAGAGAGCTTCACTCAAAAAAAAAAAAGAACCTGTACCTCTGTAACCACCTCTGTAAAATTTTCATTCCCACATTGTAAATATCACTCTCCTTTTGTAAATATGACAATCCCATTTCAATCTCATTCTTGTTTTCACCCTTTTGCTTAATTCAATTTGCATTTTATGATGAACATATACTGAAAAGAAATTTGTGTTTACACCTCAAAAGTATTGCATTTGTTTTGACAATTCTAAAAGTCATGAGGAAATTTGTTGAACTCTCAAAATTGCAGCAAATATTAACCAAATCCCTAAACCAATGAGGAAGGGTGCAAAACAGCTCACTTCAGAAGATGTTTAGTCAGAGGCTAGAGCGTGAATTGAACTAAAAGCCCATAACAGATCAGAAGAAAAGTCCTTGGCCATCCATGAATCTTGGGGCACTTGCCACTGTAAGGGTTGGGGATTCAAATAATAAGAGAAAAAGATTAATCAAGTTCAAATCAAGTGAAAATAATAAACAAGGATGAGGTGTTCATCATGCATTTTGCATCAATAACATGACATCAATTGTCAACTGTTCATCTACATACATACTTGTATTGTCATCCTGTCATTACTTTCTCCATGCATCTCACGTCATCTAACTTCTATGTGCATCTCGGATCATCTAATCTCTTTGTGCATCTCGCATCATCATCATTCTCATCATGCATTTGCTATCGCAATATCATCATTGCATTGAGTTTTACTCTTTGTGCATCTCACACTCTTCGCATCATGCATACCATTGCACAGTTTGAACCTGCATTCTTTGGGTCCCCAACACCCATCTCATTCCAATACTTTGGGTCCTAATACCCAAGCCATCCCTTTGGGTTTACATACCCAATACATCCTCAGGGTCCAAGTACCCGTCAACTTCAATCCTTTGGGTTCATATACCCAATGCATCCTCAGGGTCCACGTACCCGTCAGCTTCAATCTTTTGGGTTCACATGCCCATTGAACCATCAGGGTCCACGTACCCATCAAGTTATATTCTTTGGGTTCACATGCCCATTGAATCATCAGGGTCCAAGTACCCATCAAGTTCAATCCTTTGGGTTCACGTACCCAATGCATCCTCAGGGTCCACGTACCCGTCAGCTTCAATCCTTTGGGTTCACATGCCCATTAAATCATCAGGGTCCACGTACCCATCAAGTTATATTCTTTGGGTTCACATGCCCATTGAATCATGAGGGTCCACGTACCCATCAAGTTCTATTCTCTAGGATCACATGCTCATTGAATCATCAGGGTCCAAGTACCCATCAAGTTCTATTCTTTGGGATCGCATGCCCATTAAATCCTCAAGGTCCAAGTACCCGTCAACTTCAATCCTTTGGGTTCACATACCCAATGCATTCTCAGGGTCCACATACCCGTCAGCTTTATTCTTTGGTTTCACATACCCATTGAATCCTCAGGGTCCACATACCCGTCAAGTTCTATTCTTTGGGTTCACATACCCATTGAATTCTCAGGGTTCACCAACCCATTGCATCTTAGGGTCCAAGTACCCGTTGTGTTTTATTCTTTGGGTTCAGATACCCATTGAATCATCAGGGTCCAAGTACCCATCAAGTTCTATTCTTTGGGATCGCGTGCCCATTGAATCCTCAAGGTCCAAGTACCCGTCAACTTCAATCCTTTGGGTTCACATACCCAATGCATTCTCAGGGTCCACGTACCCGTCAGCTTTATTCTTTGGGTTCACATACCCATTGAATCCTCAGGGTCCACATACCCGTCAAGTTCTATTCTTTGGGTTCACATACCCATTGAATTCTCAGGGTTCACCAACCCATTGCATCTTAGGGTCCAAGTACCCGTTGTGTTTTATTCTTTGGGTTCATATACCCATTGAATCCTCAGGGTCCACGTACCCGTCATCTGCAAATCTTTGGGTTCATATACCATTGAATCCTCAGGGTCCACGTACCCGTCAAGTTCTATTCATTGGGTTCACATACCCATTGAATCCTCAGGGTTCATATGCCCATTGCATCATTAGGGTCCTCGTGCCTGTGGCTCCTGTCTACTTTTTTTTTCACTCAATGCCCAGTATCGGCCTGACACCCTTTTTACTTTCAAAGCCCAGTATCGACCTGGCACCCTTTTTACTTTTTTGTTTCAAAACTCAGTATCGGCCTGACACCCTTTTTACTTTCCTATTTCAAAGCCTAGTATCGGCCTGACACCCTTTTTACTTTTTGTTTCAAAGCCCAGTATCGGCCTGGCACCCTTTTTACTTTTTTGTTTCAAAGCCCAGTATCGGCCTGGCACCCTTTTTACTTTTTTGTTTCAAAGCCCGGTATCGGCCCGACACCCTTTTACATTTCAGTCTCAAAGCCCAGTATCGGCCTGGCACCCTTTTACTTTTCAGTCTCAAAGCCCAGTATCAGCCTGGCACCCTTTTTACTTTTCAGTCTCAAAGCCCAGTATCGGCCTGACACCCTTTTACTTTTCAGTCTCAAAGCCCAGTATCGGTCTGACACCCTTTTACTTTTCGGTCTCAAAGCCCAGTATCGACCTGACACCCTTTTACTTTTCAGTCTCAAAGCCCAGTATCGGCCTGGCACCCTTTTACATTTCAGTCTCAAAGCCCAGTATCGGCCTGACACCCCCTTTTACTTTTCAGTCTCAAAGCCCAGTATCGGCCTGACACCCTTTTACATTTCAGTTTGGAATCTTGTCTTTTCATCATCACTTTGGATATTTCAGTCCACAGTGTTGATTCTTTTTCTTGTCAAGGCCTTTGCGTCTTGTGTTAGCCCTCAAATAAAATTGATTCACTTCTTTACCTATTTCTTATTATCATAATCTAAAAAAAAAAACTTTGTTCTTTAGATTACTTATAAGAAATATGTAAAGAGGGGCAACTGTGAATACCCAATTTTATCCGGGCTAACTTTTATTTTAATTTTAATTTTGAATTTTGTTAAATTTAGTTTATAGATAAATCTCAAAGTTTAAAAATTCAAAAAAAACTATAGATCTAAAATCAGTTTTAAAAATAAAAAAAATAATAAAATAAAGATTCTATAAATTCAAAAATAAATTTGATATTTAGAAGAAAAAAAAAATCAAACAAAATAAAAAAAAAATCTTTTAATTCAGAAAATAAAAAAAAATCTGAAAATTTAAAATAATTTAAAAAAAGGGGATAATCTGGTCTGCTTGGTCTGTTGCTAAAAATGTGGAGAAAGTGGGAGTTGTTGCAAGTGGATAAAGATCATGGAGAAGAATTAGGGATGAGTTTTTCAAAGTGGAAGATATGACAGTTATGTGAGAGTACTATAAAAGGAACCAAACTACATTGAAGAGGGGGTCGAAAAAAATTCATGGTGACAAAAAACAGAGGCTTGTTGAGAAAAAGGAATATCAAAAGGAGGATCAAGAAGCGTGCACAAAGAAGAAATAAGCGCAGAATAATCTACCAAGTTTATTCTGGAGGGATTTAACTTGAGGTTTTTCTCCTATCTTGAGCTTCTTGACTCTATTTTCTTTGCTCTATTTGATTCCTAGATTTGAATGGGTTTGTGGTTCTGTTGTGAAAATATAAACCTCACTAGTGATGCATAATTGAACTATACTAACCATTTGTGAGAAATTAAAAGGGTTTTGCATAAATAAAAAAAATCCAACTTACAGTCCAAATCAGAGTCCAATTTTACAGTCATAAAACAGAAATAAAAAATAGGAAAAGCAAGGAAAAAAGTGTGTGTGTGTGTGTGTTTTAAAGGGGGTGTGAAGGTTTCTTTTCAGAAACCTGATCCCCTTCCCCTTTTTTAAAAAATAATAAAATAATAAAAAATTAATAATGATAAAAATAAAGTTTTGTTCAAATTCAAAAAAATTGTTTTAATTTGTGTATTTGTTTTGAGTATGTATTTTAGATTTTGAATATTATGTTATCAATTTGTTTGTTGTAAATATTATCTTGTAAATATTTGTTAATTCTATTTCTCTTTGTGAGTAAATATTAATTCAGTTGCTTTAATAAATTTAGGAATATTTTATTTTAATCTATGCAATGACTAGATGGGTTAATTGAGCAGTGGATACTGACTTTAACTTTATTTAGATCATAAGGGTTTATTGAGCAAACCAAGTGTTTGACTTGAACCCCGTGCGAAAATAGGTTATAATAAAATATTTCTTTTCAAATAAAAAATTCTTTTCAAAAATATAAAAAACAAAAAAAAAATTCAAAATAAAATATTCCTTTTCAAAATAAAAAAATCCTTTTCAAATCTTAAAAATTCTTTTCAAAATTATAAAAAATAAAAAATATACGAAAAATAAATTTTCGCAACGACTAATAATATTAATTGAGCAGTGAATGCTGACTTTAATATTATTAAGATCGTAAGGGTCTATTAAACAAACTAAGTGTTTGATTTGAACCCCGTGCAAACAATTTTTTTTCCAAAATTGCTTATTTCAAAAATAACAAAAACAAGTGAAAAAAATATTTTTCAATCTTCTCTTTCAAATAAAAATCAATCTTTCCAAAAACAAAAAAAATCAAACCCAAATCAATCAAACTTCAGAACTACGTGGCTTTGATTTCCCCATTGCAGCTGGGGATACGTAGGAGCGGGAACTGACCCCGTCAAGCCCAAATAAATCTTTTACCAAATTTTTTCCAATAATTAAAAAAATAAAAAATGTAATTTTATTTGTAAATAAAATATAAATAAACCTGTAAATAAAAATAAAAAGATTTTTCTAAGGGGTAAAATAAATATTTTTTCAAAAGTTATTGAATTTGCACAATTAATTAGAGGTAACCGTCATAGGACGGATGTCGTAGGGTGCTAATACCTTCCATACGCATAATCGACTCCCGAATCCAAATCTGGTTTTAAAGACCATTTTTCTTTAAAAGGGTTTTTTCTGATATTTTCCCTCAAAAATAAATATTGGTGGCGACTCCATTAAAAACCAAAATTTTTTCGCCGTCCGGTCGTGACCCCGTTCTGACACACTTTTATTTGATTAGTTTTCTTTTAGTTTTTGTTGCTACTATATGGATGATATGAGTTTTGTTAATCACATTTTAGAATATAAATAATGCATTGACTGATAATTCTCATAACCCCTGTCTTAAGGTTGGTGCAATGCTCCGGTTAAGTCTCCCGTCAACAATTTAATGGTATAAGGTGTCCTAGCTAGAGAAAGAAATACTCTTATTTTGGATGGGCACAAAAACAGTTAATGTATTATTTAGTGCTTATTTGGTTTAGCGTTATAAACTCATGCTTTTAACACTAAAAATAGTAGCGTTGAGAAATCTAAACTTAAATTTAGTCAATTTTAACGCTAAACTAAACATGCACTTATATTTATTTTTATACATATAAAAAGCAATCGCTCAAGTGCTCAATCCGTAGAATTACGAACAAAATTTGTTACTAGTTTTTTTTTTTTTTGGTCAATAAACTTATTACTAGTTCTAATTTTAACACTGTCCCGTTGCGAAGTATTCATGTCATATTATATACTTTATTGATGGCCCAAACTGTTTCTTGATCAGTGGCCCAAACTTGTACATTTTGTGCAGTACAAGTGTAAAGTCTTCTTGACCAAAAAAAAAAGAGTGTAAAGTCTTCTATGCTCATTTAAACTTAATGCGCATCCAGTGAAAGCTTAGACCCAATCCCACCTGGACCTGAATAGAGAACTGGCATTGTCTATTCTTTTATTTTCGTATAATTAACATTTGAATTTCGAAAAAAAAAAACATTTGAATCAATCAAGTTTAACATATTTATCAAATGAAGTTGACAAGGATAAGCATCTAATGAACTTAAAAGTATTTTTTTTATGTATCATGTTACATGCTTGATTTTTTTTAAGTCTTGCATATAGAAAAAGAAAACTTATTTGAAGAATTAACATCACCATAATATTGATACTTCTAACTTAAATAAAATTATCTTATGTGAAGAATACTTATGATTTAGATAAAAAAAAACTTATATGTGCGAATATTTTTTTTTTTTTTACTCAAACTGAGATATTCTATAGATAAAATTTACATGTAAAGTAATCATCAAAAGTCTCAATTACATAAGACACCTAAAAAAATTTATCATAATGCAAATAATAATACACTTATTATCAATTGGTGTAATTAATTTTGGGTTTAGGGTTTAAATCATGGTTTTGTGATTAGGCTTTTATAATACAGAATACTCATATAAACCAAACGGATACTAATATGTTCCAGAAACAGCATGATGAAACAGGAAAGAGGCTGAATGAGTAAATGACAATTGTTGTGAAGAATCTAACAAAAGGATGGTCTCTGAACGGGGTTAAACAGTGGATTGTGTAGTAATTTTGTATCATTGGAGGTGTGGAGAAGAAAAAATGGAAAAGAGAGTTGGAATAAACTGTTAATATATTTTGGGGATTCCACTAGGAACGAGAGAACAAGCTGCTAAAGCACATTAAGGGCGGTAATTGCACCCAAAAAAAAAAACATTAAGTGCAGTAATAAATCGAATCTCAAGTGCAATTCGCGTCACAAGCCACACTATTTCGTGCTGTATGTTTTGATTTGATATCCCCATATCAACAAATCAAATCAGTATTATATATCGATAACCCCAAGATGGTGATCTCGTGAGATAGAACAGCGGACAAATTCACCAAAATCCAAATGCATGCAACAAATTAAGGACAATTTATTAGGGTAATTCTTACGCTATTAGGTGGTTTTGTTTCAATCGCCAATATAAAGACATCAAAATTAAGAAACACAAGGAGAACAGAAACCCATCCACCAATGAGGCAGTCTGATATATTTGATTGGAAACAATAGTTCATATTCATAAAGAGTAAACAATCAACAAGGAAAAGCAAAATAAACTATGAACAATGTTCATTCATTCATGATCTTTCTGTGTTCAAGGACAAAATACAGTCTGTGCAATGTCTTCTCAGAAGCACGCATCCAAGAGGCAGCAGCAGCAGAGAGCAGCCAAGCTGCAACAATTTACAAATTCAAACAAATTAGAATCGTTGCGTGGTGTAGAACACAATGTATTCGCAATAAGTTACGAAAGTCACCAAGTCTCTGTTTTCCTAAAAAATGAAATGAGACTGAAAATTTAAGAACTATTACTCCACCTTCTATGTAAAACTGCCATTTTCAAATGTTTTAATTTATTACAAAATATATTTAATTTTAAAAATTAATCAAGTTTTTTATATAACAAACTCATACATTACACATTATATTTGTACAATATGGTTGTACAGAATACCATTTCTCATTTTTTTTTTTTATATATATATATAGTTTTCTAACATGACTTTGAATAAACATTTTTAATTTTAATGTTTTCAAAATAAAAAAATTAATTAATTATTATTAAAGTTTACAGGTCATGGGTTACTTTGTAGACCTAATACTGGCCCCACCCAGAAAAGAGACGGACATCCACTTCGAGTAACGTGCGGGCCGTGACGATGACTCAGAGATAAATAAAACGAACAAGTAACCGCTGACGCACCACCGCCAACTAGGAACGAGTCATCTTGCAGATCGCACTCATTCAATTCAATTACACACACATACATAGGGAGAGAGAGAGAGGGCGCACCAGCCTTCCAAGCAACCAGGGCCGCTTGAATTCCTTTGAGGAGGAGGAGGCTGAGCGTACTGAGGAGCATACGGCGGAGGATATCCCTGAGCCGGATACGCTGGTGGAGGGTAACTTTGCGGCGGGTATCCTGGCGGCGGGTAAGCGTCCTTTCCATAAGTCTCCGGCGGCGGATAACCTATTCAAATGACAAAAAATAATAATAATAATTAAAAAAGAAAAATCCACAATCGCATCACAAACCATCAACATAGACATGCAACAGTTTAAATCTATGGCGTGAGATGAAACCGAAACTAAAAAATTAAACGATGCATAGAGAATTTAAGAGAAATTAAGTATCAGAGAGAGAGAGAGACCTTGCTGCGGAGGAACGCCGACGGGGGGTGGTTGCTGGTTGTAGTAACTCATCGTTGGAGAGGGTGTGAGGGCAGTGTTGTGTTCTGTTTTGCCAAAATATAGATGAAGAGATGGTATTTGCTTTATTTATGGATGGTTTCTTGGTTTTGTAGGTGAGTTTTCCAACTCGGAGGTTGTAACCGAGGATGCCTTTTTTCTCCCTTCTTTGTTTTTTTCTTATTTTTTATTTATTTATCATGGTTTTTCGTAGGAACGAGTGAGCCGTCTTGATCGTCACACGTCATCAATTGTTGCCTGATCGACGGTCCTCATCTCTTCAAGTTGTTTTTCGTTTCCCGTTTTGTTCTTTCTTCTGGTGTATGTATACTGTACTGACTGCATCTACCGTGTGAAATGCGCGTTTGTAAGTCTTGACTTGAGTAACTAGTAACTGCCACTTTTATTTTATTTTATTTTTCGTTTAAATATACATTCATTCCGCCTCCGCGTAACATTTATAATTTAACATTTATAAAAAAAAAAAAAGTTAAAGTATAATTATATTTAATTTTATTCCTACTATTCCTTATTTTTATATAATTATGATGAAGTGTAAATATCAGATTAAATTTGACTATTACTATAAAAGATATAATAAATTTTATGCATAGTATTTAATTTTAATTAATTTCAGTCTTATATTTAATATATTGTAATTTTCAAAAACAATGTTATAATAATAAATGGCAGAGATTAAATACAAAAGTTATGCAAATAAAAAATTAAGTTTAAATTTTAAAATATTGTATATTTTCAGGATATTAAATGTGTTTATTTTCATTTAGAATTTTTGTATGAAACGCTGAGGGAGTTATTAGAATATTATTGTTATCATAAGAGGATACATCATATCACTTGCACAAATACATTTCGTCCTATAGCAAGTTCTTACTCATATTTTAATAAATTGAGGTGAGGACAAAAGAGCAGTCTTACACAGAGAGAGATGACTTTTGATAAATAAATAAATTAATTAAAAAAAAAAAAACACCGAGAGATGGCCAGATGCAGAAGCATACTACAAAAAATAGATTGTCTACAAAAAATAATAAATATGTTTTTGTCCAGATTTACTTTTATCTTATAATTTAAAATTGATTATTTTTTCTATGAAATTTTATTTGTAAGGTTAGATGGGGTATTTTTAAATTTTAATAAAAATTAATAAAAAAATATACGACAAAAATTAAATTAATACATTTTTAATTTTTAAAAAATCAAAACAATTAATTTTAAATTATAGAAACTAAAAGTAAATCTATTCTATAATTCAACTATTAAAAACATATTTAACGTCTAGTATTTTCTATTCCATATGATTAATAGCTCGAGCGTTTTTTTTATTCATTCTCCGGCTAACACTATCACATAATCCTATATATTGATAATATGAAATATTCTATTTTTTAATAAAATATTTTTATTTTTAATTTTATTAATCCATATAACATTCCACAGCGGATATTAGAAAAACCTTTTTTAAAAAAAAACAAAAAGAAAAATGGGCGGGGTGGGTTCTAGAAGGTCCCTTATATTTATATAAGTAAATTCGTAATGTTTGCTTGCAGGGAACGTAGTGTTGATTGAAAATTCGTAACTTCATAAACTGTGTTTATCAAAAATAATTTTAAATCCTTATTGTGTGTTTAGTTTAGTGTTGAGAATGATCAAACTCAAATTTAGACCTTTTAATGTAATTTTTTTTGATGTTATCACATTTATAACGCTAAATCAAACACACACTTAATTTTATAAATCCTCTCATTATTAAATAAAGTAGGTATTTAATTTTTTTATGTTTTCAAGATATTAAATATATTCAATTTTTATTTAATATTTTTTAATTAATATATAGGAGGATTCATGTAACATTAATCGTTTAACAAACATAAAAAATCAATATAGATAGAAAAATCAAAAAATTTATAAGCAGAGAATGCCTATTGGTCGTTATACCAAATCAAATATAGATATCATAATTATACAATAATTATTATGCATAGTATTTTTTATAATAAAAATAGAGATAAATATAAAAGATAAAAAAGTGCGTGATGTGATAAATAATATATTAAAAAATATAAAAATAAAATATATTATATAATTTATCTCAATCAAATATGTATCACCGTCGTCTTAGTTGAATTTCTTGGGTACGTCGTCTAAGACTAAGACCAGAGATCTTTAAAAAAATTACATGTAGTTGAACAACTGGATAATATTGGCCGTAATTTTCTGTACGTTTTTGGTCAACTTCTACCTGAGTCATGTTGAAATGTTATTGATAAACCTTTATTTTATATATTTATTTTGGATATTTAAATGAGTTATTTGACATTTATGGTCATTATTATTATTCAATATCTCACTTATTTTCTTTTATTTTATCACAAAAATAAAAAAGGATATTTGATTAGATAAAAGAGAATATGTGGTGAGATTTGGCAAAAAAAATAAAAATAGATTTGATGAAATAAAAGAAGATTTGGTTATTATAACTCTTATAAAAGGCATCTAGGAGAATCAATTCTGTCAAAGGAGTTTTTCTCTTCTAATATTTCCTAGTAGTTATGAATTTCTTATGAATTTTAGTTTTTTGATTGATTTATATTTTATTATGAGTAACTAATTACCCAGCTAAGGGGCTATGGTGGATCTTAAGTTGTAAACTTGATTTGAACCTGTTTCCCCTTATAAGTTATTGTTTTATTTTTATAATTGTGTTTTCCTTATTGTTTTATTTTATCAAGACTTGATCACCATTTGTAAATTTTATTGGTTCTTTATGCTTTTCTTAATTCATTATCTTGCATGATCATTGGAGTCAGTGTTTTAAGGGAAAGATTGTCAATATTGCATGATCATTGGATATTGATAGTATTAGAATAAGTGATTGGCAATTAGCTTGACATAATTTATAAGGGAAAATTGGGGGGAAATCTAGTAAGCACTTAAGTGAAACCAAATGCCCTTGGCACTAGGGGTGTTCATATCCAATCCAATCCAATGCAAATCGCAAAAACCGAACCGAAAAATCGAAAATCGAATCAAACCGAAATCCAAAAAACCGCAAAAACGGAAATTTTTTTATTGGATTGGATTGGTTTTCGGATCCTATGTTGAAAACCAATTCAATCCAATCCAAACCGAACTTATATATACATGTATTATTACTTATAAAATAATCATATATTTATACTTTTATACATATATATTTATAAAAATACTTATACTAATATATTTTTTATGATTTTATTATCTAATATCATGTTAATATTTCTATAAATATATCAATACAAAACTAGTTTTAATTTAGTTTTCATGCCTCATGTCATTCTTTTTATATAATTTTATATTAATTTTAATAAATGTAAGTTCCAATAAGAAAATGTTTACTATTACTTCATTATTTTATCAAATATTTATTATCGCTTTTAAAAAGCCGAAAACCGATCCAATCCAATCCAATTTAAATTGGATCGGATTTGAAAACATATCAAAACCGATCGGATGATAAAGTGATAAAACCGCAATGATCGGATCAGATGATTTTTGTCTCAAAACCGATCCAAACCGAACCGCGAACACCCCTACTTGGCACTTCCTTAGTTTTTTTTCATTTGATTTATTTTTCATTTATTGTTTATTATTTCTATTCTATTTTATTTTTACTTATGTTTGTTTCTCTTATGTTTCTAGGAGCTTTGACAAAACTGCTTGTACTTTGGATTCCGATAATCATATCCAGGAGTTATCCACCATGCCTTCTAATCAGGGGAGTATATCCTAGTTCCAATTTAGCATTTTATTTACTATTTTTCCTTCCTTTATTTGGTTGCATTGGGGACAATGTTGAGCTCTAGTGTGGGGAGGGTAGTACTCCATTGGGTACCTAATTTGTGCTCATTGAATGCTGAATTGAAAATTGTAAGTCCTCATTAATAATCTGGTGCTCATTTTAATTTGGATTATGAATTACTCATTATTAAGGAACCCAATCTTTTTGGTTAACAAATGCATTATTAAAAAGAAAAGGGAATAATTAATTGAAAAGCTATAAATCAGCATAAAATTCCCTATCACTTTATTATGCATTGGATTAGCTTCTAAATATGAGATTTGTGCCAAAAAGGGGGTTTGAAATAATCTTAATATTATCCCCTCTATTCTTGTATGAGTGATTCTTCTCTTAGATTGTGTACTACAGAACTTGACTTGCAACCATTTTGAACCTATGCATTTCATTGTATGTTTGAAAATGATTAAGGCACCTTAAGAAATTATTCTTCTGGGCATAAGAGATTTGTGCTTTTATATCCCTTAGTTGCCCATTTTGAGCTTATTTGCTATATGGATTTCTTGGTACCCTTACAAAAAGAATTATTTTCATTCTATGTGATACTCTTCAAAATGTGAATGGAGCACTTTAGAAAAGGGAACTACTTTGGGAAATGAAAAAAAAAAGGAAGAAGAAGAGTAAGAAGAAGGGAAAAAAAGAAAGTACCTTCCTCTCTTAAAAAAAAAGAAAAAAAGGCGAAAGAAAAGAAAACGTAAAGGGAAGAATACTTGGAAGGAGAATTAATGTGAATAAATTTGTTTTTTTCTTCTTGGTAACAGGGCAAAGAAACAAAATCAAACAGAAGAAAAAGAACTAGACACGAGTAAAGCAAACTCCTTGAGCATTCTCCTGCAGGAGAAGAGAAAGCCCATCAGGGGGGTCTGCTAAATTAACCAGATAAATCTCACTTGTTGCTCCCATTTTAGCCATGAAATCTGCACAATGATTGCCCTCTCTCAGGGTATGATGCAGGGAGACAATCCAGTCCCTACTCATAAGCTCTTTGATTAGGCCAATAAGAGTGGCTAGTTGATGAAAGTTAGAAACTCTTTGCTTGATACATTTAACTGCTAGATTGGAATCAGTCATGCACTTGATATTACGCAGATTTCTGTTCCAACATATGCGAAGACCGTCTAGGATAGCTATCAACTCTACTTCAAGGATATCCACATCCTTCAAATGTTTTATTTAAAGAGTTATTGTTTTATTTAATTAGTCCTTGTTTATCTTTTTATTGGTTACCCATCCTTTTATGTTTTCTCCATGGCCACATTACAACCCATAAAAGACCTTTTGATTCTTGCACGCACTAAAAGTTGGTTAAGGTATGGTTAATAATCAAGCCTATGATAGTTCACTTTCTTTAGAGAAGCTGAGTGAATTTTTCCTACACCCTTAAACACTTTTGAGAGTGGTAAGAAGAGCGCCCTTATTTGATGCAGAGTTTAATTTTAGGGATTCAAAAACCTCTAATTGGGCTAACATTTAATTATTTCTTTAGCATTGAAAATTGTGCATTTGTTACAAGTTATTTTATAATGGGTTCCTTGACTATATGTTTTTTATTACCTATTACTTAAGTTTTAACCTGGATTATTGCTTGAGGACAAGCAATGCTTAAGTGTGGGGAGGTAAAAACTTTTTGTAAGTTTTATCTACGGGCAAGTGTATCCGTCGATTAGAGTAAAATGAAGTATTTAAAACCCCAAGTATCGTCCCACATAGATTAATTAACAAATATTAAATTAAATCTTTAATAATGAGATAAGAAATAAAGAATATGGTTTGATATGTTTGTTGAACTTAAATGGAGAAAGAGAGAGAGAGAGAAGAAGTTGAACAATGGAGATAGCAATAACAACAAGGATTTAGTTATGGAAGTGCCAAGGACATTTGGTTTCACTAAGTGCTTACTAGATTTTCCTCCAATTTTCCCTTATAAATTATGTCAAGCTAATTGCCAACCACTTATCCTAATACTATCAATACCCAATGATCATGCAATATTGATAATTTTTCCCTTAAAACACTATCCCCAATGATCATGCAAGATAATGAATTAAGAAAAGCATAAAGAACCAATAAGTTTGTTAATCTAATAACTGATTGGAAACCTGGGATTAAGACTGATCCTACAAAACCCTAAATCCAGTTTAACTTATAGATCCATTAATTGAGAATGGTACGATCGCCTATTACCCAACTAACTAAGATTTACCAAGGGTGATCAAGTCTTGATAGAATAAAACAATAAGGAAAACACAATTATAAAAAGAAAACAATAACTTATAAGGGGAAAACGGGTTCAAATCAAGTTTACAACTTAAGATCCACCATAGCCCCTTAGCTAGGTAATTAGTTACTCATAATAAAATATAAATCAACCAAAAAACTAAAATTCCTAAGTAACTACTAGGAAATACTAGAAGAGAAAAACTACTTTGACAGAATTACTTCACTCCAAGAGTTTCTCAAATCGTTATTGTAAAAAAACAACGCTCTTGAAGAACCTTGAGAAGACGAGAGAATAGAAGGGTCAATAGCTGGATGATATCATTGATGATTCTCCTAGATGCCTTTTATAAGAGTTACAAGTATCTCTTTTTCTTGACCAAATCTTAAAGATTCTCTCTTCATCTCACCAAATCTTCTTTTATTTCATCAAATCTACTTTTATTGGTCAAATCTCACTACAGATTCTCCTTTATCTAATCGAATTTCCTTTTTTTATTTCTGTGATAAAATAAAGGAAAATAAGTGAGATATCAAATAATAATAATGACCATAAATGTCAAATAACTCACTTAAACACCCAAAATAATTTTATAAAATAACGGTTTATCAATTATTAACTTATTATAGTTTTTTTTTTTATTAAATGGAGGGCCAAAGCCCAAAAAACTACACAAGGATTGTGCGCTCGAAGGAAACTCCTACAACATCTTGCCAAAGGAGATTACTAATAACAGATGATGAGGGATCCTGAATCATGTGGGTTCCATAGGGGAGGTTGAGACCAATATTAACTAATCTATCCGCTACTTGATTAGCCCCCCTAAAGACATGGGAGATAACAATTGTGGGCTGGCTGAACAAATGATTTCTAATGGACTGAACAAGTTGCCTACAATGATGCTCTGGATTGCAGCCTTTGTTAATCAGGTTTACTCCAACTTTAGAGTCAAGACTCGATCCAAAGTTGATTAAACCCTCTATCCTTAGCAATACTGATGGCGGTGAAAATCCCACAAAGCTCAGCATTATTGATGGAAGTGTATCCTAGTCTTCTAGAAAAGCCAAGAATCCAGCCTCCAAGTGCATTCCTGAAGCAGCCAACACAAGAAGCCACATCCCCATTATTACAAACAGATACATCCACATTGCATTTAATGGTATCCTGAGGGGGAAATTGCCAACGCACTAACTAGGGGGAGTGATTTTCTCTCTATATATTTTAAATAAAAAAGAAATTGTGGGTAGTTATTTTTTGTAAAAGTAATCAACTACTTACTTTTTTAGGAAGCTAAAATCATTTCATCAGTGTTTGATAAGGTAATTTTTTAAGGCCGCTATTAGCTTTTCCTGATTAGGTAGAACTTTTTTAAAAAAGCTTCATTACTAGCCAAAAAATTATTACTTGTATGTCATTATTATCCTTAAACAAGACTCATTCATCATTATTTAATAATCAATGATGTACCTGTATGTCATTTTACCATATTCAGACCAAACACTTTCAATCAAACAAGTCAATTTTTTCAGCTTCCCGCTTGCTTTTAAGCTTTCTTCTAGTTTTCTAGTTTTCATCTAGTTTTTCAGTTTTTATCTAATTTTACCAAACACACTCATAGTTATTAAAAATTAAAATTTAATACAAGGATAAAATCGTCTAGTGAAATGTGGAAACCAATCGTCTAGTGAAATGTGGAAACAATTAAAAGAGTGGTATTCCCTTTACTAACAGTATAGCTAGATTATTATTATAAGTTCTAAAACTATTCTTCTAAATATTTAAGGGCCGTTTGGGGTAATTGTGAGTTTTCAATTTTTTTATTTTCAAAAAATTTCAACTAAATTTTTATAATTTAAACTGAAAACTAAAAATCACTTTTTGTGGTTTTTAAAATAAATTTTTTGAAAACAACAAAAAAAGGTTTGTAATTTTTAATTGTAAAAATTTGGTTAAAATTTTTTAAAAACTAAAAATTAAAAACCCGTAATCACCCCAAAACCGTTATTGATAAATTTGTATCTTTGTCTTGCACTCAAACTTATTGTTAACTTTCTATACACACTACAATTGGTATTGATTTTCCAAAAAGACATAATTGTATCCAGAAGATCAGTTGTGATAAGATCCGTATTAATTGTTTTGGGTATTCTAATAGTAAAGAGGAAAAATTCAAGTCTGAATATCAATATGACTAATTTTATTATTTTATTAATAGGCAAAAAAAAAATAACCTTAAGGATGATTGTTAGACCATAAATTTTTAATTAATCTTATAACATCACATGATTTTAGAATGCTAAAATATATTACTACCTCCTTTCTCATTGGACATATCTTTTCACCTTAGATTGAGTTTTGATAAGATTACTTTGCTTCCTCTAACATTCTTTCTTCTTCCAGCGTCTTACCATAAAAAACCTAGAAGATGTATCTAAGCCCAAGCTGATTTTTCATTTACATTAAGGTAAGCAACTTATTGTGTTGTTTTAATATATCTATTTCTATAAGAAGATATATTCATCTTATAGCTATGTTGAATTTTATCAAACTTGATATTGCTTTAAGCGTTTAATAATGTCAATGTCACTTATGCTTCCCTGTTTCATGCCCTGCCATACATACTTTTTTGAAAGCATCTATTTAGATCTTCTTGATTTGGCATTAAGATGTCTTGCTTAATTATTTTTAAGACTCGGTATTGATAAATTTCAAGTGCATGATAAATTTGATAACACTTATCATGTATGATAAATTTCATAAACCAGAAAGGTAAGCGAATTGAAAGTTTTAGGCAGAGAGAATAATTTCAATCATAGGCTCTAATGTCTAAGGTCCTACAGTGGATGGAAGTTGTGAATCTTTAGCCAATCCCAATTTTTCTAATAGTGTAAACTATTAGGAAGAAGCCACAATAGTTAGGCATCTATAAGATGCCTAAATCAACAATGTGGTGGTAAGGATTGAGTTGATGAGACGTTCTAGTGTGATGTAGCTTTAGGTAGAACTGCAAAAGCCCGTGAATGGATTATTTATACCCATTACTCTTTGATTTTTATTTATTTTTAATTTTTGTATTTTGGTGAGTGGTGGTGTGACCTTCTGATTAAGTATTCTACCAATATCTTCAAACTTCAACTATTATATAATATGCTCAAGTTTTAACAACAAATCATCTATTCCTGCTTGGGCTTCTTCTTTTTTTCTGATTATGTGGGGATAATAATAAGACCTACTTGAAAAGTTATTTTGATAATTTTGGTCATTTCTGTTTACTTCATTTTGTAATGATGCAAAACAATATATGCATTATTCTCTATAAGTTATCTGTGGGGATACAAAATTTAGAAAATGATACATAAGATATATATTTTGTATATGTAGATGTGCATTATATGCAATAATTTGAGTCACTATGGAATCTACCATGTTTTTATGTGAGGGAATCAATGATATATACTAGATAGAGTGTATATTAAAATAATCGTCTACAATTCAACTTTTGTTAAAATAGTAAGCAGCTCAAAAGTTGAGGTTGATAGCTTTGAGTTTAGGGTTAAAGATCAAGCGAGTTTTGAAACAAGGAAAGAAATTTTAATCGGATATTGCTTTTTGCTTCTTAATAAACAAGTAGCCAGCTAGGAATAAAAAACAAAATGAAGAGAACAGTGTCGTGCAGTGATAGAGATCAAACACCAAAATCTGAATAGGAAATTCACAGTAGAATATGCTATATATGAAAGCGGCAAACTATGCAATTTTGAGCAAGTACATAGCAACAAATAGAAACAAAGACAATTGATATGTTGTTTGGATAAGTAGTGTTGTATTTTGATGCATACATGGAACCTCCTAGGAAGTTGTGGCACATATAGAGTGGATTTTGGGCTAAAAAAAAGATGTAATTTGAGATAACACTTGCGGCCTGCATCAGCCTTTGGTAATGTACTTTTAAAGGTCCATACTCCAAGGTGCAATCGTGTGTCAATGCTACTTGAATTTTATCAAACTGGATAAGGCTTTAACATGTCTTGCTTGATTAGTTTTAGCCATGCATATTACTTTTTACCTTAATAGTGGCAATGTGGCATATCAGAAACCAACTTTAATGTTTATACCCCTTTCAATGATAGCATTGATCTACTCAGTGGCTGAGCAAAGAACTCCTATCTTTGATTCTTGGAAACAAATTTGTTTGTGAACTAAAGCCAAGTGTGTAGAAATTGTTAGATATATGTATAGACATTCATTCATTAGAGAATTTTATTGATGTATATTTTCATAATAAAATGTGTATATCCTTTGAAGGCTAAATTTTTATAAAACTAATGTATACTTCCACAGGAGATTCCCATTAGTCCAACCCTGTTTTGGCCACTGTGTTGTAGACTTGTAGCGCATATCTATTTCACACAATGTTACTCTATTTACGAGACACATGTTTCAGCCTCTGTATTTTATATTACCCGTTATCAGCTTATTATTAGTCCTTTTCCAAATCCTACCTCTATTCATAGCTCATCCAGTTTTGATTTGAGTTATTTGAGTTTTGAGCATGTTTAAGTGTAAAAGTAGCTTACTTTTCATTCACTATCTTTCATGTATCGACACTCCAATGCACAACTATTTTAAACAACGTTCACCGAGTTAATTTTAATTAAGAGTCAATATTCTTAGCTCTTGCATTTTATCAGTAGGTTTGTAATTTTACTTGGTAAGTGTAAACATTTGTTATGATGGTATTGAAGGCAATAGCCAATGTTTACTATCGTTAACTAAATGTATTCCGTAGCCTGCGATTAACTGTCATCATATGACTATCTCAATAAAATTTATTTAACTCTCGTGCATTGCACATGCTAATTACACTGGTTTATGACAAACTAGCCATAATTTTTTGGATTATAAATGCCTCCAAAAGGAAAAAAAAAAAAACTAAATTAAGTGCATGTACTTTTTCTCCTCTGCTTTTGGATTGTAAATGCCTGAATTAGCCCTCATCTCTCTCCTTCTCATCAATTAGAGGAATAAATTAATCCACCCGTCTCAAACTTAATGCATCCTAACTCTTCTATTTAATCATAATTGGAATTCGTTATAATTGCATAAGGTTAAATATGTTTTTAGTCCTTGAAATATAGTTAATATTTGATTTTAGTTTCTATAATTTAAAATTGATGGTTTTGGTCCTTCAAAAATTGAAAATACATTAATTTAGTGTTTATCGATAAAAGTTCATGGTTAATCCGTAGCAAAATATGTATCAAAACTATGCAATACGAATTGAATTGATGTATTTTTAATTTTTCAAGGATTTACTAAAATTACTGGTTTTAAATTACAGGAATTAAAATCAAATCTTGACTATATTTCAGGGACTAAAACACATATTTAACCCAATTGCATATCTCTTATTTTTCTTTTTGGTCCATCCCATATATATCTTCTATTATTATTATTATTATTATTATTATTATTATTATTATTATTTTAATTTGTTTTCTTGTTATATACTATGCGTTTAGGTGGTTCTTGTTTGAGAACTATGGTAGACATGAAAAATTAGTGTGTTAGGTAATCAAGCAGGAGAGAAGTAGTTTCATTTTTTAAAGGAAATCTTTGATTTGATGCAGATACGAAAAAATAAACAAATTTTTTAAATGCATTATAAAATTATTAATATATTTATATAATATTTTCAGTGTCAAGTATGTCAACTTTTGTTTATTACAATATAATTATGACAATAAAAACACTAAACCCATAACCTTATAGAAACTACTAAATTCACTTTTCAATGATTTTAGTGACTTTCAAATAAGTATTATCTGAAACATATTTCTCTCGACAAAAGTCAATTGAATAAAGAGTGTTTTTGAAAAAATTAATTGATAAAACTAGTTGGTAGCCGATAAGTTAGTTTATAGCTGATAAGCTTTTAACTTATAAGCTTTGAGCTGATAAGTTAGCTTATTGGATTAGATGTGTTTGATAGAACTAGCTCATAAGTTAGTTAATAGAGTAAACTAGCAAATCGGTTCCTGATTCTGTGGGGACCATGCAGTTTAGTCCCTGACTTTGCTAAAATAGCACTTTAGTCCTTACTTGTAAAAAACACATGCACTTTAGTCCCTAAAGTGCATATTTTTTAATAAAGTGAAGGACTAAAGTGCATGTTTTTAGTAAAATAAGGACTAAAGTGCATGCGTTTTTAACAAAGTACGGACTAAAGTGCTATTTTAGTAAAGTCAGGGACGAAACTGCATGGTCCCTGCAGAGTCAGGGACCGATTTGCCAGTTTACTCTAGTTAATAAATGTAAAATGACATAATTATATAAGTTTTATTACATAAACTCTATTTGTGTTTTCTAGTTAAAAAATATATAATTTTTTATTTTTTAAAAAGTAATTAAATTCTTATTAAACCTTTTAAGATAATATAAAAAAATTTCATAAAATAGTAAAAAGAAAATAACAATTTAATTAATTCGTATTTTTTTAAATTACTTATTATATATATAGGTAATAATAGGTAAAAAATTGAAAGGTTTTTATCATTAAAATTGAAAATAGGTAATAATAGATAAAAAAATTAAAAAAATAAGAAAAATGTATTAAAATATAAGGGATAATAATGAAAAAAAAATAAATAAGCTACAAGCTAACTGAAGTAGCTTGTAGCTAGCTTATAAGTTAGAAGCTTATAAATAAGTTACTTTGAAGTACCTTACCAAACACTTTTATGGTGGTCAAATTAATTTATAAGTTAATTAAATAAACTAATAACTAGTTTATTGATCTTGCCAAATACACTCTAATAAGGCTATGGCATAGCAAACACAGTATCTTGATTAAGAAGTAATTACAACCTCTAACAGAAGAATATTCTGGCACCATGCAAAAAGGTGTTGAACAATTGACGCAACGATATAAACATTCCACGTTTGGTATTCCAACACTTGACCTCTGGGAATGTATATAGTTGCATAATATTAATGAGTATAATATTAGAACAATAACGCAAAACACACGAAACAATAACAGTACTAGGGGTACCAACAGGATTCAAATATTATATGCTCAATTTCTTAACCAAAATTTCGGGTTCAAATTATGTGAAATGAAAAATCTTAGAAATTTTGATAGAGAGAGTTAATCACATATATTCCCTATTGACAATCTTATTCTCAGAGCTTGTTTGGACGTTTCATATTTTTCATGTTGTTTGGCTTCACTGATCAAAACGCACGTTTGAGTTCTGAAATTTGAGTTTGCAAAACGCAGGTTTTTGTAGTTTCTGCGTGTGAAACTTGAGTTTCTCAATATTTACTTTCTTAAACTCACGTTTGCAGCAAACTATCCAAACATGAAATCATGTTTACTTATACTCAAGTTTATCATAAATCACGTTTACTAAATCCACGTTCAAAGTTTGCAAACGCTAATCCAAACGCACACTCATTCTTCCCGAAAATATATTTAGTGGAGATCAAACTCAGAAACTCTACCCGCAATCTCAACTTATATTACTACCTGAGTTCGAACTCTTTAATTGTGATAATAAATGTTTCGACTAAAACAAAATTATCTCCCACAAAATATTCACATGGATACAAAAAATTTAGTACTAGTGATAGCAGTATGCTAAGCTACCATTTACCAACCACAACAAACCAAATAAGGTGACCTCCTCATAACTGCAGCCAGAGAAAATGACACTGCCCTCTCTCGGTTGAAAATGAAAGACGCATTGGAAAAGCTTTGCTCCTTGCGGGCACACGTTACTAGAGTCACAACGTCCCTGCCTACCCTTCCTTTCCTCACTCTCACTCATCATTTCCATTCTTTTCTCTGAGCATTTCATATCAGACAAAGTACACATCTGTTTTCTTTATTCTCTGCACTATAAGAAACAGAGAAAACAGAGACAGACTCAACAAACAAGAGAGAGAGAATGGCACCAGGAGGAGGAAAGGTTGATGAGCTCCTACCCCATCCTGTGAAGGATCAACTTCCCGGTGTTGATTACTGTCTTACCAGCTCTCCCTCTTGGCGTACGAGCTAACCCCTTTTGCTATTTACCCTTTATAGTTAATACCCATTTTTTCTTGAGGCTCAAGTTTTTAGCTTTCTTTGAATGATTTGATTGCAGCTGAAGGGATTCTCCTTGGATTTCAACACTACCTGGTTATGCTTGGTACCATCGTCATTGTTTCCACCATACTTATCCCCTTAATGGGTGGTGGCAATGTAATGCAAATTTTCGAGTTTTCTAAACAATTTCATGTGCTTTTTTTTTGTTTACTCGTTGTTTGAACCCAATTATTCTTCTTCTGAAAAACCTTAGGTGGAGAAGGCTGAAATGATACAGACTCTACTTTTTGTTGCTGCCATAAAAACACTGTTGCAGACGTGGTTTGGGACTCGGCTTCCAGTGGTTGTAGGGGCATCCTATGCGTTCCTCATTCCTGCTATTTCCGTCGCTTTCTCTTCCAGGATGAGTATATTTCTAGATCCTCATCAGGTTAGTGTGTCCATGTCACTGTACAAGAGAGTTTACTTGGAAATTAATGGATTTTCATTAGCATGGAGAAAAATGTTGGTGCATGTTACTGATGTCAATTGATTCTTGATTGTATTTTTCAGAGATTTAAACAATCCGTGAGAACCATACAAGGGGCACTTATTATTGCATCATTATTTCAAATCATTGTTGGCTTTTTTGGATTCTGGAGGATTTTTGCCAGGTAGAATAGTTACATGATACTTGAGAGAAAATGAGAATGTTTTTTATCATTATTGTGTGTTTTGCTTCGTTGAAGAAATCAGTTGCATTTTGGTAGTAGAAGAACTCAGTTATATTAACTATTGATATTGATATGGCAGGTTTCTCAGCCCTCTCAGTGCGGTTCCCCTTGTCACTCTGACTGGCCTGGGACTCTTTGCTTTCGGGTTTCCAAGAGTACATACTACATACATTGTGCTTCTTTATGCACATTGGTGCTTAATCCCTTTCATATGATTATAGTCTTTGGTTTTCCTTCTATTCTTGTAGTTGGCAGATTGTGTTGAAGTTGGTATCCCTGCATTGGTTATTCTGGTCATCCTGTCCCAGGTATGCTACTTTCTTTACTACTCTCTCTCTCATCCATTTCAATTTAATTCTTTTGAAATACTAGTAAAGCTACAATATAGTAAAGGCAGAAAATGAAAACTCTGATTTTTTAATATATTATCCAAATTCCTACCAAGTAGGTTACTTGAATATATGCATGACCTGCTTCTTTTTAACATTTCTATCTGCATAATGTACTTGGCTTGGCTGACTCTTGAATAAAATTTAAGTAGGAAGGTTGAGATAGTGGTAATGTAAGATATGATTGCCCTTGTTATCTTATTCTTATAGATCAACATTTCAAATTGATATTTCTACTCTTGTTAAATCAATGTCCTTGCAGTATATTCCCCAAAAGTTGAAATCAAGAGGAGCTGATCGATTTGCAATCATAGTCTCAATTGGAATTGTATGGGCATTTGCTGAGATTTTGACTGCAGCTGGAGCATATAATAAAAGATCACCAAAAACTCAATTAAGTTGCCGTACTGATCGATCTGGATTAATTAGTGCTGCTCCTTGGTCAGTCCTAAGTACCTTGCTTGTGCTTTAAAGAGTGCTTTCAAAGCCATGTATAATAATATTTTTTTGGCATATTAGATGATATCTAGGGCTACAAAGCATAAAACTAGACATAGAGATAGTTTGTTTATAACTAAATACAAGGAATTGAATATGTTCTGTATGCCTCTTGCTCCTTTATCTAATATATATATTTAGCATCTGCATAGATGCCTGGTAATTTGCTACTTGTAAATTCATTCATATGGATGATCATCTAAAAAGCGTTACTTTTTAATTAGAATTCTCTCCATTTGTGCAGGATAAGAGTTCCATATCCATTTCAATGGGGACGCCCTTCTTTCAATGCTGGTGATACTTTTGCAATGGTTGCTGCTTCTCTGGTTGCAATTGTAGAGGTTCACTTTAGTCTTTCTTTTTATTTTGTTTTTAACATAGACAAACTTGGGTGGGATGGTTGTTATATTTCTTATCACAAATGCTAATGCTAGCTATATTTTGTACATGACAATTATGTGTGCCATGATCAGCATAGCATGACTTTGTGAACTAGACATTTTGACTTGAGAAAATTCTCCGGGAACTACCCTTGTTCTTTTTATATTTTCCTCTTGTAATTTGACATTTTCTTTCCTTTTGGATATACTTATAGTTTTGTCCTTTTCATTCTCTGAGGGCAGTCAACTGGGACATTCATTGCAGCATCAAGATTTGGCAGTGCAACCCCTGTTCCACCCTCTGTCCTTAGCCGTGGTGTTGGCTGGCTGGTACTATATGATTATTTGACATTACATCTGTATGTGCATTTACCTCTGAAAAACATGACTTATATGTTTAAGTTTGATGACTTCAGGGTGTAGGTACTCTTCTGGATGGCTTCTTTGGAACAGTAACTGGATCTACTGCATCAGTGTACATTTTTTTACCTTTAAAAATCATCTGTCTAGCTGTTGTGAAATAATTCTTAGGCTAAGGATCTAAGCTGTTCTGACTCTAACCATAAGATGAGCTGCTAATATTCTTGCTAGCCAGTAGTTGTATTTTTATCCGGAAATGATACTTAAGATGTTGCCCTATTAACCCAATATAAGAATAATATTGCTGCCTACTAAATGTGTCTGACCTTGGAGAATTTATCTGTTACTATTATATTAAAAAAAATTATCTAATTATCTTTCCTTTCATTTCCTTGGGATGAAGTGAAAATGCTGGACTCTTGGGTTTAACACGAGTTGGAAGTCGGAGAGTCATTCAAATATCAGCTGGATTCATGCTTTTCTTCTCTATTTTAGGTGTTGCATCCCCTTCTGTAAATCTCTATACATTCAGATATGTGGGTGAAAGCTAAACATGTCATACTTGTTTGTATTGGACAATTTGTTCATTCCTAAGCCTTTGTTGGAATATCTAATGACAGTTGGAATAGAATGAAACGAAATAAAATTACCATAAAATTGTTTTTGATATTTCGTGATTGGAATGAAGGATTGTTTTCATTCCACTGTTTGAGAAGTGAGTAGAATGGTAAAAAAAGAAAAAGATCAATAAACAATAACTTAATTTCATCCCATACATGCCAAATCCAGGGAAGATAAATAGAAGTATTTGATAGAATAGGATGAAATATATTCCATCAAATTCTATTCATGACTCATGATTTTAAGCAATTCAAACCCTGATAGCTTATGTTATTCCCTTCTCTTCCATTTTATCCCTTTCTGTGAATCCAAACATGGCCAAGTTATTTAAAGTCAAACTAACTTTGGCTTTACATGTGTTATTTTGTTGACCATATTTTTTTACTTATCCAGGTTTGTGCTTATCTGTCAGGTAAATTTGGAGCAGTTCTTGCTTCAATACCACTGCCAATTATAGCAGCTCTGTACTGCGTTCTCTTTGCCTATGTGGGTATGTGTGATTTATCTGTATGGTCAGATACTTAAAAAATAATTTCATGTCATTTAGGGATTATAATTGTACCATCTTTGTGTATACATTAAGTGAGAATCTAACCTATAAGTTAGTCATGTAGAAACCCAAACCCGTTTGGGTCATGCTAATTTCACTTATAGTTGGTGAAATTATGTCTGGTTTGATTGCAATGTTTCTTTTATGATGAAACAGCATCAGCTGGCCTTGGTTTTCTTCAGTTCTGCAATCTAAATAGCTACAGGTCAATGTTCATCATTGGCTTTTCTCTCTTCATGGGTCTATCTGTTCCACAATATTTCAATGAACATCTGTTGCTATCTGGGCATGGCCCTGTCCATACTGGCTCCACTGCTGTAAGCTTATCTTATTCTTAACTGAAAACTTGCCTTTTCTTTTGCCATAGACATATTTAATTCTTATGAGTTCATTGTGGCTCTCAATTTGCAGTTCAACAATATAGTGCAAGTGATTTTCTCATCCCCAGCAACTGTGGCAATTATAGTTGCTTACTTGTTGGATTCCACTCTGAGTCGTGGGCACAGCTTCACTCACCGAGACAGTGGGAGGCACTGGTGGGAAAAATTCAGAAACTTCAATCAGGATACTAGAAGTGAAGAATTCTATTCACTGCCTTTGAACCTCAACCGATTTTTCCCTTCATTATGAGTGCACTTCAATTTCAAAAAGAACAAGAAAAAATATAGCATTCTCTTCTCTTGATAATAGGTACAGCAAAAAACAATGGCAGATTATAACAATACTGGCTAGCATGTAAGTTTTTGTCATACACATCAATGACACTACTTGAAAGTGAATTTGACATCTCCTTTTGTATTAGAAATCTACACACACCATACCAAAGAGTTGAGATTGTCCCTAGTAATAGGGATACTTGTGACTAAACCCCGACTAGTAATAGGGAATACATGTGATTAATAAAAAAAAAAAAATCACACACGACACAGTCCCCTTGTTTTTTTTCCCAAGTCCATACATCCTAAGTCCATACATCCTGATGTTTTTACTTGGGCCTGCAATTGAGTTCAAGCCCAAGGTGGCATACACGTGGAATTAGACATGGTAAGGATTAAGGAACATGAGAGACCAAGAAAAATAGAGGGGTGGGGGTTAAAAATGAAAGCTAAAAGGAATTTGCAAATACAAGAGTACTAAAGCAAAGGTAAAAGTTTAATTTGCAAATCCAACATGGTAATGTGTGTGCAGGAATTGAATTGGACTTGAAATAAATATATGGCCTTTTTGTAAGAGGCTTATTTAGTAGCGGCCAAGACTACTAAAGTTAGCGGGCCCATATGGCAGCCATTGTTAAGCGTGCGAGAATCACGCTCCCATGTTATCAGGATATGATATATATGTGTGAAAAACAACAATAATTTAACTTCAGAGAAGGGTTGATGTAAAAAGAGCTAGCCCCACTATGATGTGGATGTTCTGGCTCAAACAGGATTGCCTCCCTTGGAGGATACCTGTGGTTAAAAAAAAAAAAGATTGATGTAAAAAGAGCTAGTCCCACTATGATGTGGATGTTCCCGACTCAAACAGGATTGCCTCCCTTAGAGGATACCTGTGGTTAAACAAAAAAAAAGTTTGACTTGTCATATATGCATGGGCTATTTGCTTATTTAAATTTAGTATTTCAAATTATATATATTTATTTCATATGCTTGAATTTAAAATCTTTTACTCAATGTGTAAATTATTATTTCATTTGATTGATCTAATTTTTAATATTTAGATATTAGAGGATAAATAAAAAATTTTATTTTAACATAAATATTAATGATAATTAATTTGATTTAGGAACTTAATTTGAATGTGGATAATTAATTTATTTAAACTCAATATACTAATATTAAATAATAAAAGATAATTTGAATTTGAATTACAATTATTAAGTTGTTTAAATGTTATTTCCTGATTTTTTTAATTTATATCTATAACTCCTTTTCCCCCTTCTAAAGTGAACTTTTGATTTAGAGTAGACAAATCCTGCTAGATTGGTAGGGTTGAGGTTTCAATAAAAATGACAGAGATTATGCGATAATGATTTTATTAAGTTTATGTTTTTTTTTTATTATGGTTAAATTTTAGTCATGATACTTGAGAGGTGAAGAAAGGAGATTACAAAAGAGATCGAAAAATAGAGAGCCGGTCGCCTCTCAGACAGAAAATACACAAGGCCCCCTTTGATAAAATTATGAAAACACAACCATATTAAAAAAAAAAAAAATACCGCTAGTTTGTTTCGAGAAATTCCTTTTATTTTTAGTTTTTTACTAATATTTATTAAAAAATATTATTTTAAATGTATTTCTTGTTTTTAGAATTTTTACATATAATAATAAAAACAAAACAGTATTTCTATTATTTCCTGTTAGAAAAATAAAAAGACAAAAGGAACACAACTAAAATGTGTGATAAATATAGTATACATACGATACGTGTACAAACAACAACTAAGAAAAATAATTGAAATATGTTTATAATGTAATTCAATCAATTTTATCATTTACAATAAGTTTAAACAAATCTGTATTGATATGATTTTTAATCCTCTTATTGTTTTACAGTGTATAAATAAAAATGAGAATGTTAGGTTTTGATCATAAATTGACAACCAGATAAATAGTCGAGTAAAATTTTAAATAATAAATATTTAAAAAAATCAATTCAACTGTGTGAACTATGGGACAATTGGTTTATGACTGATTCTTTAATTCAATAAATTATGTGTAGACAGGGCACAAATTGAATTATTCTGTCAAGGGTCAAAGACTTTTTGCAACTTTGGTTTTTAACGGGGACAGCTCTATAAATTATGCATAGGACGGTGATAATATATGAGTCTACCAAATATAAGTGGAGCTAGGGATTTTATTCCCAAAATTTGGTTGTGTTAAAGTAAGAAAGGTCGATTAAATCAATGGTTTTGAATTCCAACCTTGCCAATACAGTTATAATCAATATTTTAAGAAAGAGTGTCAATTTGGGCCCATTCAATCCATTCAAACTGGCGCACAACAGGCCAACACATTTTCACGCTGCTTTGTGGCCCTTATTTTCCCACCCCCATTTTTGTTATTCCCACCCCCATATTTTTCCTCCCAATATACCCCTCTCCCTCCTCCCTCCCCCATTGTTACCCCATTCTCCTGCCCAGCTCCCCTCCAATTCCCCTTTCCGCCTCCCTTCCCCTTCCCCTTCCCCTTCCCCTTCATCCCCCTCCCCTTTTCTATAAAAAAAGAACGGAAAAATTAATTTATGGATACAATTATTCGTAAGTTTTTTTTAAAAAAAAAAACTTATGAATACAGTTGTTCAGGAACCAATTCCGGACAATCCGGACAACGGTGTCCGTAAGTATTTTTTATTTAGGGTGTCCGTAAGCATTGTCCGTAAATCAATTAATTGAAGAGCAATTTGAGGTTTTGTAATTTTCCAAAAAATAAAGAGGGGTGGAATAGCAAAAACCCCGATGGGAAAAGCAAAGGGCCTGCATTGTGCTTGCTCAAACTAGTGACTGGCTGAAATTTTGTTGTCCATGGACCAAACAAGCTAGCCCATAAGCCACTCACTTTTTAAAAATAAATCAACTCATATAATAAATTAATAATTTTTTTAATTATTATGAACTAAATTTAAATTGTAGATGTAATAAATTATATTTCACATTATTCTATAGTTTTATTAATAGAATAAAATATAATAAAATTATCATATTATACTATGAAATAACAAAAAACGCTACATACTGATGAAAATAAAATAAAGTGTGGTAATTGTAACAATTAACAAATGTTAGAAATAAAAAAGAGTTTAATATACATAGAATATTAACCTTAAAATTGATACTAATAACATATGTGTTAGATTTATCACTTATAATTTTATCAATTATAAAAAAATGAACAATAAAAGAAAAAAAGTTGGGTCAATGGATTGATTCAACCCTTATTGGGCAACTCAAAATTCTAGTTAGGTTGAGTTGGGACAAAATTAATTCGGGTTTGAAATCCTCTTTACTGAACTAATTAGACCAACCTATCCTGGACCAATTACCAATCGAAATTGTTAGTCGGTTTAGATTTATTACAACCATGAGAAGTATGAATTGATAACTATAAGGAAAAATATGGGCAATTGAGCATGAAGAAATATAGTGATCATTAAAAAACATTTTTTTCAAGCTACTGATTATGCAAATAAGGCAAATTGGGGTTGACCAAGCGTTTGGAAGATGCCCGGAGCATCAAAAGTATTAAAGTCAAATTATACACTTATCTCTCTCTATATATATATATTTTATAAAATTAACTTGAACATTAATATTAATGTTGTATTTATAAAATAAAACATATGGAATACTAAACATCTCTTATAATTAATTCATATCATACAATTAATATTATTAAATATTGTAACTATTATATATAACATTAAATATTATGACAAATATTAAATTCTAAATGTAAAATACTCATAAGTAATATTATTAATTCTAAGGTAAATGAAATACTTGATCTTATAATTAACTATAAATTTAATTTAATATTTAAATGTCACAACTACTTATGATTATATTTTTAATTTAAAATATATTAAATAGTTCTTATGATTTTTAATATAAAATCGCCAATATAATTTTTTTAATTATACTAAACCAATAAATTCAACTAATTTTATATTATTTAAATCTTATAAGAAGTTTTTGAAATAAATTATAATGTAGATATTAAGTAAATTTAAAAATAGAGCTTGAATATTATCTACAAAGTATTATTATTATTATTAACACTAAACATCATTTATGGAATAAAGATTATAATAATTTTTTGTTAGTAACTTATTATACAAAAGAGCTTATATGATGATGATGAGGAGAAGAGTTATTTCATATTAATAATTGTTACTTAATTCACATCATATACTAGCTATTACAATTAAGATTAAGACTTGTACAATATAAGTGTGTGCGTGTGTCTATATAACTATGCATCTAAATTTTAATAAAAATGATAATAATCATAATTGTTTAAGTAATTTTAATATTTAAATTTTATGTACAAGAACATTTATATTCAATATTAATAATTATATTCATAAATAATAAAAAAAGACATGTCATCACAAAATTAAACATGATGATTAGAAAATAAAAATGATTTTTTATTTTGATTTATATATTGAATAGATAAAATAGTAAGAACAACATAAACTGAAAATGTGCTTAACATTGTAGAATAAAAATTATAGTAATTTATTTTTGTTAATAACATATTACATTAAAGAGATGAAAAGGAGGAGGATTATTTACTTTCATATTCATAATACATATATTTATGCAATGTAAGTGTGCGTGTGTGTGTCTATATATATATATATAACCGCACATCTAGACATAATTACAGTTATCTCATATATTGGACGACTGATTAATATGTTATGATACATATTAACCCATGCTCATTGTTTAAAATATTTTTTAGATAACACAAACAATAAAAAATATTTTATCATATTTAAATGTCATTTAATAACCTACTAAAATAAACATATAGTCACCTACAACATTTCACCTCCCACATGTCCTTTCACTTCATTATGCTTTATTTATGTATAAAGAACACTCATACTCAAACCTTCGTACTGAGGGGAAAAAAGTCCAACAAAATCATGTTAACTCTCATTATGTATCTTAACAAGTATACAAACATGTCTTTATCATAAAAAAAATACTTCTATAAATTTACATATTACTGATGTTTTTTTAGGAGGATGTCCACCAACAATGATGAATCTTTCACAAGATATGATTGGAAAATGAAAACACAAATTTTACAAATGTAGAACACTCAATATATGATGGAGAAAATAATTAATTAGTACATATTATATATGTATGTATATGTATATTTAAAATTTGCTAATATAACATTATAACTATCAATTATAAATAAACCCGTGCAACGCATGGCGATTTTTCTAGTTTACCTACTATAAAAGCATTAGAAATTGAAAACATTCATTAGAAGATAACATTAGTCCACAAGCTCTTCAAACGTCATCATTTATATTTTATACATTCTATATTTTCTTTAGAATTCGATATTAGTGTAGAATTGTACAGAATTACAAAGAACATGTATCAATTTTATTTATATTTAAATTATATATACTTTTTATTGGTAGGCAAATGAAATTTAATTAAAATGGGAGTACAATAGGTACTCCAACCCATATTACAAAGCATTGTATTAGTGCTTTACAATGCAAATAAAATAAAAGTAACCAATCCAGAATCTACACTACACCAGCATGATAACCAGTCAAATTGAAAATGTCAAATTGGTAACTCCAAAAGGTATCATCACGTGCCCGAAAAGAATAATGGCAAGAATTAGAAGGTGGCCACCATTCAAAACAAGATCGTGCCAGATGTGAAGAAGATCATAAATGGCATCTTCAGAAGAAGAAGTATAATGCACAAGTAATAACCAGACATATGCTTGCAGGTGAACAGACTAACAAGAACAAAAATAACATAATAATGCCAACATACACCCTGTAATATTAACCAAATTCCAGTAGCAACAACACATAAATAGTTTCACCTAGCATACTCAATTCCCCAAATTCCAGCAGCATTAGATCAATAGGAAATAAAAGATCAAAAGAAGTTCAAACAAGTAGCAGGTGCTGCAATCCAAGATACAAAAGGATAATGAAAGGATGTATCTTTAGCAGTGATCCACTTCCAAGATCTGAGTTTAATCAAGTCCAATAGATCATGTTGCTAGATTAACTTATTAGAAAAGACTGCCTCATTTCTAGCAAACCATAATGACCAAAATATAGTCATACAAACAGTAGCTCATCTCAACCGATTTTTACTTGAGCAATTTGGCAGCCCAATAAAGTGCTCAAAATTTAAAAGACAAGAGTTGTGAATACCATATGTAAATCCAAACCAGTATAAGCAGAGCATTCAAATTTCATGAGCAAAAAGACACTAAAAAAACAAGTGAGAAATAGTCTCTAAATCATGACCACACCAAGCACACCACCCATCACAGGAATGTAGTATTTGTCTTCTAATCAAGTTATGTTTTGTTGGAATTCTATTCAACATGGATCTCCACACAAAACCAGAAATTTTTTAAGGCAGAAGCTTGGACCAAATAAACACGTGTAATGGAAAATCCACATACAAACCATCATTGACAATGACTTCATAAGATGAGGTCACTGTATAAACTCCATCGCTAATAGTTGTCCAGCACCAATAATCTGTATTTTGTGGCTGCAATCTTAGAGAATCAATTTATGCTATTAATTGTTGAAGCAGTTCTTCCTCCCACTGAAATAAAGGTCGCCTCCAACTCCAATTCCACCAACACCCCCCCACCCCTCCTTGTCACCATATCAGCAATAGACACATTTTTATTTGTTGCAATGTAATATAACCTTCTATACTTCTCACAAAAAGCTATTGATCCACACCATTGGTCTAGCCAAAAATAAGTGTCACACCCACTCCTATAATCTTTTTACATCTATTATTAAACCAATCATCTGTAACACATTCCTCTTTATATATACTTATATTCTTTATTTATTTTCATGTAATATATATGCACACAAGTTAAATTTGTATAGTTATTATTATACTTAATTGTTTGTTTCCCTTGTCAGTGAAAAAGAAACAGATCATTTATATCGAAGCAATTAATCAAAGAATTTCATTGTATCCCTTCTAAAATCGAATTATTTTGTCTAGTGTTTCTTAAAGATACGTGATACAATAGATATTTTTTTATTTCTCTTTCTTCGCTACTCAAACTATTAAAAAAAATAAAAAAATACCTTAAAAAAGTAAATAAAAGGAGAAGATTAATGCATGTATAAAATAGATATATGAGGACATAAGATAAAGAAATTCAATATAATCATCTGAAAAGTTGACTAATTATGTTTTTTATGTTGACTAGTTCTTGAATATTTTTTAGTCAAAGTACATTAAAAAGGTCTTTATAAAAGGAGAAGTTTGCCAATAAATTATATGCTCTATACAAGAAATAGAGCTAGTCAAAGTTCATTAATAAAGAGAAAGAAAAGCATGTTACTATGAAAAGTGATAAGTCACAAAAAGCAAAGGAGATAGAGCATGTTTGGGTGAAACTTCTGCAAAAGTACTTCTAGGTGAAAAAAATAGTATGAATTAAAGAGGTCAAATGCATTTAACTTCTCTATAAGTTAAAATTAGTTTTTGTAGACTACCTACTCCAAAAGCTCTCTCATTTAACTTCTCCAAAAGTAACTAATTTAACTTATGGAGAAGTTAAATGCATTTGACTTATTTAATTCATGCTATTTTCTTCACCTAGAAGTACTTCTACAGAAGTTCCACCCAAACAGGCTCATAGTCTTTTACCATCCTCCAAATTGTACTCCCAAATATGTTCCTATAAACAAAATGAAAGATTAATATATAACCATCCAAAATCCCACCCCATTTCATTTTATAAACATTTTAATAGTCTTATTTCAATCTCACAATCAAAAGTTGCAAAGAAAATTATAGCAGAAAATAATTTTAAACAATATAAAAATAATAATAAATGAAATGAAAAGAACATGGTCAAGATTTTAACATAATAGTTTTTATTTTCCATGTATTGATGATGTGTCTAAACTTTTATATAAAATAAATTTTTATTCAAAATTGGAGCCAAGTAAAAAAAGAAAGTACAACTAAGACGCTAATCGTGGGAGATTAACCTTCACAACATTCTCTCTTAGTATGTATCTAGAAAAGAAAATCAAGGGAAACATAAAACAAATTAAGGAAAAAGAGTCATCGTGGTTTAGACTGGCAAGGTGGTTAGCATAATGAGTCTCTATATGAGTGGTATAAGAACATATATGGTATATGGAGTAATGACCTCTCAACAACTTGAAAAAACAAGTAGCATTAATGAGAACTAAATATTAAATTGAATAAATAAATGTATTAACTAGAGACTGAAATACAAACTTTATTAAATTATGAAATCTACATACACTAGAAGAGCAAACAAATTTAATAAAGGGTAATTACATTGAATATTTTTGTTGGATTATAAGAAGTATTTATGTAGATCTTTTTAACTCATAATAATAATACCAAAGGGTGTGGTTAAGTTGCAACATAACCTAAGATTATGCAAAGATCTCTCGGGTTTAATCCCTGCTAAACACATTCTTTAGATGGATGATGGGCCTTAATTGTAACTAAAATAATATTAGGGAATGCACAATGTATTGAGTAGTATTATATTCTCACAATACTTTTAAAAGATGTAATAACTAAAAAAAAAGATCAAGTATATAATTATGGTATTTTTTTAAATTTAAAGAACAAATCTCAAAGAATAAGAACGCTATCATATGAACACAGTAAGTGTACTTCTTAATTAATACTACGTTCTTGGATATGTGAGAAGTGATATTAGATATACTAGTCATGAACTTGAGTTATGTCATATAAGATAAACTGATTCAAATACAAATCTAATGGAAAAAATTCTAAGCAATTGGAAAAATAATTCAATGGCCATAGTTAAAGGGGAAAAAAAGACTGTGTACACACATATACATCAAATGCCTTTTTAAACCTATGATTTTATATAAATTACTTAAATACTTTCGCACTAGTTCAATTTCAGTGATCAGTTATGATGATACATAACAAAATTTGTCGCATATTGCATCCAATAAATACTAATAGCATTTTTGGATTTTTATTTGCATTAACTAAAACATACATTTACTAAAAAAAAACGAGTCTTATTGCATGTTTGGACTTGGTTGAAAATACAAGCAATGTGTGTTTTTTTCTTAACACATGCTATATTGCTTTACATTGTATTTGTTTGATGAGAGGTAAGCGAGAAATAGGTTGGGATGATATAAAGAATCTGGATCCTCTAAAGCGGCGCAAGAGCCTGTAGTAAAATTGGATACCGAATAGCTAGGGAATAGTTACGAAAATATTCCATAGTTAAAATTAGTAGCCATTTCCTAGCTATTTTGCTGCAGTTCCTGCAACACTGCAGAGGATCTGGACTCTGGTATAAATGGGAGTGAGATAGGTTATTTCCTCTATTTAGTTAACATCAGAAGTAAGTGAGAAACAACCAAAAGAGATGGGACCCACATTGTCAGCATTTCTCTGTAGAAGAGACTAGACTGAGTGAAGAAATACTAAATACCTCTGACCGTTGTGTTTCTGTTATAGGCTATGTAGTTTAAAACCCAACTTTTGTTGCTTTTTTTTCCTTCAAAGTTCTAAATTAAAATACTAATAGCTTGTCGTTGCGTTTAAGTGGTTGTTCAACTTACAAAAAATAATAAAATAATCGATTTTGATAAAGAAAAAAATTCATTTATCAAGTTACTTATGGTAGGAAATATGAAAATAAATTAATAAAAACTATTTTTTATCTTCTATCTCTTTAATCAAATTAAATATCTCAATTTTTTCCCATTCACAAAAAAAAAAATTAAATATCTCAATTTCACATTTCATTGTTATCTCTTTTTTATTTCACTCACATTAAATAACATATAAATCATTTTTATTTTAATCCTACTTCTCTCTTCTCAATTTTTTAGTCCTCTAATATTACCAAATAAACGTTTAATGGAAATGCTCTAGTTATGAAAAAAAAAGAAGAAAGACAACTTTTGTGATTTGACAAAAATTGTACCACCTCACATGTGAATAATTTTCATGGAAAGTTCGAAAATATGTAGAATTAAGTAATATTTTTATCATAGTTATAAAAATTGGATCGGACCGGCCGGTCAACCGGTTTGACCGAGAACCGGTCGATTCAACCGGTCTGACCGAGAACCGGCCTGGTGTCCGGTCCATATAACCCTAAAAAACGACTGGTTTTAGAACCGGTCAAGTATCGGTGAAAATCAGTAAAAAATCGGTGCCAGAAAACCAGTTGAATCGGCCAATTTTAAAAAAATCATTTTTTTTATTTTTTATTTAATATAAAATATTTTTAAGATAAATAAAAATAACTTTTTAAGAATCACACATAAATATTTATTATTTAGTCAATTATTATGATTTTTTTATCATATACTGTAACACATATAATAAAGTCCTTTATATTAATTTATAATCTTATATATTTCGATTTCTTATGATTTTATCTTATTTTATTACTTAAAAAAATTATATAATATTAAAAATATATTTAATTATTACCGGTTTGATCATGATTCGACCATAATTGAACCACTAAACCATAAACCGGTACCTTCACTAATTCTATTACCGATCCGATTTTAAAAACATTGATTTTTATTGAACTATACAATTGTAACGAGAAAATGGATAATTATGAAGTAGTTTTTAAACTAAAAGAGCATTGGCTAAGTGTCCGTTTGGTTTAAATTTTAAACCATCTAGAATCAATTCTGTAGAATTGATTTTAAATCACTTCCGTCCAAAGTACTGCGTAAAACGTGCATAATCTATCTCAACCATTCATTTCTAAAATCAATTCTACTCAACTGGAAACCAAACGTGCACTAAATGACTAGTTATTAATTTATTCATCATAATTAGAATACTCAAATGCTGATTAAATTTAAATCTCCCAGAAAAAGTGTAGATGGGTAGAGAAAAATCGTACAAGTGAAAAGTCAGAGCTTAATCGTTTTTATTTGTAAATAAACTGACTCGAATTCTGTGTGAGTTCATAATCATATAGTAAGTGATGGAGTGTAAACAGTAAATAAATAGAGTTCAGAAAAAGTAAAATGATTTGGCTTGGCTCAATAATAAACAACCAGTGAGTAGCGACAGAAAAATCACCACCCCATATGTCACTGCCATTAAGCCATTAATACATACACACACATACACACTAGCTAGCTACCCATTCTTTCTTCATCTCATCACACTACCCACCCAGTACTCTCTCTCTCTCCTCTGTCTTGTCTATGCTTGACAACTCCTCGTTTCTGCAATAGAAAAAACCCCCCACAAACAAATTAGAGACTGTTTCCCACTCTCTCTGCAAATTCACACGCACAAAGCAAAAAAGAGAGAGCACAACCAAACAAACAGACAAAAAAGAAAACTTCATAGACAGAAAGAAAGAAAGAGAGAGAGAGAGAAACTCACTCACACACTCACAGAAACCACTTTAATATGTCAAACACAAAATCCATAAAGAGCAAGCCATGACCCAACACCACACCACACTCTCAACCATCCTCCTCCCTTACCCCGCCGTCACCAATGCCGTGACCGCCGTTAACCCTTCCTCCTCCAACACCCACCTCCACCGCAATGTCTCTGTCGCCGGACGGTAGCTTGATGTGCGGCGAAGTGATCTCCGACCACCCCTCGCCACCGCCACAGGAACCCTTTCCGCCGTCGGCCGATGAGGTAGCGATCGCCGGACTCATCGATGCAGAGACCCATCACATGCCGGAGAAAGATTATCTCCAGCGCTGCCGCGACCGAATCGTGGACATAACCGCGCGCTTGGACGCTATCAACTGGATCTTAAAGGTAACTAACTAACACAAGAACAAGTTGGTTGCATGTATCAAAATCTTTAACCGTTTGGTTGATCTATTGAGTTTGGGCAATGCAGGTGCACGCATTCTACAAGTTTCGACCAGTAACGGCGTTTCTCTCCGTCAACTACTTGGACCGTTTTCTATCATGTGCTTCTCTTCCGGTATCGTACAATGCCCTCTTTCTTTCTTTCTTTTTTTTTTTCAATTTTTTTAATCCCGGAAAATGGAGTTCTTTTTTCCGCCTTTGGAGGGAAAAAGTCAGACATAGTTATTGTTACTACTTTTTCATTTTTGATTTTTTGTTATTTGGTTTTTCTGTTTTAGCAGCGACCCAGTGGATGGCCGTTTCAGCTACTATCAGTCACTTGTTTGTCTCTTGCGGCGAAGATGGAGGAGCCCCAAGTGCCTCTCTTGCTCGACCTGCAATTATTCGAACCCAGATTCGTCTTCGAACCCAAAACGGTTCAGAGAATGGAGCTTTGGGTCATGGCAAAACTCAAATGGAGACTCCGCTCTGTCACTCCCTTCGATTACCTCGATTCTTTCATTGCCAAGCTCCCTTGTTCTTCCTCTTCTTCTCCTTCCGAATCATTGGACCTGTTCTTCTCCACAGCCTCCGAACTCATTCTCAACACAACCCGTGGTAGGGTAACGATACGTCTTCTTCCTCTGTTTTTCCTGGAACGTACGAATGAATGCATTTATTATTTTACATTAATTTGAATTGTGGCATTTCATCAGTGATTGACTTCTTGGAGTTTGCGCCGTCCACGGTGGCAGCAGCCGCCGTGCTCTGCTCAGCTGGCTACGGCCACGACATTGTTTCCACCAACGCCCAATTGCCGCTTTGTTTTCACGACAGAGTAAACCAAGTACTACACTGCTTAGTTTAATTTGTTTTTCTTTTGTGGTTGAGAATATAAAATTTGATTTTAGTGGGCTTGGTTAGTCCATTAATTAATGAATGAAAAAGAAATTTGATTTGCTTCTATTAATTCGAAGATTTGAGAAGCATAGAAAGCTGTGTGTGACAGACAGCCTTTTGCAATGACAAGTTTTGGTTTATTTGTTTTGTTTGTTTATTATTATTATTTTCCCAATGAGTTAAGTTAATCTTTGTTCTTCGGGGACAGGAAATGGTGAGATGCTGTCACCAACTAATGGAGGAGTATGTGGTGGACACGTGTCACTTATCTCGCCATAAAGAAAGTAGAGCCGAGCCGGCGCCGCCTTCTAGCCCCATCGGCGTGCTCGACGCGGCTACTTGTGCCAGCTGTGACACCCCTTCCGACAGGAATTCCACCGGCGAACAAGCCGACCCGCCAAACAAGCGCCTGCGATCGGATGTACCCTAAGACCACAAATTTTCCCTCCCAGTCCATGCATTATAGCATAATCACATATATAATTATATTCATATAATATATAATATAATGTGTCTCCTTTCTTGGGTATCTCTTGTCAGAGGGAAAGAGGGTTTTTGATTTTATTTATCATCCTATATTCTATTATATTTATATCTTGATTATAAGACCAAGGTCAAGATTTGGTAGAGTCTTGGTTTCGTTTAAAGGTAACTTTATTTTTCCTTATCAACTGTTTCCTACAATTTTTAATTTATTATTATTACAGCATGATTTTAACTTGTTGAATGAAGGATTCTTTTAGTAATGATTGTGGATCTAATGAGTTGTGTTCGGTTCAATACTTACTACTGCAAAGATGTTACCATCATTCCCTGCTCTTGAAAGTAAAAGGCATGCCATGGGTCAGAAAAAAATAACTGAGCAAGGCTGAACCACAACGCTTTGTGGAATTGTGGTGTATATTTGGAAAAGCCATTGGGCTTGATTATGAAAATGTGGTGTGGGATTGGGCCGGGGGTGATTGTAAATGGGCCAGCGGGGCTGAACCACGTATCCGACAAGTGGGCCCTTGAATCGTTGAGGAATAATTTATCTCGTGGCTGTGGGTGGCGTGGGCATGACGAGTGAATGCCACGTAATGCATATGAAAAGAGAAATTTTGGAGGGAAAAGAGGTGAGTGGAAGAGAGGTGGTGGGGTCAGAGGGAGATCTGATTTGACGAATGGCAAGGGAAAGAAGAAACGGTGTTGGAGGGTCATATACTCACATCACATCATTCACATCACGTCTTATTAGTACTAGTAGGACAATGGTCTATGGGCTATTGCATTAGGCATAGGATTGTAGGTAAGGGAACAAACAAGAAACCAAAAAGGTGGTGTTGAGAATAACGAGACCTTTAGGACTTTGAACTACGTTACCCCCATAATAATTAGTAGTATAACCCCAATACCATACACCACCACGGGATGGGGAGGGACGCCTATTCCGGGTAAGGACAAAGATTTTCGTTATGGTTGACCTTAATTTTTTAACTAATTAGGAGTTTATGTATCACCTTTTCTCATAATTCAATTTTCTTTCCTGTGAATTTATACATGAATTAAAAACTTTTTTTAATAAATTGTTTTTCTTATTTATATACTCATAAAAAATTCATATGATTAATATTTAGTCTATGCAATTATAGTTGATTAGGGAGTAATTACTTAATTGAGTGATAGAGCATTCAAATCGAGCGAAGTGCAAATACTTGGTGTTTTCTGATATCAGGTGTGCATAAGTGAGACGATCGTGAGATTGGGTGGAAGGGTTTCCTAACCTCCACAATCCCATTGATATGCTCAATCTTGTGGACATGTTTATATTGGGGTTGATCTGTGCTAGGAATGTGGGGCATTTAGTTTGAGAAGTAGATTGATCTTTCTTTTTCTTTCCCTATCTAAAAATTGGGACTATCTACATTATTGGGTGAATATCAATTTTAACTTGTACACCGAATATTCACATGCATGACTTTACTTTTAATGGAAAGAGGAAAAAACTTTTTGTACTTGAGAGAAGCAATCATGCATAAGCTTAGATATAGCTTTATATTAAACTTCACTTAAACAATCATTTTTTTTTTTGCAGATAAAATATTGGTTTTCTTACAAATAATGTTAGAAATTTAGAGAGCAATCAATGGCAACATATTTCAGACTGTTCAGTAATAAATATAATGTTAACAAGTATGTCTTATATCTTATATTTTTATTTAAATATACTTTTTTAAATGTTTTAGTTATAGAAAAAATATTTTTTTTATATTTAACTAAAGTACGCACATATATATTAAAACATGCACATATATACTAAGTATTTATTTGTTTTACATTTATATAAAATTGATTTTAAAATTAATGATAAATTAATATAAGTTATGATGTGTGTTTAATGAAAGTTATTTCATTTCAATTCTTAATAATCAAGTATTCAAAGTACTAATTAATGTGATAGCAACACGTTGTAAATGTCATATGTGGTGTTGTGATTGTCGTCAATAGTATGTAAATCTAATTCTTGCTGAAGGAACTTTGGGATATCATGACAACATTTCCAAGGGTTATATGGTTATATCATTATCACCGGTTATATTGGTCCGGAATGCTGTGCATTGAGTTATTCTCAACACTGCTATATATATCACTAGGAGTAAGCTAAATTTAAGAATTTCATTTTGATAAAAAGAAATCCAAGGGGAAGAATATTGAAAAGTTCGGGGGCTGCGGAATAAAGTAACGACGCCCTGAACCTGAATCTTGCATTGTGAAGAAGAACACTAGATAGTAGATTAGATACCTCTACTCTACCACCCCAAAGGCAAATATACATACAACACAAGTTTAGTTTTGTTGGTTTAGGTTCCAGCATGACCGTACAGTTATCAGTGATTGCTTTTGTAGCGTACACGTGTGAGCCCACAAAACAAATATTTGGGTGAGTTGGTCAATATCAGGTCCCATCCCAGCCTGGAAATGGGACCCTTGCCCTCCGCCACTGCTGGATCATTGCCTGTAATCTATCAAGTCAAAAACTGAACATTTTTATTTTTTACCCACGCAAATGCCTTACGTCTGTGAATTTTTTTACTTTACATATTTAAATGATAAATTATAAAAATAACAACTTATTTGGTTTAACATATTATTTACTACTTTTCTTAATAATACAAATATTTATTTTATTTTAATTTATTTTCTATAAATGTCTTTTAAAAATTAAAAAACATTATTTTTTTTCAATTATCAATAAAATGATGAATAAATATTTTTTAAAACCAAATAAATATTGTTTACTTTTTTTTTATCATTTCTTATAAAAATATTTAGAAAAAAAATGAAAAAATTAAAAAAAATCTGCAAACTAATATCACGTGTTAATCTATATAATAAGTGCTGCCTTTGGTTCCGCCCTTTTAAGTGAATTAAAATTGATTTTTTCCTACCTTATGTCTCAATTATTTTATTCTATTTTAATAAGCATCAACCATAAGAAACTCATAATCTGTTTTATCTTGTTTTAGCGTATTTATAATCAAACGTTATGTTAGAAATAAAGTGTTTCTTGCAATGAAGAAAATATTTGCATTTGTCACACATGTCTATGCTACGGTATTGACTGTCTTTTTTATGTGAGAATAAATGGAATAAATTTTGACTATATATATATATATCAAAATTAAACTTAATCATAATATCTAGATAGTGTATAATTTAAGAATTTAATATTATAATCAAATTATAAATACAATAGAGGTCATTGATAAATTTTTGTGTGGAACATTTAATACCTTATTTCGTCTTATTTTATCTGTTTTGTTTGTTATAATTGATTTATGAAAGAGTTAGGAAAAGGAAAAATTAGGAAGAGGGAGAAAAGGTATTATACTCCCTCCATTCCAATTTTTTATTATTATTATTATTTTTTACTCATGCTTCAGAAATTTGAAAAATGTTATTTTTGCACACTTAAAATTTTGTGTGTGATAAGTGTGGAGAAAAGAGAGATAATTAAAAAGATAAAAGAAAATAAAAAAAAAGAAAAATTAAAATATGTGATAGTTGATGTGATGAAAATAAAGAGAAATAAAAAGAAAAAATGAGTGTAGAGGTGATTGTAAAAAATTAACTTTGTTTGTTTGAACATAGATTGTGAAGAGAGAGAGAGAAAATTGAGAGAATGCGACATCAACCTCGTTTAGTAAGATAGAAACTTGGTGGAGAGAGAGAGAAAGAGTGAGTCCCCCATGAAAGTTAATCTCTTCAACTATGAAGAGAAGAGAAAAGTGATACAAATAACAACGACCTTGACTAATATACCCTCGATTGAGTTATTGTTCAGAAACAACTTTTCATTTATTTTAATTGATTAAAGAGCATTTTTATCTCCTAAAAATTATAACTCTCTCTTCCTTTTATTTCTTTCATATTTTTTCTTAAATCAAACAACCTTCAATTCATAATTTGAAATGGAGAAAGTATTTATTATAAGAGTGGAAGAGATAAAATACTTGTGGGACTTGTCCTTTTTCTTTCTTCTCATGTTTATGAAGGAAAAAAAAGAGAAAATTACAAAATGGTGTGTGCCCAAAGTACTCTCACATACCAACTAAATTATGTGTTTGGCATCATCTCCAAAATCGTATAAAAAAACTAGTTCAACTGTCCTTTTTTAAAATTTCAAAGAAAAATATTTTTTTAATATTTTTTTAATATTATATATTTTTAAGACAAAACAAAGACATACATTTAAGAATCATATATAGATATATACTAAATTAATAACTATTATTAATTTGTTTATCTTATTAAATATATATATAATAAGGTTAATTATTGGTGTTTTTTGTATTGAGTTGGAGTACCCTTTTTATTCCCTATTAATTATATTCACTTTGCTTAGCAAAAATAATATAATAAGATTATTTATATTAATATATAATTTTATATATTTTAGTTTCTTATAAGTTTATATTATTCTATTAATTAAAATTTTATATAATATTAAAAAATATATTTAATTAATATCAATTCGACCATGGTTGAACCAATAAATCATGAATTAGTGCCTCAGTCGATTTAATTACCAGTCTGATTTTTTAAACATTATTGATCAAAATTAGTGTATTTTTAATTTTTGAGCGACAAAACCACCGATTTTGAATTATGACAACTAAAACAAAATTTTGACTAAATTTTTTGTACTAAAAATATATTGAACACTTCTTATTTTATTAAGAGTGAAAAAGGTATTATATCATTCATTAATTAATTCATTTTCTTTGCTTTCACCTTTTTTTATTTAACCAAATTAACATATAAAATTTTTCTATTCTTTCTATTTATTTTCTCTTTATCTAAACATTTTACAAAACTCATTCATTTTAATTTCTCAATACATTTATCTTCTATTCCTAAATAAAGTGTAACTTTTTTGTCTGAATCCTCGGATATAAAAGTTAGTTATTAATTAATAATTTGAATTCTGTTCTAAAAGAAAAGTGATGAATAGCAATAGCAATTTATATACATGTGACAGAGAACCATTTATTTTGTAAATCTCAAATGTAGATTAAAAAAGGGGGTCCCCTAGCAAATTGGGGCCACTCAAACAGTGTGCAGGACTGTAGTAAAAACCTTCACAGGCTTTTTTGAGAGTTAGAAAAAAGTGATGGGTCTTAGACCTCTCCATGGGAAACAGCCGAAGCAAGAGACAAATAAGCATTAACAACCTTTGGCCGGCATGGCCAACCCTCTGCATGTATATATAATCACATGATTGTCCAATTGCATAGCCCTCATTGGCGTGATTTTGGTTTATTATTGTTGCCTTTCTCTTCAATTTTTGTACCACGTACTGTCCAGTTTCGGAAGTGGTGTCAATTTCCGATTTTGTATCCTGCCTTGCCGCTATAAGTTAATTACAATCAAGAAACTATGGCTACTGAATAGTGGTGTCAATGGCAAATAAAACCCAAGGTTATTAAATACAAACCATATCTAATCTAAGACACTATATCTCATTCTCAGCCAGAACATTAATAAGATTAGAGAGTAGTCTTATATATGATGACTTGAACTTATGTCTAATATTTTGTGTTAATTTGTAGTAACTTAAAGACAGCATTTCTAGTTCTGGACATATATTCCAAGGTCGGTAACCTGTCACTAGGTGAAGGTCAGATTTAACAGATATATCGATCACACTAGCTAGCTATTAGAGAGGAGAGCATTGAAAACAGTACAATTTGATCAATTGTTTGACCAAACATCTATCAGAGCAGTTGAGCCAGCTGGAGTTATTTATGTAATGGTTCTGGATTGATTATTAATATTAGCACCATAGAATGGGAACACAATGTCTATTCGCTACGAATAATGTCTCTCATGGTAGATAATATAGTACTTAGTTCATTTAATGATTCTACCTTTAATTATTTTAAAAAAAATTAGTCATACCTCTTAAAAATATATTTATAACACTTTTTTTTTAATAAATTTGACGTGAGTATTATCAAATTATTTAAGTTTGTTTTTTGTTTAACGGGACTCATAAATTTTACACAATATAAAAAACTAAAAGAATACATCAAAAAATATATCAATAACATTTCTCACTGCCAATAACATAAGAATTTAAAGTTTTTAGTTTCTTTTTTTAATATATAAATATAATGGAAGAATTATGATTTGAAACTGAGACGTTATGTAAATTATTTATCCACACATTAATTTTTTACTAGTGTTAAAGAAAAAAGTAGAGTATGTTAAAATTTTATTACTTATATATTTGAAAATAAAGTAATAAAAATTAAGAAGAATTAATATATAATTTGATCCCTAAAAATAATAATTTGTGTTACTTTAGACCAAATTAATGTCCATTATGCAAATCAACCCCTGAATTTTTCAATTCTTTTACAAATTCTTTTTTTTTTGTTTAACAAATTAATCTATCTTTTCTCTCAATTAGATAACGTGTGATACTTTATGTAAATAAGTATATATACATAATATAATTGCTTGTTTAGCATTAACATGCATGTAGTTAATTAATATGTTATGTTTTCATTATATAAATTTAATTTATCAACATTAATTATGAAATTATGAATTTGTGAAAAAGAATAAATTTATGTAAAAAAATGACACATTTGAGAATTAATATAATTTATGTCCAGACATTTAGTAACCAAAACAACGCAAATTATTACTTTTACGGACGAAATTGTAAATTAATTCAAAAAGTAACCCATATATAAATATAATTATGTTTTAGGTATTCTTGGTTAGTACAATTGTACACAGGCAGTGTTGTAAAATAAGTTTGTATGTTAGAACCAACAAGAAGTAAGAATGTAGAATTAAAAACTATTGGAATAATTATTGAATTGTATGGTTTCAATGCATATATATATTAATCTTAAATGAAAAAAAAAAGTAAAAAAACACGTGTTAAGATTTTAACGGAAATGCTGTACTGATTCTCACTATAAAATTTGTCCCCGCAATTGATGCCCGTATTATCTATTGCTGGAGCAAGCAATGTAATTAGGCGATGTCACAAATGACCCTCCACTGCCACAGGCTGGGTCTGCCCATAGCTTTATGGGCTCAATTTGAATTTGAGATGGTGGACTATAATTAAAACATAGTAAAGGAACGGCAGTCCAAAAAAAATATGATCCAGATTCACTATTTTAATTCAAGATCGTGCGAGGTTCGACTTGTTTTCATGTCTATGTTTCCACTTTTGAGACATATACTTTATAGTCTTGGGAGCTTATTGCTTCAAATTTAATTTAAATATTTTATATGACTATATAAATTAATGATCGAGGTGGCTAGTTAAATGGTTATTCTCACACCTTGAGGCTTGTGAATTACACTGAAGTAATATTTTTTGTTTCTCTCTCTGATTTCTAAATATCACAAGTAAGTACATGATCAAGTTTGAGCATGAAAAGAAAAAACTTTTTGAATCCAATCAAACTGGCAGAAGGTCACATATATCTCCCGTCAGTCCAAGCAGTTGACGACGACAATGCATGAGTTAAACCAAGTTCAGAGGAAGAGTGGGCCTGGAGTTCATAAAACATAAGACATAATATTTTTAAATCTTCAAAGTAAGTTCAACATAAATGACCAAAAAAAAAAATTCTGCATAAAAAGTGTTATTCATATACTACTCCGATTTGAATATAAGTAAAAATAACTAAATTCACACTTATTAAGAAGGTTGGTTAAACTCATTAAATTTTCTTGATAACATGTAAAAAGTATTTGCGTTACCTAAATTACCCTACATTCAATTTCATTGAAATTTGTTTCAAGTGGACATGCTCTCTTTCTATTGGCACATGATTCACTAAATAGAGTAGTTGGAAAGTAAAATCAAAGGGCATTTTGTGTTTATCTCATTAAATAAAGTAAAATTAGTTAAGATTTGCTTATATTTTAGTCCACAAAATGTGAGTTTTTTTTGCTTATATTCAAGTCCAGAGGGAGTAATAAATATACATACCACATTTTTTCTTTATTTTTTTATCATATAATATAATTCTCTTTCGTGGTTGTATGATTTTGTTGTCCATATAATATCTTGGATGTACAAATAGGTAGCGTCTAAATGTCTGTTTAATTTATAGTGTACAGAATTGATTTTAGAATTAGTGATTAAAAATAAATTATGCATGAATTGCAAAGCACATAGAGTAAAATTGATTTCAAATCAAATTTTCATAATCGAGCGATGCATTGTGTTGCAACTAAAACAACCAGAAAACCAGTTAGCAATTAAGTGGTGTATTAATGCATCAGACGTTTTACTCGTTAGATATATTAATTTACATAATAATGAACAATTTAGATTACTGATTGCTACCTTGTAATCCCGATTAACATAAAAAATGTGCTATATTGTCCCCGAGTCAATTATTCTAAAAATTAAAAAATTACAGAGGAATGTATTACTATGGTGAATGAGTGATAAAAGGAAAGGCACGTGGAAAAACCACTTATCCACCTGGGTCAGACCATCACCCCTTGAACTCGGTTTGGCCTCAAACGACATCACGAACCCGACTCAAGTCTCAATCCTTTAAAGTGCGACCCACTCCCTAAAAAATCGAATTCATCGCCATCTTACAATTGTGCACCAAGTATTCGTGCGACATCAAAACTATGTCCAATTTATTCTCGTTGAGATCGTCATTCACGTCATACAACAATTCAATTGAGTTGGCTTTGAGTATCTTGTGCGGGTCTGGTATATTCGCGAACAATAATTGATTAAGGACTAGAATGGCATGAAGCTCGACGATATGAGGAGAAAAATATATGAAATGGAAAGATCCTTGCAATAACATTTTGATGGATTGTCATATTGAATGATTGTTTGACTTGTGCCCATCAGCTCGTGACCCCCATCGCTCAATATGGCTCCCCATCAATGTTTCCATTCCATACCATTTTCTTCTTGTATATATATCAGCACCCAAACCGCCAGGCGCAAATATATATAAAAACACATCTTTATCATAATTTTATTATAGCTAGTTTTACACAATTGTATATTGCTTTGTTTTCCTAACAATCACACTTGCATTTCTTTTATTTTCTTTTTGTAATGTACCAGTCTTATGATTATGGGCTCTCGTCCTTAGACCATCTCAGGTGCTGAGGATAGACCGAGGTCCGTCAGTACGGTACATAAGCCTCCTAAGCTACGAGGTAAGTGAAGTAGCTTTATAGATAACCTCGATCCGATGGATGATGAGACCGGTACATTACATAAGCCTCCTAAGCTACGAGATTTTAAAAGTGAAGTAACTTTATCGATGACCTCGGTTCAATGGATGATGAGACCGGTACATTACATAAGCCTCCCAAACTTGTTTATTACAACACTTCTTAACATTAGCCTTGCCATTATTCTGTAACCCAAGATTCTTATTCTGGCTGTAATATAATAGGATTTAGGTTTTGTAAGAACACTTTTCATTCAAATATATATAAAAATGTATCTTTATCTATTTTTTCTTCTCTCATTTACTTTTTTTATTTCAATTTCTTTTATAAATTTAGGCAAATGATTTATGTTATAAATTACTATAATTCGTGGTTGAAATTTTGTTAACTTAATGAAAAAAATCTTTATATGAAGCCATTAGAATAGGACTAACAATGAGAGAGAGAAGGTTTAATAATTTAATTTGCACCAGACTATACTATAAGTTTAAATTCCATTATTACCATTGCACACCAAAAGAAATAATCCTTATATATGATAATAACACAACCAAATTGAAAAAAAAAAAGCACTAGGTCTTTGTTTGATTTGGGAGAAAGGGGAATGAAAGAAAAAGAAAGGATGAAAAAACACACATCCCGATACATTTTTTCTTAAATAAACCCTCAAAATCTTTTATCAAATTAATCTTCTTTCTTTAACTTGGTTTTGAAATAAAAAATATACGAAAATTAGTTCTCAAACTTTTCTCCATTCCTAAAGTTAGCATATGAATTTTTTCTTCATATTTCATGTTAGTCTCCAAACACCATAATTATCACCTTATTTTTATATAAGGATATTTACGTTATTTTGTAATATACCTTTGTCTTTCCTTTTATTTTTTCTCCTATTTTCTCTTATATTAAGTGTGTGTTTAATTTATACAAAAAAAAAAAAACATGTATAAAAGTAGATTCAAGTAATGTTTACCCGGATATACGTCTAAACGTGGTGTTGATATAAACAAAAATATGTTCTAAAAGTCCTAAAAAAACCATCTCAATTTCTTTCCGTGACTTTCCTTTCTATTTTCTTCTATTCTATTTTTTCCTTTCACTTTTCTTCAGCACTCAAACAACGATTGACCAGCTGGTATTAGGCCCAGGGTAGGCATCTAGCGGCCCCAAACTCATCATCGTAGGTTATAGCCCACAATTTTATGTGGTGGGTTTCAGGGCTCACTGACACAATTTCTTCTTTCTTTATCATTTATACCATCATTTACTGCATGCATACCTGGAGTAGGGGATATTTGAAAATAAAAATATAAAAAGGACATCAGACTACACAGGTTTATTTGTATAGTTTTTCTTTTTAATTTTTACTTTTGCTTACCAATTACCAGCTAATGGAAAAGTTGACCCATTCAAAGGGGACTAGGTGGAAATAGTGATGGGCCCAAAGCTCTCAAGAAGCCCCATATAAGGAATTGTAAAGTTATGGCACATATATGAGCTGGATTTGAACTGGGGTGCATTTAGACACATGCCCATCATAGGGGAAAATAGTAAAAGAATAATAATAAGAGGAAGAAAACAATTATAATGCCCTCTATTGGTGGGAAGTTCCCCTTTGGACAAGTTTGATGTTTACACTAGCATTAGATATTACACTTGTTTGTTGCACTGTCCACTAGCTCCTGATAATGAGTGATCCAAGGTAAAAACTGCACATGGCTTTTAAAAGTTTCATTTGCCCTTATTTTTGCATTATTATTGCCTTTCATGTGGTCTCTAGGCAAGCCATGTAGCCTAGCCTTTGCAAATTGCACATACTCTTTTTATTGGTTTTTACATTATTTAAGCATTTTTCAGCTTTAGGCTCTTAGGGTTGCTCCCTAGTCCCTACTGTTTCAGTATCAATCACCAACCCTTCCTCTCCATGCCACACCTAATATATAGTATATAAAAAAAATGAAAAACCTTGTCAATACTAGGAAGCTTCGTTATAGTTCTGCTTTGCATGTTGGAACATATAATTTCAGTTTCATTGATTAATATTGTTTTTAACCAAACATTGACCATTTGGTTCTCAAATCAAATTTTAATATTAATGACGGGTGGCTCAATCTTGATGACTGGTGGCTCAATCTTGATGACTGGTAGAGCGGTTCCTATCTTTAGTTGATTTTCTATAAATAAAAATAAAATAATCAAACTTAAAATTTAAGCATATGATGAAGCACACTTGGGGAACATGCACGAAACGAACCACTCAAGGTGAAGCTTCATTTGATGGTGATGATTGTGATACTTGATCTTATCCTCATTCATATTCATATTTATTTTTATGTTTTTCTTCGATGGATGAATGTATTTGGAGTTGGACTACCCTACTTTAATAGGCTAACATGCATTATTAATTAATTGTTAAATTAAATTATTTATTTGCTTACTATTATTGATTATGAACTTAGTTATTTATCTAATTTATCTAATTATTTAAAAAAAATAATTATTTATCTTTCTGAATTAATTAGTAAATTACTTGAAAACAACAAACCACTCAACATAAAATCATGTATTTATTTTTAACTTGAGAAACTTGCAGGTGGATTTTATCTTTAACCTTTGGATTAGGGATGGTAGTTGGACTCATACCCTGTGAGTACCCGTAAAAATTACCCGTAATGGATAAGATAATTACCCGAACTTTTTAACAGGTACGAGTGCGAGTATGGGTATTATGATACCCTACCCTACTTTACCTATACCCACACGTATATAATATATATAATTAATATAATTTATATATATTATTAATTTTACCCCTATTATTTATTATGTAACCAACGAGTGTTGGTTCAAGTGGTACATGGTTCATTTTCCTTAAGTAAGACCTCATGTTCGAGTGTTGTGGATGGAAAAAAATCTCCGCTAAGAGGATTGTCTCCCGTGGAGGATACATGTGGTTAAACCAAAAAATTATTTATGTTATTTATTTTTCTAAATAGTAAAATGAAAAACTTCTCTCATTTGATCATAAAATATTGAAATATTAATATAATAATTTTGTTCAATTCTATACATTTTATTTCATGTGACATTAAAATCTATAGATTACGCTACATTCGTCTTTTCATTCTTTATTTATTTAAATGTCCTTCAAGCTAAATAGTACGTCGCAGTACTGCTTCGTTTTTATTTGACCATCATCACGTGCACAGCCATAGCACCTTTTAAGAGATAAGAATCACTGCCCATATTATGAGTTCGTTGCCAGGGTCCATTTTCAATAATAATTTTTTCCCAGGTAAAAAGGGTACACATTTCATAAATTTTATTTCGTCCTGAAATATATATATATATATATAGTTACATAAAGTTTAAAATGTAATTATAAACGAAGCCTTTAACATTAATAATAGCAAGATATTCTTTAACACATTTTGAATATTTTTTTTATTATTAAGTAAAATTCATATAAGTCTTATTAAATAGATGACTTCCATCAAATAAGAAGCAAGACCTATAAATTTTAGTAAATCAAACATAAACTTTATTTAATAATAAAAATTTATTATAAATTACATCAGAGTGTATTTTAATTTTTTAAAACACATAAAAATTTCTAATTTACTCATTATTTTTAAATTTAATCAAATTGTTTTTTTTGTTTCTATTAAATTATCAAAATTTAACTTTAAAAATAAGGAATCAGGTTTCTGAAGACAATTGAAAAAAAAGATTAACAAATAGTTTTTTTAATAATAAAGCATACCAGCATATAGTTATTGAATAGTTTTTTTTTTTTTTTTTTGGTGTTCAGAACAGTCTTTTAGGACATCAATGAAAAGAATAAAGAAGGGAAACCCAATTTTGGCTTTAAAAGATGAGTTTTACAATTAACAGTTATAAACTCATCTATATTAATAGTGGGATTTAGATAGAAGTTAGTGCATGTGCACATGCAGACATGTGTTTGAGTATGTGGAAGTGGAACCTCGCATATAAGTTACGCACACGGATATAGATAGTTTAAAATGTATATATTTTTTTCAAAAATAAATTTGTTAATAGTGACTAAAAAATAAAATAAAAAACTATATTTTTAATCATAATTTCAGTTATTAATATTTTAATAAAAAGAAATAAACAATTAATATTTTTTTTAAAAAAAGGGAAATATAATCCGCGTAAGCCAAATTCTATGGACAAGTGTCCACATGCCTATGTGAATCCTAGTAGGGTAAATTCTTGAAAAGGAGACAAGGATTGTGAATGTGATTGCATGTGGATTCATAAAATCCCAGTCAACTGCACTGTGTCCCAAATTAATTTTACAGTCTCTCTACTGATGCAGTAATAATGCAGTAAAGCCAATTTATTTGTTCTATTTTCTCTACATGGAGAGACACTGAAAATTAAAAAAAAAAAAAAGTGGTATAGTGACGGTGTTTAATTTTTCCTTATATAAAAAAAGGACTTGTTGGATGATTTTGTTCATCAATGTGCATGAGTGATAGTACAGGCTATTGAAGAGGTCACTGTTTCGTTGAGCCATATTTTAATTAGCACACACAATGAAGGAAAATAGGAGCACTAGAATACCAAATAATGTACTGTTTGTGTTCAGAATAGCATAATTCATTTCCTCATTTGAACTAGGAATCAGGTTTTTGATGTACTGAATAAGATCCATTTTTGGAGAATCACTTTTACTTCAACATTGATCTCATCTCACAAATCAAATAGAAACAAGACCCTTTACTAACCATATATTACTATTCCTTCTCCTCAAAATTGGGATAATAGTAATACACAAAGGGTTAGAGGGATTGATTGGATAGGATATATACTGTAGAATGGAAATGGACATGTACCCTGTTTTGTTAAGAGGGTACACTGTGCCTCGCTGTCTAGCATGTGAAGAGGTTGTGTCCCTCTCTCTCTTACATGCACCCACTATAACACACCCAACTGGCACTTTTTGATTCATTCGAATAGGGAGGAGAATCAGGACAAAACTGGTCTAGGATTTGAGTTTTGATTCTCTTGGATTTTTCCACCTCCTATCCACTCTTGTAATTTCTCTCCCTCCAACTTGTTGCTTATGATAGATAGACACAACACAAACAACGTTAAAAAGGGTGTGGTGTGATTGTTAGAGTTAGATAAAATATATGCTCCATTCTTTTCATCCTTTTACCACTATTCCTACTCTTTCTTTCATCATAAACTACTCCAACACTCCTATTCCTAGAATCTTGAGATTTTCTCTGTGAATTGATCAATTGAGTACAGCTAAAGGAAGATGAATGCATTAGCATCAGAATGCAGTAGTGGATGTGAATCTGGTTGGACTCTATACCTTGAGCACTCTTTCCTCAACCAGAATGCTTCACATAGAGATACTCCATTCATAAGTGGAAGAACTGGTGGATTTTATGAGGAAGAGGAACACAAAGATAAAAGAGCCAAAGATGAGAACTCTGGGGAAGAGGATTTGTCTATGGTTTCTGATGCTTCTTCTGGGCCTCCACATTTCCCAGATGATTATGCTTGCTTCAATGAAGAACAAAATGGTTGCTTTTATCCAACATCCAAGGCAGTGAAGCTGGCAAAGACTGGTAAAAAGAGGCAGAAAGTTAAAGAAAATCAACACCGTGAAGATCAACATCTACCTTCTTTTCTTCATGACACTGCTAGCTCTCCTCTCTTTGACTTTTCCACGGTAAATTTGAGATGTTCAATGCAAGAGTTTAATTTGATGAGAGCTTGCATACCCTTTTGCTTTTTTTAGTATTTTTAAAAATCATGAATTGAAATTTGTATGTATGCAATGTGTTTGTTTACTTTGTTACTTATGGTTCTTGATAATATTTCAGAATAATGTTACTGAGACCAACCGACAAACTTCAACAAGGAGTATGCTTGATTATTCACAAGGTTTCTCAGCAACTTATTTTGAGGTACTTGGCCTGATTCTCTTCTTCTGATTTGAGTTGACTATTCTACACTTTGGTATGTATGTATCTGAAATCGTGTGTGTTCTTGCAGGGAAGTTCCTCATTTCAAGAAGAACACTTTGGTTTCTTACAACCATCTCTATCAGAGAATAAACTTCAAGACAGCAACAAGTAAGTTTCTTGTTCTGTGAAATGGAAGAAAATTTTACTAGATATAGCAGAGCAATGACATGTAGTGTAGCCCAACAGAATTGTAATTTTTGGTAGTGATCAGTTATTTTGATTGTTTGTTTAGCAGATGGTATGGAGGGAAAGGGATGAGGTAAAGATGAGATCAGTTCTACAAATAGTGAAGTTGTTGCAGTGGAAGATTATTGGAGGGAGAATCATGGTGTGAAAAGAATTTGACATCAATACGGACTCTGTACCTCTCTCTTCTTTTCTCTTGTTAGTCAAGGCAGTGGGAAACAACCTGAAAGGACAAGTTAGAAATAATATGTATATTTTTTTTTTGTTTTAGAAATTTAATTTTCCTTGTCAATGAATGAGGTTTATTTTACTAGCTAGATTATGATCAGATAGACAGGCTCTGTATAAGCATGCTCCTTCCTTGTTTTTTTATGAAGCCCCACGCTCAATCTATATAAGCAATGCAATGCACCGCTTGCTATTCTTGCAAACAAAATAAATAAATATAACCAATACTTGCTCTATCTATTACATGGCTTTGAAAATGAAATAAAACAGCCTTATTTTTATTTGGCTGTATAAAATTAGAAATATAACTTTTCAACATTGGAGGCCAAGAGCTGATCTTGTCTCCACCCATTCAGAGTCTGTGCTGGCAGATGTACCTGCTTTGGGAAATCAAAATTTCTTTAACAGATAATTGCAATGAGTGTGGGTTTAAGTGATACATATTTGATTCTTAAAAGTAAGATCTCGTGATCGGAAAAAAATTATGTTGAGAGTTAACCACACTATAATATAATGTCCAGACTCAAGGAGAATTGCTTCCTCTAAAGGATACATGCCCTTAGACAAAAAATTATCTATTGTTCTCACCCTTATGCACAAACCAAATCCATAGAAGTATGTTCCAAGAAATACAGTGCTATGGAAGATGGCAGCGATCTGTTGTTCCCTACTTACCAATCTCAGAAAAATTTCATTATAACTTGCTATTTGTAGCTCTCGTAATACCAAAGAGACTAAAACAAAAAACACAAAATGCCCCCAAAAGCACATGAGAAGGACGGATTAGAACAACACTGACATAAATGAACAAAGAAGAGTATATTAATAATTGAGTTGATTTTAATTAAATTTTAAGTGCAGTCTTAATCTACTAGAATTCAATAGTAAATACACTTTTATTTATTTAAAAAACAAATTTATATTAAACAATTTTTGTAAGTAGGAACAGATGGCTGATTCAGGTGGTGTATGCCTAATTCCTTCATCATCATGCTATGGATGTTCACTTTTTTATTCATAAATTTATTTATTCTTTATAATAAAGGAAGACAAAATAAAATGCTGCCGACTAAATATATTGATACTCGATTCACAGATAATTCAGATAGAAAGACTATGCGATCCTACTTTGATTAGGTAGGATCATTTTTCATTTATTTTGGATCTTTATATTAGTACAGGTAGGCGTGATTATAAATTTAAGGGAAAAAAGTTTTAATTATAAAAAGGACAAGGCCTTTATGAGTGTTTGGAGAAGTCCAGACAAGTGTCCATTTTGTGAAAATTCAAGTGTTTCCAATTGGTTCAAAATTAAGGCTTAATCTGCCTCCAGAAAGAAAGAAGGATGGGCAATGAGGACAGTGTAGAAAGATGAGGAGGAAATGTCAATCTTGATGTTGGAATATTTCATATGTATCTCTTTAAATCTCTTTTAAGCTCATGAGATCCTGCCTGAGATCTTCCTGACCCAAAAGAACATGCCCCATTTTGTTTAGTTTGTCAACTTTATCTCTTTTGGAAGGATCCTCTTTTAAAATATAATATATGATGTTTGTTTATGTAGGTTTGTTCCCTCCAAGTCTGTCTGCTTGGAAGCTGTCATAGGACTTGATGTCATGCACAATCGTGCCTTTGATTTTTTTTATTCCTTTACTTATTCCTAGTCAGGTCCTGTTAAAATATAAAAGAAAATCTGGTATTAGTCCAGCAAGGTTGAAAAAGCTAAACAAAAGATGGCCATTGAGAATTTAGGATCACAAAATTATAATCTCTGCCCACATGTTGTTTTCTCATATATAATAATAGAGGAAGTTAACCTAAAGACAGACTAAACACATAAACTTCTAGAGAGAGAGAATAATTTATGGTCATTGCCTAGCTGCATTCCATCAAAATGGATAAGAATCTAAAGAGTGGGAAAAACATTTTTGCCCTTTCAACCACCGCCCAAACCAAACCCCCCTTATCCTTGTAACACAGAGAGGGTAGGGAGGGTGCTTTGTTGCTTTAAAAAACTTGACTTTTATCTGATCTCCTATTTATGTGACCATTGCCAATTTAGTTTGAATGTTCCCATTTCTCTGGACAACACTTTCTCCACTTCTGCGGGTTGCAAGCTCAATGCCAAGGATAAGCACGTGATTTAGCATTAAAAAGTGGTAAACTTATGTTCCAACGTTAAAAATAATTGTGTTGGGAAATCCAAATTTAAGTTTAATCAGTTTCAATGTCAAACCAAACACATGACATAAATGTGGTACACACTATAACATGATGAGTGGCAGTGAGTAGAGTATCTCATAATGTCAATGCAAAAACTCATGTTATGGGTTTGGAATTAGCGTTTGATTTCCACCAAAATTACGTATAAACATAGATTCAAAACAACGCTACTAGCAATGGTGGAACCAGAGTTTAATTTCTAGTCTACTTTCTAACATAGCAGCACAGCTATTGGGTTAGACATCATAACAAAAAGTAATAACATATTTTGGTCCATGGGAAGCAACATTGAAAAGTTTTGTCGGCAGAATAATTCTTCCTTCACCATTAGTCAATAGTCATTAGTCAGTTCCTCTATTGTGAGGAATTCTATGGAAAATCCACAATTCAAAACACAAAGGAATTTTATTTCTTTCAAGTGTAGAATCTTATTTTGGAAACTTGTACTAAATTTCTACTGCTCAATCTTGGACTTCACATGTAGGATACAGGACTCTTAATCTTCTCCTCTGAACTACCACTTGTGGACTTGATTAAGAAAACTCACTTGTACCATTGGCTAACTGCCTTACTGGTCATGAAATTTGATAATTAATAATTTGAATACAAACAAAACCTTGAAGGGAGATACATATACATAAACAAACTTCTAGAGAATTGACTTAAAATATCTCCATGAGGACCCTTGATAAAGGAAATTTAACTCTTAAAACAGAGTTCATAAAGTTAGATTGATCCCCAAAGCACAAGATGGGTTCTGCCAAACTGATCCAAAGTCATGAGCAGGATATGGAAAACAAAAGTCACATTATGGGAGATCCGGTGGCTATAAAAGTCACACGGTGTCAATGAGCACAATGTTACCATAGAAGTTCTCACAGTATACAGCATCTCCCAAACTGGGAGCTAAGAATGATAATGAAATTTGACTTTAGATGACCAACTGTGAGCTAAGAATATAAATGGTAATTGGTGAACCTAAAAGCAATGTTTGACCACGCTACCAAATCATGCGGTAATTTAGTCACTTAAAACTTGCCAGCAATATTTTCTTGCCCTTTGAACAAGTCATAGTAATGCAACAAATCATTACTGTCTCCTATCCAGTATCTATCAAATTTCGGTGACAGATCCTGCAAGAAATAATCTGTCACCTTATACAGATATCCTAAGAGAAAACAAATCAAAAAGAAACCCCAGAAGGCTGGAATTATTGAAAGCCAATGAAGTTTTTGTGGTTCAATATACTATTGGAGAATGTGATGCCAACCAATGTCAAATTAAAGTCAATTACTTGAAATGATTGTACTCAGTGGATTTCAAGGATACAGGAAAACACAATCTACTGAGCTATGTGCCTATGTGGATCTAATGTACAATTTTAAAGGTGTTGCTACAGTTTCAAAAGCGAATTCAGAGTAGTGACTTTAACAATTCACAAAGCTGATTTCACTTGTTACTTTGAAGCCAATCAAGGATACCCTTTTCTGTGTCTGAAAGCTGCCCATTCTTTGCCTTCAAAGACCCTTCCATCAATTCAAAGTAATCCTTATAGTTACGCTTGTAATAACTGTCCAGTCTCTGCTACACAAAGCGATTAAAATTTAAATATGGCACACAACATAAAAGCACATCTTATGCCCAATCATGCAGACACTAATACAACATGTTGAATAGGATTGGGCTAGTAAATAACATGCATAGGTTTATTAGTCACACTTAAAAAGGTTATTTCATTTCTAACATTTAAATGCATATACATAATCATACAAGTGGGGAATTCAATTAATTCGGGTAGTCATTTCATTTGTTTACCTCTTTGTCATTTTTCTCCTTGTTTTCCTCTGATTTCTTCAGATATTCTGATAACAATTTCATTACAACGTTTCTTGAGTTAGCAAGACCACAACAACATGTTAACGGTGTTTGATTTGGCGTTGAAACTGACCAAACTCAAATTTGGATTCCCAATATAACTATTCATAGCGTTGGAAATATGAGTTTATCACGTTTTAACGCTAAACCAAACCTGCTTTAAGTGAACTAAAGAGAAAAGAAGAAGTGAGTAAAGTGAGTGATATATACTTTTTAGAAGCTGTGTCCTAGAATCAGGTACTTGGGTGGTGGCAATTACAGTGGATAAGACGAGTCCTCTCCTTCCCAATTCACCATTGGTGCTACTGCTTAAGGAGGAGGGTGTGGTTGGACTTGGGTTTGCTTGTGTTCTATGAACTGCTTGCAAATTGGATGAAGCATACTTGTTTACTGTAACAGTTAGTGCCATCAATATGCCTTGCCCTACTGAACTCATCGAATACTTATCATCAGTCTCTTCTTTCCTCTCTCTACCTTCCTTTACTACAACCAAGCGTTATCTCGAATGGATAATGAAGATGAGGCACGCTAGCACATGTGGTCAATCAGTATAGGGACTCAATACTATAAATAGTCATTAAAAAAATCCCATTTTTATTTTTTGAGCTAACTTACTTAGCTACAAACAATTTGTAAAAGTTTAGTTTACAATGGAGCTCATTAGCACATTTGGTTCATGTATCTGACTCTATAGCGGGATGATTTAGTTGTTATTTCGTTTTGAGTTAACTAAATCCACGTTGATTAGTCTAAATAAATTCAATTTTTTTTATGGAAAATTTAATGAAAAATATTTTGACATACTAATATATATAAACAAAGAGATGAAGTGATTCTTTATCGTTACAACGTGTATTGTGGAAAAATGTTATATGGATCATGGTACGGTTTGGTACATGTTACAAATTTTTTTCGTTACACAGAACAGAAGGGGAAAATAAACTTAATTAGATTTTTATTAAGATTGAATTTTTTTAAAATTAGATGGCCATGCATGAACTTTAAATTTTTTATTAAGTGATAAAAAGTTATATTAATAGGCCCATCATTCCATTTTGAAAAATATAGCCCATAATATCCTAATTTTTATATTATTTTTTCCATCACAATTTTTTAAAAAGCATATTTTTAATTTAATTAGTAACTTTTAATTGTACTTTTTTTTTCCACGAATGAATTGTTTGATTGGGAAGAAAAATTAAAGGAAAGGAAATGATAAAGAAGAAAAGAAAATGAGAGGAAATTGAAATGAGTTTTTAAATTGTTTGGAATGAGGGAAAGTGAAAAGAATAGTGAGAAAAAGAAAACTGAAAAAAATTATATTGAATTTTGTAAAACTTTTCCTTCCTAACCAAATAATTAAGGGGAAGTCAATTAGAATATGTGTTTTTATCCTTCCTATTATTCATCATCCAAAACCAATAAGAATGCGCTTTCATTGTACTTTTTTCCCTTGATTTTCTCACACTCTACTCTCACATTTTTCTCTATATTTCCTTTTCCTCCCTTTTCCTCTCTTTCAGCCTTTGTTTGATGGGGTAGAGATAAATAGAGTAGAGAGAAATAAGAAGAAATGAGGTGATAAATAGAGAAGAAATTAGGTTGTTTGGTAGGAAAGAAATAGAGATGAAATAAGGTGGAGAGAAATGATATTTTGTTTAGTAGAAGAGAAATGAAAGGGAGAGAAATTAGATTATAATATATAAAAACCAAAATACCCTAAATAGGTATTGATGAGTAAAATTTATAAAAAAATTAAAATATTTAACTTTCTAAACAATATGTAAGTAATTTATGTAAAATCAATAAAATTATATTAAAAATTAATAAATTTATAAAAAAGTGAAGTTTAAAAATAATTAATTTAAAGATATATATAATAAACTAAAATTTATAAAGTAAGAGGAATGATTCTCAAATATATAAATACCAATTATGACTACTTTGAGCTCAAATATTATTGATTGTCAAACGAAGCCAAAAAAAAAAAAAAAACTTGATTAGAAGTTTTGAAACTACAATGGAGTGATTCATTGAGTGAGATAAAGGCAGAAAAGGAATAAAATAGCACACAAGTCCCATTTTGTTTATAATATTCTCTCTCATACATAATACTTAATTTGTTGTTTTTCTTCAGTATAGTAGAGAAACTCTGTAATTATAGAACCACCTCTACACATTTCTCTTTTCTTCAATTTCTATTTTACCAAACTCCTAAATAAACTTATCTCCTCTCTCCAATTTCTCCAATAACTCTTGGATACCAAACAGAGTCTCAGTTATTTTTTCTCATTATGTCACTTATCATATTTTTTCACTTTTTCTTTTTTTTTTTCTCTTTCTATCTCTCTAGTCTCTTCCTTTTACTCCTATCACACCCCAAATTTGGGGGTGTGAAAGAAACATTACCCCCTTTTTTTGTCTTTATTTGTAATGGGTCGACCCAATTTTAAAATATCAAACCCAAAAGCCATTAATTTATATTAGGCTTTTTTTTTAAAAAAAAATGAGCTGAACGAAACTATGTGTTTTGTAGAATTGGGATTTGGGATAATAGGTTTAAGTTAGGTTTTCATCGTCTGGTATATTTCAGCGAGCGACTCCATTCCAACTGGGGTGCACCCCGTCTCATCCTTCATGCTATCTTGAATTATTCACTCGTTCAAGGGTAATCAATCATTTTTCTTATTCTTCCACTGAATTAATTTGATCTGTGCACTATGAACAGAGTTGAAGGATCATATGTGTCTGGCACATGCATAGAAAATTAAATTTCAAATTGAATTACATTTTTGTACTTGAAACAGTAACAATTGGACAGCTATTCGAGCAAGCGCTTGTAGTTGTACCAGATCATGGCAACGATGTACAAGAATATGCAAGAAGCGGTGCATCCGAAAATAACCCCCAGGAACTGTGGCATCCCACTATCAAATAGCTCAATGTGAATATTCATTCCAAAAACACCCGTCACCACAACAAACGCATTCACAAGCACACTTGCTGTGCCCACCTTCACTCCCGTTTGCAAGATTTGGTTCTGTTTGTCATCCAGGGTAATGTTTATGTAATCCTCTGTATCATCCACGTACTCCTTCAGCTTCAAAATTCAAAGGGACAACCCAACCCAACAAATAACTGTCTGTTAGTAATTAGCAATAGACAAGTCAATTTCACCCTTCGGCTAACACAACAACAATAATTAAATAACAATATAAAATAAAATTAGTTGTAGATGTTCCATTTCTAGAGATGAGAAAAGAAGGACCACAAAAGGATGGCAAAGAACAAAAGAGAGCATATAAAATTACATATACCGTTGATAGTTTGTTGAGTGTGCCACCGATTTGTACAAAGTATGCTCCCAAAAGCATCTCAACCTCCTCCACATTATTGTTCTTGGTTAAAGCAGTGTGGGTAGTTCCTGCTTGGGTCTCATGGTCATGGATTTCGCTGCCAACTCTATTAGATCCACTAGCTAATACTTGGTTGCTGGAGTAATCAGCAGCATTTTGATGATCTTCTTCATCATCCCTTGTAGAATCTCCACCACGTTCCAATGATATTTCAGGAGGAATCCTAATAATCAAATTCAAAATTCATAATAAAATTACGTCTCCGTTTGTTTTACTGTTACATCATTGTAAAATCATGGTTTGCTTTGTAAAATATGTATCAATCATCTTCAGTCTCAACCATTAATTTCTAGAATCAATTTTACTCAATTGTAAATTAACCGGACACAACATGCCTGTGATTCATATCTGGTTGAAGAACTCGATTCTCCATGTCATCCCAGTCATTCATGGATGAGGCAGAACAACTTTCAAGGTGATGTTGAACTAACTTTTCTGTGAGATAGAGCTCAGCCATACCTTCATCATCATCCAGCAAGTTCTCTAATTCATCCCTTACCTGAAAAGGATGAGTTGGAAATGTCATGTTAGTATAAATTTCAAAGACCAATTATAGTGGTAGAGTAGAGAGTTGGAAAAACACTGAACCAACCAACCCTTTGAGCACGAGCGGTTAAGGCAGCTAAGCGGCTCTTAACATGGCGAACGCATTCCAAATTGAGAGTACTAATCTTTGAAGTCAGATTATCTAAGGCATTATGAGCCTCCTGCTCCAATATCTTTGCCTACAAAACGAAAACAGAACAGAGTCTATAGAAAACCAAGAAATCGAAAGAAAAAAAAAATTAGACAAAAGAGGGAGAAAACTAGACACACACATCATTTTCTAAGACACTACAAGCTTCCTCAAGGCATGCCTCGAGTGCTACAAACTCAAAAGGGAAAATCTTGATGCTGCTATCTTGCTTTGTTTCATCTTTGTCCTTCTTCTTCCGATCTTGACTCTGAGTTTGAGTCTGAGTGGCACTGTGGTGACGAAGAATCCGTGCATGAAGGTCGTCAACAAAAGGGGTAACAAAGGGGTCCCTGGAATTGAGCAAGAGAACCTCTTGGGCAGTGATGATAGCCTTGATGTGTTCCAAGCTGATGACGATGGCTCTGTCACGCCCTGCAATGGTGGAAGGGTAAGACAGCAAGGGGTCAAGGATCCGAAGGTCCCGAGCGGTAAGTCCTGTCCGCTGCATTATGAGGTGTCTTGCGGCGTCCACCACCTGTTTCTTCCCGGCGCCGCCCAACACCAGCCATGTTCTTGCGCCGCTTCCCTTCCTACCAATGTGTCGCCTCATAACCCTCTCATCGCTCATGTTCGACATCACTTCTCTTCTTTTCTGATGATTAGTCTTATTTTGCCTTTGCCTTGCCCTGAAGAAGAGAATGCAGAAATGTAAGGTGTACTTTCTTCTTCCTTATGAAGAGAATTTCCAATTATTAATTATTAATACAATTCATTGTAAATTTATTAATTTGCCTACACTTTTCTTTTATTAGACCCTGCCCCCTCAATTCTATTTCTACCCAATTAGCTTTGTGCCTTCTTTTATTATACCACCTCTTGTCCATTTATTACATCACTCGATATTTTAATAAATTTACAAGAATTAAAAAACTTGTATTTTTAATTATAGAGAGAAGAAACAGTGTCCATTAATCTACCATTTTAAGAGAAAAAGAAAAACGGCCCAATAAATTAAATCACAAGTAATATTTGCTAATAGAAAAATATGTTTTTAGCCCTGTAAATGGATCGAGTTTTGTTTTTAATCCTAATAAATGTTTTTTTATGTCCTTACAAATGTAAATTTTTTTCAATACATCATTGTCGTTAAAGTTCTGTTAATGACCAACGATTTGAGTTTTATTTTTAATCCTCGTAAATGAATTTTTTTTTATATTCTTACAAATGATATTTTTAAAATAGATCCCTGTCATTATATATAGTTATTGTTATTGCCCTCTTCTTCTTGTCATCATTTTTCTCCTTCTGCTGTTTCATCTCCTTCTCATTTTTCTCTTTCTTTTGCTATTCCTTTTCCTTCTCATGTTTCAGGTGTGATTTAACTCGAGTTCATTTTTAGAGTTATACCTATATGAAAAGTTATTATTTAGTTCCTCTAACTCTATCTCTATGCAAAAATTGTTATTTTCAGGAAAAAAATGATATAGGAGAAGGAGGAGGAGGATGAGGAGAAACTGTTAAAGTTAATACAAAATTTAATGACAAGGACCGATTTTTAAAAAATATATTGTATTTGTGAAGATGTAAAAGAAAAAAAAACATTTATAAGAACTAAAAGCAAAACTCAATATATTTACTTGGATTAGAAATATATTTTATCTTGAAATTAATCAAAAATATTATGTGTGAGTGAAAGAAGGATTTAATGTAATGTATTATATAGTGTACAATAGTGTTAAAAAAGTATAAATTTATCGTAAGATAGTGATGTAAAAATATCACCGTCAATCACATATAAGATAGTGATGTCATTGAAGCGGAGCTGATTGGGATTTATCAAGGCCTCCGGCTATGTAGGCAGTTGGGTAATGCTATTGTTCGTTGTCAATCTGACTCAAAAGTAGTTGTTCATTGGGGCGTCCAGATCCTCTCCATTTCTTTCAGAAATGGAGAATTCCAGTTCATTGACCCTGTGAATGACACGTGGTAGGAAAAAAATCAATGGTTGAGATTTCTTCTTGTAAGTTAATATTAAAAGGCCACAACAGAATGAAGAAGCAGAGAAGCTGTTCTATCTCGTCGTCGCTCTCCCCGCCATAGCCGTCGTTGTGACCGTGCCACTATTGTGCCACCACTGAACTACCTTTGTACACCGATGTGCACCTCCCTTCTATGCCGCCCTAGGCGAAATGGTAGCATCGTTTAACCTTTTTGCAGCCACCACGAGACTTGGTTCGCCTCAACATGGCCTTCAACAACTTCCCTCCGATTTCATCAGCTTGCCCAGACTCAAAACATTATGTTGGTTGCTTTCCTTTTGTGCAGGAAAAAGAGTAGCAAGAAGACTATCGTTGTTGAAGTTGTAGCCGCCAAGCATCCTGAATCAGAACGACAAGGGGCATTCCACGGCGGCAGCAAGAAGCCCGTTTACGACGTCGAGAACGGCAAGGGGCACTCCGCAGTGGCAACAACGACAATGGTGACCGACTGTAGTTGCCGCTTGTACCAAAAAGGTTGAAGCCAATGGTGGTGGAGCAAAAAAATTGGTGTTTTTTTGGCAATTCGGCGAGGGCGTTTGATCTGGAGGATTTGCAGAGAGAGCTTCGGCGAAGGTGTTGGGGACGGTGGTGGCCTTTTTCATTTTTTTAATTTTAAATTAACTTACAAAAAGAAATCTCAACCATTGATTTTTTTTCCTACCACGTGTCATTCGCAGGGTCAATGGACTGGAGTTCTCCATTTCTCAAAGAGATGGAGAGGATCCGGACGCTTCATTGGGTCCTGGAGGGGGTTGCTCCTTCTCACAGATATGCCAATATAGTTGAGCTTATTAGAAGACTTCTGTCATTGCCTTGGGATGCTTCAATCCAACATGTCTTACGTGAGGGCAATGGTTGTGTGGACTTTTTAGCGAAAAAAGGTGTGCAAAGTACTGACAGGATTATTTTTATCCAAAACCCCCCTGTGGGCTTATTGCCTATTCTTCAAGCGGATGCTGCAGGAGAACTTAGACTTAGAGTTTAGTGTTTTATTGTTTGCTTTCCCTTTGTTTGGGTTGTCGTTTTTCTTTTTCTTTTAGCATCTTTATCTACCAAAAAAATATTTGACCAAAAAAAATCTACCAAAAAAATATAAGTATAACTGTCCGTAGAGTTTTTTGAACGATTATTGTAACATGTATTTGCTTTTAATTATTTAAGGAAAAAATATTAAATATTAATATTTTAAAATTTTCAATATAATAAATAAATAAATATAATATACTAATGTCGATTATGGTGAGATTTAAATTATATATTTTTTAAGGCATTATTTGGTATGTATTTGTTTTCTGCAGTTCAAGATAGGATGATATGTATGTAGTAAATAGATCAATGTTAGGAAAGAGAAGCTGTAATTAATAGAGATAACATTTTTATAAAATAAAAAATACACAATAACTTATACAACACTTTTTCTCTGTATTGATCTTTCACTATCTTATCACCCATCACATCTCACATTTCTCTCTCTTTTCTCTCTTTTCTCTTTGTATCTCTCTATGTTGTACATGTTGATGTAGTACAAACATTTTTCTAATTAATATGAATAAAGGTTGGTAGACATCTCATGGGTGTCATTTGGAAAGAGATATGAATACAAGAGGTAAATGTGACATATAAATGATATAATATAATTTTACACAAATATCTAACAATGTGTTGTCACATTATTTATTGAATTTAATAACACATGAGGTGTCATATTCATTAAATGATGTGGTGACACACCATTAGATGTCTATGTAAAACTTTACTCGGACAATGTATATCAATTAAATCCATAAAGAAAAACGTACTAAAGATATTAAATAAGTGTATAAAATTGTTAGGTATCTAAATATCATTGTTGAATTAATATATCTAACTTGGTTTCGCACTATAGAAAGCTTTAATACCTACACTCAAATTCTACTTAGTCAGGTCCTGTTTGGGGTGGTTGCAAGTTTTTAGTTTTTGGTTTTTAAGAAAAAAATTCAACTAAGTTTTTACAACTCAGAACTGCAAATTAAAATCACTTTTTGGGATTTTCAAAATGGACATTTTAAAAATCACAAAATGTAATTATTAGTTTTTAGTTTTTAATTGTAAAAACTTTGTTAATTTTTTTTAAAACAAAAAACTGACAACCATCTCAAACGTCCCCTTATCTTTTAAATTTTATGTTGGTGTGGTGAGATCTTAAACTTGCACTTTGGAAAATCATATTTCACACATAAATTTTGGGGTACAATAGTGGAGAATAGAGAAATAGAAAGTGTTACGGTCTAAACCTAAGGCCCAATAGCCAAAATGGCTCATGCGCAATATAATTATAATATCCACGCGCAATATAATTATCATATCCATAAATATATGATATATGATTATCATATCCATAATTATATCACATATAATTATGGTATCCCTAAATATATGATATATAATATCCATAATTATATCACATATAATTATGGTATCCTTAAATATATGATATATAATTATACTATCCATAATTATATGACAATATCTGCTAAACTTACTCCTTTTACATCTGCGCCCACTTACCATATTTATACAAGGATAACCCCTATAAATAGAGAACATTTACAAATCATAAGGTACGCAATCTCACTCAGTCAATCCCTTTCACTGTTTTACCTATCTGACTTGGGCGTCGGAGTCCCTTTGCAGGTACACCCCCCCGGGTTCAACTCGGATTCAAGCCTCCGCAACCCGGATTCGGATCCAACTTCTCTCCTGCTGACTCAGACCCAGGTTCGAGTTCTACCCTAGAACATTTGACGCTAGAAGGAGGGCCTCCCCCTCTCCAGCATGACGGTCACAACTCGTCTCTAGACATCAAGACCCCGTCCCCAACCAACACCCGAAGGTTGGGTGGAGGATCTCAGACCCCAAGACGAGTTCGCTGAACAAGAAGGAACATCACACCTTCAGGACGAAACCGGTCCACACGAGGATGATCACCAATCCGACCCACGAGATGAGGTTATTCATCATCTCAAGGCTCAACTTAAGGCACTTCAAGAACAACGCCAACAGTCGTTCCACGAACCTCGTCCCCACAAAGCAGTCGAAGAGCCGGCTGCAAGTCACCTAGAAGAGCGTATCCGACACTTGGAGCGCAGCGTAATCCCTCAACCTCGGCTCATAATCCATTCCCGGCCTCATTCAGACCGAGATCAACAAGAGGTTTAATAGCGAGGATCCATTGTCCGCCATGCCCCATTTCGGCATTCGTTCTTTGAAAAACTGGCCCGGGTCAAGATACCTAAACAGTTCAGAAGAACAGAATCATAGACCTCTCGAGCCTCAATCAACACCTGCAGCTGATCCAACCATCAACCAACTAAAGGAGCGCATTCGACATCTTGAGTGCACATTCCTTATAGATTTGTCTATTTCACTTTATTCATCTTTCTCACTTTATTCTTTCTTATTACTCTAACTTCGATACTCATTTTATTTTACACCAAAACCGAATGTGAAGAGCATCTCGGTTCAATAAAAATAAAAAGAAAAGTTATGCAGTTCATATTTATAAGTATGTGAAGAACATCTCGGATCAGCAATAATCAGATGCGAAGAGCATCCCGGCTCACCAACACCTGAAGGTTGGATAGACGTCTTGGATTACCACGATGGCGGGTTCGATGACGTAGGCATCTCTCAACCCCCCACAAACCCAACCAACCACCATTCACTAATCCGACACTCGAGATGAAATCGTACGCCGACTTGAAGCTCGGATGAAAGAGCTAGAAGAACAGTCTGAAACCACCACCGCATCTCAACCTCCACCATCGCCGAACCAGATTTAGATGATGCCAACCTTAGCAAACACGAGGAGATATCTGAGAAATGTGTACGGTACATTCACTATTTCCATATTCATAATATAATTTGCTATTTCCATTATTTGGTTGTTACGTCTTTGAATCTGTACCAAATGTTCCGAGGTAAACTCGGAGCCGATTCAGACATTCATTTCCGAATAGGCTAACTCGGATTGAAGAAGCTGACTGGAGCTGTTAATTGGAGAAAAACCAACAATGATACTCGAATATATTTGAAGTGGTCAGATATAAATCTCCCTTATTGAAAGTAAATGACTAATAAAAATTGGTTGTCTTGGACGGTTTATTTCCTCATCCGTATATGTTCTTTTGGGAGGTGATCAATAAAGTTCATCACTTGGATTCCTCTCATTTAGTCGTTAAGCCGAGATGTCGACATGGTCAGCTGAGACGCCAACATTTTCAACCGAATCACGTTAACATTTTGGAATTACCTGACAAAACTAGCTACCAGACACCACGGATTGATCCCCATCTCGGACATGGTTCCTTGAATGTCAGACCTCAACTTGGCCGACTATATGTGGAGCCATCTTGGCTACCTTGGTTTCGAATTCTGTTCTTAGTCGGAACAGCACTAACCGGATGTGAAGAGCATCCCGGCTTAACCAAAACCGGATGTGAATAGCATCTCGGTTCTTCAATAAGGATGTGAAGAACATCCGAATCACCAAAAACCGGATGTGAAGAGCATCTCGGTCTCATTCAATGCCGGATGTGAAGACCGTCTCGACCTCATTCAATGCCGGATGCGAAGGGCATCTCGGCTCTGTCAGCAACCAGATGTGAAGAGCATCTCAGCCTCATTCAATGCCGGATGTGAAGACCATCTCGGCCTCATTCAAACCGGATGTCAAGACCATCTCGGCTCTGTCAACAACCGGATGTGAAGAGCATCTCGGCCTCATTCAATGTCGGATGTGAAGAGCATCTCGGCCTCATTCAATGTCGGATGTAAGACAATCTCAGCCTCATTCAAACCGGATGTGAATAGCATCTCGGCTCTGTCAGCAACCGGATGTGAAGAGCATCTCGACCTCATTCAATGCCGGATGTAAGACCATCTCGGCCTCATTCAAACCGGATGTGAAGAGCATCTCGGCTCTGTCAGCAACCGGATGTGAAGAGCATCTCGGCCTCATTCAGTGCCGGATGTGAAGAACATCTTGAATCTTAGTAAAAATCAAAAGAGCATCTCGACTCTGTCAGCAACCAGATGTGAAGAGCATCTCGATCTCATTCAATACCGGATGCGAAGAGCATCTTGAATCTTAGTAAAAATTAAATTAACATCTCGGTCTCATTCAATGCCGGATGTGAAGAGCATCTTGGCCCCATTCAATCCGGATGTGAAGAGCATCTTGGATCTGTCAACAAACAGATTTGTTACGGACCAATACTACTTGGTCCTACTCAGCCCAAGTTTTCAAATAAGTGCACACCAAGTGCACAAGTCGGCCCAAGTTTATAAGTCAGTCCAAGTACACAAGTTAACACAAGCACATATGTCAACCCAACTCAAAAGCCCTATTGGGGCGAACCTAAAATAGAAAAGTAAAGTTGTCATGCAATTCATATTTATAAGGATGTGAAGAACATCTCGAATCACTAATACTGGATCTCAGATCAACAACAACCAGATGTGAAAAACATCTCGGTTCTTCAATAAGTATATAAAGAACATCTCGAATCACCAAAACGCTTGTGAAAAGCACTGAATGAGGCGCAAAAACTGGATGTGAAGAGCATCTAGGATCAATAATAAACGAATGTGAAGAGCATCCCTGATCAACAACAAACCAGATGTGAAACACATCTCGGTTCTTCAATAAGGACGTGAAGAACATTCCAACTCAGAAGCCCTATTGGGGTGATTGCATTTGCCAAAGACTCGTCATTGACTTCATCAACATTGGCCACCAAAACGGCTTTCTTCCACTTAGCCCATGCCTTTCGCAAAATTTTGCTTGACAATGTCAGCTAAGGCCGCCTTACCTACCCTGGCTGCAGAAGACTGGTTTTCCAGAGCCTCATGCTCCTCCTTCAACTCTGTCAAAGTAGTATCTGCGGCCTTAAACTTGGGACTTATAATTATACAACCCCTGTGCTGCTGAACGATGGGAGCACATCCCGGCGAGGGTATCGGAGCACATCTCGGACAAATTCTACCTCTCCAAATCAAGCAAATTCGGTGAAAATCGACGTGTCAGAAGACACGTTGTGTGGAAGTCAAAATTATTACAACTAAGCAAATCAACTCATGCGACATAGTTCAAAGTCGAACTCCTTTACTTCGACTTCAGCTGGGGGCATCTATTATGGACTGGCCCAATAAGGCCCAAACCTTGAAGGTCCAATACATTAGAGCAAGTCAGACCACGTCCACAGACAAGTCGGACCACGTCCATGGCAAGTCGGACCATGTCCACAAGCATGTCTGACCAAACCCACGAGCAAGATGGACCACGTCCACAGGCGAGTCAGACCGTTTCCATGGGCAAGACGGCTCCGCTTCCCCACGATGGACTTCATCTAACGAATACCATGCTAGGCTCACCAGAACCCCTCTGCACTCATCTGCATCCAGTAATTATATCTTAATGGACCTCAATGGATCAGGGCCCACGACCCAAATCTCAAGGGTAATTCATCACATTGAAGCCGGATACGAAGAGCATATCGGTCACAGACTCAATCACTTATCCGAAAACTATTTTGCCACAGACAAACATCTTAACTTCGTAGTTTATTATCTTACGAATGCGAAGAGCATATCGACTTAGCAAATCCAATATTCAGACAACGTTACAAGCGTTTTAGAACGTTAAAAGCGCAACACAATTCAAAGCGTTACAAGCGTACGAGTACGTGAAAAGCGTCGGGGGCGTCACCCCGGACGCCGAGGGAGTCACCTGCAACTTCTCCAAATTCGCCTTCAACTGAGTGATCTCAGCTTCAAGGGCTTTGTTCTTGTCATCAACCGTCTTATAAAAACCCTTATACTTGGCCTTGTCCTTTTTCTCGATGTCAAGAGCCTCATGAGCAGTCTTCACATCCCCCAAAGCCTTGTCTCATTCCGTGGTGCGCGCATCCAGAGCCGCATTAGCCCGATCATAAGCCGGCATCACATCCAATCGTAAATACCTCAAAAAAGAAGCATGCTGAAGACTCTGGCGCTCCACATCATAGAGATACTCAGCCACTGGTACATTATCATGAACCGCCTTCAAGAAAGGGTTATTCAAGACATGATCCATTTTGGTCATGTCCAACTCGCATGGTGAACAGGACCGGCATCGTCATTCAACACGGGCTGAGTTCCCGACCCACCAATACCAGCATCACGAGTGAAATCAATGTCGACATTCGGTTCCCCCTACTGGTTGTTGTTAACATTCTGCAAGGCCCTCAGTTGTCTCGAAGCAGCGTTGGCCATCGATCCTACAGAACCAACAAAGGAGTGACCGAAGTCATCTCGATCCATCTTGCCTCGAACGATAGCTCCCAAGTGAGTTATAAACCCCAAAGCCGTCCCGAACGAATAAAGTCGTCCCGGATATAACATTGAAAAATACTTGAGCTCAAAGTCAACTTTGTCAAAGTCGACCAGAGCTGGGGGGCTTCTGTTACGGTCTAAACCTAAGGCAGAATAGCCAAAATGGCCCATGCGCAATATAATTATCATATCCATAAATATATGATATATAATTATAATATCCATGCGCAATATAATTATCATATCCATAAATATATGATATATGATTATCATATCCATAATTATATCACATATAATTATGGTATCCCTAAATATATGATATATAATTATAATATCCATAATTATATCACATATAATTATGGTATCCTTAAATATATGATATATAATTATACTATCCATAATTATATGACAATATCTGCTAAACTTACTCCTTTTACATCTGCGCCCACTTACCATATTTATACAGGGATAACCCCTATAAATAGAGAACATTTACAGATCATAAGGTACGCAATCTCACTTAGTCAATCTCTTTGACTGTTTTACCTATCTGACTTGGGCGTCGGAGTCCCTTTGCAAGTACACCCCCCGGGTTCAACTCGGATTCAAGCCTCCGCAACCCGGATTCGGATCCAACTTCTCTCCTGTCGACTCAGACCCAGGTTCGAGTTCTACCCCAGAACAGAATGGAAAAATGAAATGAAGAAAGAGAGAATTAACGATGTGATAATTTATATGATAGAAAATAAAAAAAAAATAGAAAGAAAAATGAGGTGCGGAGTGTAGTGTAAAAAACGTAAGTATGGAAAATTCGATACTCTTGTACTTTTGGAGAATTTGTATGTGGTAATGTTATTATTTGTTTTTTTACACTTCATCAATGTATGGTGATAAATACATAACAAATAGATCAATGTTAGGAAAAACGAGCTATAATTGACATACCTAACTTGATTTTGCTATAAAAAACTTAGGCTCTGTTTTGGCAGAGGAGAGAAAATGAGAGAACGAAAAATAAAAGGAAAGTAAAAGGAAGGAAGAGAAAATAAAAGAAAAATGGGACGATATTTGAGTTGTTTGGTTTGAGTAAAAAGGAGTAAAAAAAGTGAGGGAAGGAAAAATGAGTGTGATATATAATTACCCATTTACCCTCACACTAGAAATTATATTATTTCTTATTTTTACGATCCTTCTTCCTCTTTCCCCATTTTTTTATTCTAAAGTCTCTTCTTCATCTTTATACATATTTTAGACCGTTATTATTTTTATTGGGTGGTTATTGGTTAGTGGAAACTGTAAATCAGTAATCAGGATATAAAATATGGGTATAATGGGAATGAAAATGTGGAAACCAAAACTACCCTACTCTCTTTATGTATAATATATAGTATAGATTATTATTATTATTACTATTATTTCTATTATTATTAATTAATTAATTTATTATTGTTATTATTTATTTTTATTTTATTATTGTTATTATTATTATTGTTTTTATTATTGTTATTTCTTTTTAAACGTAAAATAAAATATAAAAGAAGACAAAAAAAAAATTAGAAGGCTCCCGTACATCTTCATCTTCTTCCTAGCGCAAAGGGGACGGTCTGCAACTTCTCAAAAAGCTATCATGGCTCCCACCTCCTTTCACGAACACACTAGCCATGGATAAAGGCTAAGGGTGACATTTCACAAGCTAAGCACCGTTGTTGAGTATTTTCTCGTCAATGTTGAGTGGAAAACTACAAATTCACTGTTCCTTCCCTATTCATTTTCTAATCACCGACATGTTTTTGACCCGTTTTCTAGCCTCCCAACTTCCGTCATTCCACTTTTCATCAATACAAACAAAGTGTTAAGGTCTTTTAGAGTGGTGGTGAGTATTTAGTTTTTGATTTTTAAAAAATTTAAATCAAATTTTTATAAGTAAAAATAAATATTAAAAACTTCTTTTTAATATTTTGAAAACCACGATGAGGAGTTTTTAATTTTAATTTTAAATTATAAAAATTTTATTTAAAATATTCAAACATAAAATATTAAAAACTCGTAAACACATGGCTTAATTATCTTATAATTTTTATAAGGGGTGGTCCGGGAGTTTTTGTAGTATGTTTAATGCAATTATTTGTTTTTCATAAGGCAAGTTGTAATTTTTTTTTTTTTGACGTAAGGCAAGTTGTAATTGATATACCTAACCTGAGTTTGTAGCATGCTTTAGCATATTTTTTTCCACTCAAGTTCTACTTGTAGGTAGGGTGGAAAAAAACTAGGCAATCTAAAATTAAGCCCTAAATTTGAAATATAGATATTTTTTTTTAAAGTTTAACCTAACCATTTTTAAAACTTGGATTAACCTGAAAGTCTAGTTAAAACTCTATTTTATAACGAGACATTTGAACAGACCATAAGTTTATAGCTAAATAGAGATATAAGCTCAAATCTTTCCCGTAGAATAATATTTAAATATTTAAATAAATCAATAAATATACTATTTTAAAACATTATAATAAAAGTAATATATTTTAATAGCAATATAATATAGTGTGTGTGAAATTTAAAAATATCTAAAATCGATTTAATTGATAAATAAATATTTTAATAGTAATTTAAACTATTTTATTATATTTAATATTGATTAAATACATTATAGTAGTATTTAAAGAAAATAGGAAACATAATTATTTCATTCAGTTGAATAAGTAATTATATATGAAAAATATTTATTTATTTGATATAAAAATTTAGAAGACACGTGTCATAAAAAGACGTGTGGCTTTGTGAAAAGGGAATTGGCTCTAAGGTATAGAGTCGGCTAAGGCGAAATGGGTTTCTCTTGATCGAGTCGGCTTATAAAAGCCCCTAAAAATGTAGGGTTCGATCACCTATTTTATAAACTCGAATAATTCTCGGATTTTTTAACTCTCTTCGATAAAGTCCGTTACTCGTAAAAACCTGTAAAAAGGTCGATTAGCCAGCAAAAAATCCGCAAAAAAACCGGGCTATTCACAAAAAAGCCCACAAAAAGGTAGGGCTTGAACATCTATTTTAAAAGCCCGAATAACTTCCGAGCCTTTTAATCCATCCCGATAAAACCCGTTACTCATATCGATCCAGGCCAGGCCGAGCCAAATAGCCCGAATTCACAGCTGAGCTATGTCTCGAACGCATCCAAAATTTATCTACTTCTATCTAGTAAATTTGAGCTTTTATCATGACAAACTTTCTTGTGAATTTAGGTCATATTTTTTTCCTCATAAAGAACATGTTTTCTTCATGTTGTAACACGTGTTGTAGATGGAGAAAAACTTGTGTCCATACCCTTAGAACTCAGTTCCCAATTAATATTAAAAAAATACTAATTAAACATGAATTTATAAAAAATATCTTATAAATTTCCAGGGAAGTTAAATGAGAACATTTCTACAAATATAAAGGTTTAGAAATTAATTTCAACTTTTAAAACAGGTTAAATTTTTCATTTTTCTTGATTTAATCTATTTCTTCTCCTACAAATATTCATTATTATGTTCAAGAAAAATTGCACTCACCTTCCCCGAGGTTTGTCTAAATAATAAAGATCTCCCCTCTACTTTTGAAATTCACTCATCTCACTTACCTAAAGCAGAATGATAAAAAAAACTCGTACTTGTGTATATTCGTAAATATACCAGCGATGAGTACCCGCGTATTTATTAAATGAGTGGAGACAGATATTATATTACTTGCAACGCGGATACTCGCATACTCATTAAAATATATTTTCTATTGAATATATTAAAATATTAAGATATTTTATTATTTTATGATGAGATAAAATTTAATTTTATTATTTTATAATAATATTTTCAATATATTAACTTGTAATAATATTATATAATGTTAATTTATATTATATAAAATTGATATAATATGATACCATAATATATTATATGTCATTTTCTCTTTATTTTTTCTATAAATTTTGAATTGTTAAATATTAGTGGATACTCGTGAATATCCGTTACTCGCATGGGTAGCTATTAATTTTAGTAGGTATAAGTATAGGTAGTGTATAATTCATTCTGCTCCGTTAATATCACTAGATAATCCTCACAGTGTCAATGAGAAGGGAGGTTTTGCATTTCAAAAACTAGAGAGAATGTCTTTGTCATTTAGACAAAACTCATGGAAGGTGAGTGCAATTTTCCCTTATGTTTATATAAAGTATTGGATATTACTTCCTTTAAAAGGGACAATAGGATTTTACGGAGACCACTCCCCACTTGACGTTTTCACGTTCCCACTAGCCTTGCATTTAGATTGTGTTTAATTTATATGGATTTGGGCATAATAATATTAGTCTAAATCTTTAGGTATTTGATTTTAATTGTTTTTAATTGGAAACTAAACAGACACTAACTTGTATTATGTTATAATAATAACATGTATTAATTTCTTTAAAAAAATCAAATGAAATGATTGAAAAATTGATTGGGAAATTGTTGTATAGTTTTAACGGCTTTATTGGTTATTGTAAAATGAAAAAAAAAGGAATAAATTAAAAATTAAGAAAATGTCACTTCAGTAAAAAATATATCTCTTTAAGTTTTAAATAATAGCTAGAAACCGAGAAGAAAGAATGACCATCAACAACAATGTAACACACGTAGATGAATTATTTAGCAGTTAGAGCTGAAAAGTACAACAAATGCTAACATATTATCCACAGTCACACTTTCATTGATAAATTAATCTTATCACGTACGTTGATTGAAGCTTAATATATATTCAAAAAATTGCCGATTGAGAAATTGACAAAAGTATTACATGTGCAAAATACAGGGTAAAATCATGGAAGCAGAGTAGAAAAGGCTAGGCTGAACCAAGAATTTTGTAGCTCAGACAGCCTAAAGAATTGCTTCTTCTTGGATACAACAAATAATTAATTAAAGAAGATGGGTCTTTGAAATTAATCCATTTGATCTTCCTCAAAATAACAAGGCTTATCCTCGTCAATTCTCCCCATGTTTGTAATTACCTGATCATGAGTACTATTACTATACTTCATTTTCATTCTTACAGGAGCTGGCTGTGTTTGCCTCTGGCTATGCATAACAAGCTTCCTCTGCCTTTGAATATTGTTCGTCATAGGCAATTGATGATGAGAAGCTCCAACACCGTACCCTCCAGCACATTCCACAACACTCTTCATGTATAATTGCCTTGCTTTCTTTAGAATTCTTACTGGGGCTAAGGCTAACATCAATTTCTTTAACTTACTTTGCTTCGTTGCCTCCTTCATCATGCTTCTTCTTATATATATATATATATATATATATATATATATATATATATCTTCAACTATACTATACACTGATCACAATTAATTGAAAATCTAGCTTGCTTCATAGCATACTTTGACATACAATTAGAGTGAGTAAGATGCGAATGGTTGTCGTTTGGAACGAAGTTTACACTTTAATTTGCTTCGTTATAAGAGACCTGGACGTTGGACAATGTCAAATTAAATCTGATAAACAAAGGACATAATTAATGGAAATTCTAAGCACCATATACTCACCTAAAAAGAAATTATATATAATGTACTCGTGCGTCCAATAAAATGCTCCAGATGTATTAAGAAAAGGCAGCTTGTGCGATTCACGACTTAAAATCAAATAGCGTGCCAAAGTGTAAACCGAATGAATGAATTAATGATAGAGTCCTAGAATATATATATTGAACCAATAAAGAAAGATTTGTCTATGCATGTTACGTTTAATATATATATACTAAAGGGATCGAAAGTGATGATAATGATCCATATATACCAATCAATTACTTAAATGATAACATCCTCTCAAAAAGATTATTTATACTAGCTAGAGATAATTTCAACATCAAGAAATTAACAGAGATGAATTCATTTTGTTAATCACATACAACCTTTGCAATATCCCTAACGTGCTTGGATATATTGAATTGGAATTTGTATATATGGGTAGAATCTTTATGATCTATTAATTAATGAATTTGAGCTCGCATATATACTTATTTATGAAGATTAATATAATTATGAATATAGTCTTGGGTCTGAATATTAATTATAGAGTTCACTTAATTTATCCTGCGGTTGCACTCATATTTTAATAAAAGCACTATTATTTCAAAATTATAAGTTGTTAAATCATTCAATAAATATAATAATACATTATAAGCAATTAAACTCAATAAAACATATAACAACACATCATTTTACACTTTAATCAATTTAAATTTTTTTACCATTAATTATGCATACTCATTAAACAATAATAAAAATAATATTTTTTAGTATTAAATTAAATATAATCTCTGTATCATTAGTTTTTTTAAAAAATAAATTAAAGCAGGATATAATTTAAATATATATATAAGGGTAATTATTTTAGTTTTGAATAACTAAATTAATTATAAAATATTAATTAGTCGAACCATACTATTCAAATAATAATATTTCATAGATAGTTTAAATCAACTTTGAAATATTTATCAACAATTGTAATATTTAAATTTTTACAATCAATCATTTATTATTTTTTTTAACTATCCCCTATTACGAGAAATAATTTTATTCGAAATATCATTTATTTATTTATTTATTATTATTGTTATTATTATTATTATTATTATTATCATTATCAATAGAAGATTATTATTATTATATATCATTAAATAATAATTATAAGAATTTGAATTAATTAAAATATGTTAAGAATTATAACAAAAAATATTTATATTTCAACATATCAGCTCTAAAGAGATTTGAGAGAATTTTAAAAATATTTATAAATGAGGTATATGAAAGACACACTCAAAGAAAAAAAAATAAGAAAATTGAATGTGATTTTTTGGAGCAATTCTTTTCCATCTCTCTCCTCAGATGATATCATATTTCTTGGTGCTTCTTTTACTACAATTGAAATTAGATATGTTATTTTCTCAATGGGTCCTTTTAAATTGAATGTGATTTTCTGGAGCAATTCTTTTCCATCTCTCTCCTCAGATGATATCATCTCTCTTGGTGCTCCTTTTACTACAATTGAAATTAGAGATGTTATTTTCTCAATGGGTCCTTTTAAAAGCCATGGTCCTGACGGTCTTCATCCCATTTTCTTTTATACTTATCGAGATATTGTTGGATCATCTGTTATTAATTTTATCAATGAGGTTTATGCTGATTCGGTTAAAATTAGGAATGTTAATGGCACTCTTATTTCTTTGATTCATGAAGTTGATTTTCTAGAGAGCATTAGACAATTCCGCCCAATTAGCCTTTGTAATGTCATTTATAAAATGGTGACGAAGGTGATTGCTAATCGCTTGAGAGGTCAGTTGAGTTCTCTGTTCTCTGGTGGTAGAGAACCAATGCAGCTTCATTCCGGGGCGTCATAGTTCGGATAATATCATCATTGCCTAAAAGATCTTCCATTCCATGAGAGTCTTGAAATCTAAGAAAGGTTACATGGCAATCAAGGTTGACTTGGAGAAGGCCTATGATCTCCTTCGTTGGGAATTTATTGAAGACACTTTAAGAAATATTGGGTTGGATGATCACCTCTGTAAGCTTATCATGGCTTGTATCTCTACACCATCCATGCAACTTTTGTTTAATGGAGAGAAGTCTTCAGATTTTAATTCTGTTAGGGGTATTCGTCGGGGACCCCTTATCTCCGTATATTTTTGTTCTTTGTGTTGAGCGGTTGGGATAACTAATTGCTAGAAAAGTTAATGCCAATTCTTGGAAACCTTTTAGTATCGGTTGTCCAACTATGAAGGTTTCTCATTTGTTTTTCGCAGATCGATGTTTTGCTTCTTTTCATTAAGGCATCCCCTGACCAAGCTGAGGTGATTTTGGCATGTCTTAATCTTTTTTGTAATGCTGCACAACAACACGTCAATCATTCTAAAACTAAGCTCCCGGTCTCTAGAAATGTGAATGCTATTATTGCGAATAATCAGAGCATAATTACTGGGTTTTCTTTTACTTGTGATTCGGGTAAGTATTTAGGGGTCCCTCTTCTTCATAACAGGGCCACCTCTGCAACATACGCCTATATTGTTGATCATGCTCGTAAGAAGTTAGCCAATTGGAAAGCGGAATATCTCTCTTTTGCGGGTCGTATCACTCTTGCTAAAGCTGTGTTGGAAGCTTTACCAGCATATACGATGCAAACTTTTCTCCTCCCGAAATCAATTTGTCATAAGTTTGAGCAGCTCTGTAGAAATTTCATTTGGGGGGCTAACCAAGGGGAGCGTAAATGCCATTCTCTTGCTTGGTCCCATTTCTATCTTCTGAAGAATCTGGGTGGGATGGGATTCAAAGATTTGCATTCTTTTAATCAAGCTTTCATTATGAAATTGGGGTGGGGATTGGTTGATAATCTATCTGCTCTTTGGGTGCGCCTGCTTTGAGCTAAATATAAAGCCGGTGTGGGCACTGTCCCCATTTTGAATAGATTCTCGAATGAGTCAATGATCTGGTGTAGCATTTGCAATTCGTGGGATTTTGTTTGAATGGTATTTGTTGGAGGGTCGGTGATGGGGCCTCCACCTGCTTTTGGACAGATTGTTGGCTTAGTGCCATCCTTAAGGATCTTGTTGCCACAGTTATTCCAGTTGACAAGGTTCATGAGACTGTTTAGGAAATGTCCACCGGGGATGATAATTGGCTTTATGATAAGTTCCTTCCTTGGTTGCCTCATGAAGCCATTGATGAGATTTTGGCTAATCTAGCCGGAGTTCTTGTTTTGGGTAATGACCATATTACCTGGAAACACTCTCATGATGGGAATTTTAGTGTTACGATTGCTTATAATAATATCAAGGATTTTCCTCAAATGCAGAATGAATTAAAGTGGAGAAATCTTTGGTGTTGGAATGGTCCCATTCGGGCAAAGTATTTCCTTTTGTTGGCAGTTAAGGGGGGTTGAAAACAAAGTGTTTCCTCTGGGAGCGTGTCTTATCAGACTCATCTTTGTGCCCCCTGTGTGGTGTTCATGATGAATCAGATATTCATCTCCTGAAGAATTGTCCTAAAACTTCTGAGGTGTAGGACCTGTTGTTGGGCGATCTTGTGAGGTCATTACATCCCAATGCTTCTTTAGCTGACTGGATTTATTCCAATGTCTTGAGGAAGGAGTCGGAGATTATAGGGATTCCTTGGTGCTTGGTTTTTGGTGTCACTTGTTGGGCCATTTGGTCTGCTCGGAATGACAGTATTTTTAATGGTGGGAATTGGAATGCTCATATTATAGTTTTTTCGTATTTGGAAGATAGTGTGTGAGTTCCTTTTGTGCTCTAAGGATTCGGTGAGCTTGTTAAATAAGCAACCAACTAAGGTTTCTAATCTTGTTAGTTGGACTCCCTCCTAAGGAAGGGTGGGTGAAATGGAATTTGGATGGGTCGATGAGCGGCCCTGATGGCCACTATTAGATCCTTGCAAAGGGGTGATCCTTTTGTGTGGTTTAAAAGTGACTCTTTTCTTGCTGTGCATTTTGTCAAGAATGGTGTTCTTCCTAACCACCTTTGTTTTGGTTTGGTCTCCTCTATTCCTAATAACCTAAACAAGTTCCAGCGTTATTTTATCAGTCATATCCATAGAGAAGGGAATTTTGTCGCGGACAACCTTGCTAACTTTGGCAATCAGAGTCCCAGGGGTTTACATGAAGTCCATGATCCTCTTCCTCTTGTTTCTAGCTTTCTTTTAGTTGATTGTGTTAGTGTTGGTTTTCCTAGATTTTTAATTGTGGTTGGGGTTTTCCCCCTCCTTTTTACCAAAAAAAATTAATATATAAAGAATTGACTATTATTTAATAATATGTTATTAAATCATTCGATGAAAATCTAAAGGTGGCATAATAGAAGTGAAAAGACATAGTTAAAAATGGAAGCAAATTAGTCTTAAAGATCAGACTTAGTGCTCTTTAAATATTAGTTACTCTTTCACATAATAAATATATTAAAGGTGGCATTAGAAAACAAATTTCAATGATTGTTAAATTGTGCCTTGGGGCACATTATAAAAACTGTATGAAATTTTGCTATGAGCCTAATCCATCATATAGACCAGGCTAGCTTAGATTTTTTTTTCTGTTAATCATAGGTATCCCTTATTACCATGGACAATCCTATTTGGGGCTTAATCACAGTTAAGGTTCTTTACCCCTCCTTAAGAGTGTGTTTAGTGGGGATCGAATCCGGGAGCTCTTCCCACAATCACAACATGTGTTGCCAACTGAGCAACAACTCTTTGGTACCAAAGTACTCCCTCCGTCCCACTTTACTTGTCTTTTAATATTTTTGTACATGAATTAAGAAATGCAATTAATTCTCTTATTTTCATAAAAAATTTTAATCTATTTCCTATTATACCCCTTATCAATCATTAATTAAGTTATTTAACTACACTATATTAAATGATTGACACCTTATTCTAAGCCACTCAATCAATAATTATAGAGGATATATTTAATAAAAAAAATTTTTTAGAGTTGGTAAAAATAAATTAAATATTGCTTGAAATTGTAAAATGATAAGTAAAATGGAATAAATTTTTCTCTTTAAAAAGATAAATAAAGTGGGACGGAGATCTGGGCAATGTTTTGTTACGAACTTACAATGACGTTTATGTATATGTTCCTTTCATAAATAGTACTCTTAATCAAAATCAAGACCCATCACCGTATGTATTACTAAATGAAGTTTGGCAATGAGTCATCTATACCTATATGTTCAACAATATATAACTCGTGAAGTTTCCTGATCAGTATAGTCATTGATCGTGGCCGAGATCGAGGATGGTGGTCCGACGGGAATCACGCGGTGGTCCGAGGGGTCCTAATGGTTGTTGAGGTTTCTCCGGTGGTCGCTCCGGGGTGGAGCACGTGGCAGGGGTACCTGCAAAGACACTCCGATGCTCAAGTCAGAAAAAGGGGGTTGATGTGAGAGTGTTTTTTTGTGGTTAGATTTAGCTTACCTCCCGCGAGGAGGGGGGCTCCTCCTTATATAGGGGTCCCTTGTCACATCAAGGGGATGGTGGGTGCAGGCGGCACCCATGCCGTAATCCCACTGTTCCGGCCGTAAATCTCGCGGTGTGTGTCAGTGGTTTTCCTCTTTACCAGAGGCGTTTCTGCTTTGTCGGGGGCGGCATGGGGCGCATTAAATGTGATGAGACTTGGTAGGTAGCCTAGATCTAGGCCTCTAGGTAGTGAGGGCCGGAGGTCTCGCTTAGGGAGTGATTCTGGTGAGAGTGACTCTGAGCGGTTCCGGCCATCGGTCGTATTGGTCGTCGATCGGATTGTAGCGTTTGTGCGGTGAAAGTATGTTTCGTGGCGTCGGTGGTTGTCTCCTCATGTTCACGGTCGGCCGAGGATCGGATCAGTTGCCCCTCAGCGTGGCGATGAGCGATTGGCTTATTGCCGATGATGGGCTGCTTTGAGGGGTGCTTCTTGATCGGATCGACCCTAAACTTGACTGGGGCGAGAGAAAGTTTCTTAGGTGGCTTGCGGTCCGCTCGGGTCAGTCGGTGGCAGAGAACTTCTCAGGTGTCTGCGGGCTTTAGTCCCTTCACATCATGTCCTGTCTTTTCGTCTGCGACCGTCCCATCGTTTGGCTGTTCCCCTTCTGACCGTTATGTTGTAGTGGGGCACGTGACCTCCGCTGATTGGGGGCTTTTATCTTCGAGCCGTGCGCTATTGAATGCGCATGATTGCGGAGACGTGCGTTATGCACGTCTCAGCCGTTTTCCGTCTTTGCCCTCAACTATGATTGTGAAGTTCCCGCGGTGCCCCTGACTTGGTGTGCTATGTCCATTTTGCCCTTGCGGGAAATGACGGGGCTGCCCCTCTGTTTTGCCCATGACCTTTGAGGTTTGAGGTGAAAGGACCTTTCTATCCCTCGGATAAAATGATAATGGGAGGGAGGTGTTAACCGCTCCCTCCATTCTTCTCCTTTTGCTGGAACGAGTTGTATTCTTCCTCCATAGCTCTCGTTTCTTCTCCTTCTCTGTGTCCCTTATTGGAGCGTTGTTCTCCGTTTTTGCTCCGGTTGAACCATTCCCCGTGTTATTGTCGTTTCAAAGAGGTTGGTTTGGTGGTGTTCTACCGTTGGTAGAACCAGTTTTCTCCATTTTCGTGGGGTCTGTGCCGCGCAACGACGTTCTCCCTCGCTGTCTTGGCCGCCGCGTGTTTCAGGTACTACTCTCTTCCTCACCATTTCCCTCTCTTGCCTCCTTTTCTTTGGTCTGTGATGGATCCTCCTGAGGGAGGGGATGATGGAGGGGAGAGTAGTGGCTCTCTGGAGGTGCTTCCGGCGCCTCCTTCCTCTTGGCCGACGGCGAGGCCCGCAAAGGAATCGATCGCCAGTCGTTCCTTGCGTGGGGCGCTAACCATCTCATCAATGATCCGTCGTTATGAGGCTGCGGCGGCATCGGCCCGTGAAGAGGTCCGCGAACTCTCGTCGGCTGAAAGGTCGATCTTTGTGAGAGATCTCTGCGCATCCTCTTCAGAAACCAACTTAGAGTCGCAGGATGAGGGCGTCGAGATCTCTGACTCAGGTTATTTTCCTGAAGCTGATAGGTACGGGTTCATGGACGCCGCGAGTACTAGTGGGGTGGAGGTCACCAGCCGAGAGATGCGAGTCCAAGACCGATACGCCTGGGTGGATGCTGAAGTGCTCGAGACCGCCTCTCGGTATTGTGGGGAGACCGAGGCAACTCTTCGGGCGAGCTTATCTGTGTTAGATCCGGAGCATGACGAGTATTACACCGTATCACCCCCTTCGGCTTCCGACTGTGTATGTCATATGGGGGAGACGAACGCTGGCTTCATGTTTTTGTACGCTTTTATCGTGCACAAGTTGAAGATCAGGTTGTCGTTTACCTCGTTCCAGAAGTCTGTCTTAAGACACTATCGCGTGGCGCCGAGCCAGCTTCACCCGAACGCCTGGGGCTTCATCAAGGCCTTCGAGATTCTCTGCTCGCATCTCGGGATCGTCCCAACCGTAGGGGTTTTTACTCATTATTTTGACGTCTGCCCGAGGAAACCGGGGCCGAGGGGTTGGGTGAGCCTTCGAGCGCATAGCGGCCGACCTCTGCTATCATTGTATGTGGATTCGGCTAAGTCTTCCGGAGTGTCCTTTAAGCGAGATTTCTTTAAGGTTATTCCGAAGGATGGGGTTCTTCCTTTTTGGAGGAATTCTTGGGACGAGCAGGAGCCGTCTATCAGCATCTATTGGGATAGGCGTCACTACGATTGGGGTCCAAAAACGTACTCCACTGCGTTCGATCGTCTGACCCCTCCTGAGAAGGATGTTGTGTACCTACTGCAAGAGGCTATCAAAGAGAGGGGTGGTTATCGATACTCATCTCGGTTGCTGGTAGATTCGCTGCCCGATCAACTGGCGGTCGCCTTAGGTTTGTTGTCATGACACTTTGATTTGTTATATTGTATTATTTCATCTGGCTGATGTTTTTCGTTTTCCCTTTTGCTTGCAGAAGAGGATCAAATGAACATTCGAGACCTCCTAAAGAAAGCCAAGGCCATCGGAGCTGATGAGCCGAGGGCGAAGGACTCGAGGAAGAGGAATGTAGTGGATGATTCGGCTGCGACGCCTTCTAACAGCCAAAGCTTGCCTCCCCCACCATTGACTGCGGAAGCCGAGCGGGTTCGGGATCCTCCAGCGGAGGGTGATCCCAAGCAGGTCGATGGTGATAAGAAGAAGAAGAAGAGTAAATTTCCTCCAAAGGGTCCTACCGATTGTCCCAAGGCTGGCGGGGGGTCCTCTTCCGAGGTTCCTGTTTTAACAAGGGTGGTGATTTTTGGTGACGACTTCTCCTCCGACCATCCCACTATGGTCTCGCAGTTTTATACGGAGGAGATACGTAATAAGTTCATCAAGGGCGAGTTCTGCCTCGATCAGTGCCTTAAAGACGCCCAAGTCACCTACCTGCAGCAGATTAGCCTATTACAATTTCTCCAGAAGGATGTGGTTCCGGCTGCCGAGCGGGCTAAGGAGAATTATGACAAGGCTTTGAAAGCTTCAGCGTCAGCCACGGAGGAGTGTGCCAAGATTAAATCGGAGAAAGAAGCTCTCACTGTTCAATTGGGGACGATCGGGAAGGAGAAGGCGGACCTGGAGCAGAAGCTGGGGGAGATGGATTTGTTGAAGAAGAAGGTGGAGGGCCTCGGTAAGGATTTGCTTGATGCCGAGGAGCGGCGGAAAGAGGATCTGAGGAAGCAGCAGGAAATTCATGACGCCGAGGTGGCGGAGCTTAAGAGGAAACTGGAGGCTGCTATGGAGGGGGAGCGCAAGTCGGTGTCCGACACACTGAGGTATGTGGAGAAGGCCTTTGATGTGGCTATTGAACAAGTGAAAGTGCGCAATCCGGCCTATAATCTGGATCTTCGCGGCCTCTCTTACGAGTATGAGGTTATTGATGGTGCCGTGGTCTGGGTTGACGATGATAAGAAGATTGAGGTTCCTCCCGAGGGTCTCCCTGCTGCAACCGGCGTCCAAACCGATGTTTGATATATCTTGTTGTTTTCATTTCTTTTTTCAATTTTTGTACTTTGTCTATGGCCGGTTATGGTCTTACATTTTGTCATGACTCTTGCCTTTGAATGCTATTCTTCGCGTTTGCCCTTATGTCCGATTGCAGGTCTCTTGCGTATTTTTATTTTTATTTGATCGCAAATGCGTACTTAGTCACTTTTCGATCGTAATTGTCTTTATATATGTATGTATCCGATCGTAATTATGTGCGTGTTTATGCGTTAGCGTCGTGGTGACGGGTTGTTTCGATCGGTTTCGAAAAAGTGTTTATGGAGATTCCACTATCTTGTTTGTTGTCGGAAGCCCCGGTTTTTCAATACCGGGGTATTGATTAATATAAGGTGTATCATGGTCGGATACATGTTTTTAGCTGAAATACATTCTCAAATTTTGGGCGTTCCAATGCCGCGGGATGTCGTCCCCTCTTAGTGTCTGCAGGCGATAGGCTCCTTTTCCTGTTGTAGTGGCGATGCGGTAAGGTCCTTCCCAATTGGGTGTCAATTTCCCTTGTTGTGCGTTTCTTCCTCCAACGTCGGCTCTTCGGAGAACAAGGTCTCCGACTTCGAATTTCCTCTCAACCACTCGTTTATTGTACTTGGCAGCTGCCCTCATCTTGACTGCTTCCTCTCGGACATGGGCGATGGCTCTTCGTTCTTCGAGGAAGTCCAATTCTTCCCTGAGGAGTTGATCGTTGTGGACTTCGTCATGGGTGCTGGTTCTCCAGGTGGGTTCCCCTATCTCGGCCGGGATGACGGCCTCGGCTCCATGGGCTAGCCGGAACGGGGTTTCTCTAGTGGACGAGTGCGGGGTTGTTCGATATGCCCAAAGGACATGATCTAGCTGCTCTGCCCATCTTCCTTTTGACTCATCCAGCCTTCTTTTTAGTCCTCGCAGTATAACCCGATTTGCTGCCTCGGCTTGCCCATTCGTTTGGGGGTGCTCCACCGAGGTGAAGTTTTGTTTTATTTTCAATCCTTCTAGCAGCTCCCTGAAGCCTTTGTCCGTGAACTGGGTGCCATTGTCCATGACTACCGCCTTTGGGATCCCATATCGGCTGATGATGTTCCGGTAAAAAAACTTTTGAATCCGAGCGGAAGTAATGGTTGCTAGGGGTTCGGCCTCGATCCATTTAGTGAAATGGTCGATCGCCACAACCAGGAATTTCACTTGGCCTGGGGCCGGGGGGAAAGGTCCGAGGATATCTATTCCCCATCTGAAAAAAGGCCATGAGGTTGAGGTGGTCGTCATTTCTTCTACCGGGGCGTTGTGGAAATCTGCGTGTTTCTGACAGGGGTCGCACTTCTGGACGTATATTGCAGCGTTTTTTCCATCGTCGGCCAATAATATCCAGCCCGCAGAGTTTTCTTTGCCAGTGCTCTTCCTCCCAGGTGTTGGCCACAACTTCCCTCATGGATTTATGCTAGGACATAGTTTGCCTCATTGGGGGATAAACACTTCAGCATGGGACAAGAGAATCCCTTTTTATAGAGCCGATCGTTCACCAGGGTGTACCATGCCGAGGCGCGTTCGACTTTCTTTGCCTCCTTCCGTTCCTCTGGGAGCGTCCCGCTTCGCAAGTATTGAATGATCGGACTCATCCAACTAGTTTCTTGGTTGACTTGCATGATGTGTTTCTTTTCGCTAACGCTTGGTTCAGCCAGTGTTTCCTGAATAACCGACCTATTATTCCCAGCTTTTTTGGTGCTTGCCAGTCTTGACAGGACGTCGGCCCTTGTGTTTTGCTCTCTAGGTACGTGCCGAAATTCGATTGTTTTGAAGGCTTCTGATATCTCCCTTACCTTAGTGAGGTATTGCTGCAAAATGGGTTCACGGGCTTGGTATTCCCCGTTGATCTGGGAAACCATTAACTGTGAGTCGCTGCACAAGACGACTGTCTCGGCCTCAAGGTCTCTGGCCAGGCTGAGCCCGGCTAAACAGGCTTCGTACTCGGCCTGGTTGTTCGAGGTTTTGAATTCGAACTTCAGGGACTGCTCCACGGTCACACCCGTGTTATCTTCTAGCACTACCCCGGCTCCTGCTCCTTTAGTGTTTGATGACCCATCCACATAAATTGTCCACGTGACCCCTGATTTATCCGCTTGATTCTCCGTCATTTCGAGGATGAAATCAGACAAGACTTGTGCCTTGATAGCCGTTCGTGGTTCGTAAGAAATATCATGCTCTGAAAGTTCGATTGCCCAGGTGATCATTCGACCGGCTAGATCGGGTTTGTGCAAGATTGATCTGATGGGTAGGTGGGTTCTGATCGTAATGGGATGAGCCTGAAAGTATGGTCGAAGGCGTCGCGCAGCCGAGATGATTGTGAATGCAGCCTTTTCCAGCTTTTGATATCTGAGTTATGGCCCTTGTAGGCTTTTGCTTGTGAAGTATACTGGGCTTTGGTTGCCTTCAGACTCTCTTACCAGCACAGAGCTGATGGCTTCTTCTCCCACCGACAGGTACAAGTACAGTTTTTCCCCAGGATGGGGCTTCACCAAGATTGGTGGTTTAGTGAGTGATTCTTTGAAGCTGTTAAAAGCCTCTTCACAAGCCGGGGTCCAGTCGAACTTTTGTCCTTTCCTCAGGAGTTGGTACAAAGGGAGTGATCTGTGTGCCGATCGGGATAGGAAACGGGTTAGGGCCGCTATCCTTCCTGTTAGCTGTTGGACTTCTTTCACTGACGCTGGGCTCTTCATTTCCAGGATGGCTTTGCATTTCTCTGGGTTGGCTTCTATTCCCCTGCTCGTCAACATGTATCCGAGGAAATGTCCGGCCGGAACTCCAAAGGTGCATTTGAGGGGATTTAACCTCATGTTGTGATTCCTCAATCGGTGGAAGACTTTTTCCAGGTCGGCTACGGGATCTCCTCCCTCAGGTGTTTTGACGATGATGTCGTCTACGTATACCTCCACAACTTCTCCGATCAGTCCTTCGAACACCTTGGTCATCATTCTCTGGTAAGTTGCTCCTGCGTTCTTGAGGCCGAACGGCATCATGGTGTAGCAGTAGGTTCCTTCCTCCGTCAGGAATGCCGTTTTTTTCCTCGTCATGTACATACATGGGGATTTGGTTATAACCAGAGTAGGCGTCCATGAATGAAAGGAAACGATAGCCAGAGGAGTTATCTACTAACCTGTCAATGTTTGGTAAAGGGAATGGGTCTTTTGGGCATGCCTTGTTAAGGTCTGTGTAGTCCACGCACATCCTCCACTTGCCGCTCGGCTTTTTTACCAGGACGACGTTGGCCAGCCAAGTGGCGTACTGGTTTTCTCTGATGAATCCTGCTTTTAGTAGCTCGGTCGTCTGCTCCTTGACTGCTTGTTGCCTTTCTGGTCCCATCTTCCTTTTCTTTTGGGCGATCGCCTTCAACCGGGGGTTGACTGACAGCTTGTGACAGCAGAAATTGGGGTCGATCCCTGGCATGTCGGCTGCTGTCCATGCAAACAGGTCGACGTTTTCCAGCAATAGCTTTTTCATGATCTCTTTGAATTCTGGTGGGAGGTGGTCTCCCATCTTGGTGTTTTGTCCTTCCCTTTTGCCGACGTTTATGGGGATAGTTTCTCCTTCTGGGGAAGGGCGCTCCATTCCTCGGCCTGCTTCTCCAGAATCAACCCTTGGATCTAGATCAACAAGGGAAACGTCGTGTCTTGCTTTCTGGGTCTGGGTTTTTGTATTCGGCGGGGGGTTCTTCCTCAAGCTCAGGTTGTAGCAGCTTCTGGCGACTAGTTGATCTCCTCTGACGGTCGCCAAACGACCTTCCCTCGTAGGGAATTTCATGGCGAGGTGTACGGTAGATACTACTGCTCCTATTGCATTGAGGCTCGGCCTTCCCATTATGGCGTTGTAGGAGCTCTTGCATGGGGCGATAATGAATTTGGATTTGATCGTTTTGCTGCCGCCCTTGCCTGCCAACGTGACAAGTGCTTCCATGTATCCGAGGGGCTGGATGCGATCCCCTGAGAAGCTGACAAGGTCACTGTCATAAGGTAGGAGGTCCCCTCGGTGGATCCCCATTTTTTGAAAGCAGTTTTCATAGATGATGTCGGCCGAACTTCCTTGGTCTATCAATACTCTTTTTACCTCAGCGTTGGCTATCACCGCACTGATTACCATTGGATCGTCATGTCCGGGCAAGGTATCCCCGAAATCGCTGCTATCAAAGGTGATTGCTGGGGTCAGAGGTGTCCCACGTCGGTGAGATCGGCGATGGTCGTCCTCCACGTGCTGAACTTCTTTCAATGCTCTTTTCCTAGAGCTGGATGACCATCCCCCTCCTACAAATCCTCCTGCAATCATGTTAATGGTAATCCGAGGCTATTGATCTTGGTCCTTCCGAGGGGATCTGTCTCTTGGCTTCCTGCCCGATGTGCCATGGCTTCTCGGCGATCGCGAGAGGTGTCGCCTCCTTTCTTGTCTTGGTGGCGAGTGACGGGCTTTTTGCCGATCGCGAGCAGTGTTCCATTCTGGCTTTTCTCTCCTCACGTACCGCCCCAGATTTCCCTCTCGTATGAGTTGCTCAATGGCATCTTTGAGCTGATAACAATCGTCAGTGTCATGCCCATGGCCCTTATGGAAGGTGCAATATCGGTTCTTGTCTCCCTGTGGCGATTTGATGGGTGGGGGCCTTTTTACTTCTGCCAGCTCGGCATTGTGAACCTCCTGCCAGATCCTGGAAAGGTTGGTGTTGAGGGGGTGTAGTTACCCTCATAGCGTCCTCTGAATTTCTTCTTTTCCTCTCGCCGCTCCTTCCTGCTTTTATCATCTCTTTCGGGAGCTCGTGTTTCCTTTGAGGTCGTCCCATTGCTCGTGCCTTCCAAGTGTAGTTCCTCATTCACAAACTGGGTCGCTCGTTCTCTGAAAGCCGTCATGTTTTGTACTCGGATTCTTCTGAGTGAGATGTCCAGGGGTGTCCCTTTGCGTAATGCCTCTACTGCGCAATGTAGCTGTACCTCGTCTGCAACGTTCGGCGTGAGGGCCACTTCTTTATAAAATCGAGCCAAGAAATCCTGCAAGGTCTCGGACTCCCCCTGTTTGACTTTTGCGAGGGTGTGGGAATCTCGTGGTATTTGATTGGCCATACTGAACCTTTTGGCGAATGTTGCTGTGAGGTCGTCCCACTTGTCCACCGAGTTCTGCGGGAGGGTTCTGAACCAGGTCAAGGCTTCTTCATCTAGTGTCCGAGAGAAGCTTCTGCACATGATATCCTCTTGGGCTCCCAAGAAGAGCATTTCATTGAAGAACCGATCTAGATGTCATCCTGGGTCGGTCTCTCCCGTGTACAGGCTGATGGTGCTAAAGGGACGAAGGAAGCGATCGGGTATCTCGACTTGAGCGAGCCTTGGTGTGAACGGGTGTGTGAAGGGCCGATGCAGGGTCATGAGATTTGGGACCGCCGTTGTGGCAATCGCGGGTGTGGTGGCAACAGGTGTCCCCGTGATTGCTATGAGGGTTGCGATTGGGGTTACCGGGAAGACTGGGTTCGCCAGCGCGGCGGCCGGGGTAGGCTGTATGTCGACCTTCGTCTCCCTGTGTGAGCCAGGAGTGATCGGATTCGGTGTCGCCTCTCGGTCCTTCTTGGTCGACGCCTCTCTTGTGTCGGCGCGGGCTGAGGGGGTTGCACGTCTACTGCGCCCACGCGTCCGGCTTAGTCGTTCGGTCTGGTATTCCGAGGATGAAACTTCATCTGACGATGATTCCGAGGAAGCGTGACTTGTTTCTTGTGACGGCAGGTCTCCGGTGCGGCATGTCCTTCTGGTCGTGGTGCTTCTCCTGGCAGTTTCCCGCCGGCGGGGCCTCCTCCGCGGTGGGACAGGGAGTAGGGATTCCAGGTACTTGATCCTCCTTTCTAGTTCCCTCACCGTTCTGTCCTTCTTCCTTCTCCTTGGGGGAGGGGGTTTCTTCTTCATTGCTAGAACGGGTCTCCTCCTTCCTTCTAGATCTCTTTGCAGACTTCCTTCTTCTGGTGAGTTCTCTAGGAGGTTCCAAGTGGTAGCTGTCCGTGGAGGATCCAGTGGTGTGTGCAGATGGTGGTGGCTCCTGAGGTGTTGCTCTCAGGGTGTGACGGGGGTCTGTCATGACCTCTGCTCCTACCTCTGGTGTGGCTCTGGTGAGCCGCGGTGGCTGGTTGCTGGTGGTGATGTCCATCGTGACTTATCGGGCGTACGAACCTAATCTCAGCAAAGGGGTAAAGATGGTGGGGGGTTTCGTTACACGTTCCCACAGACGGCGCCAAATGATCGTGGCCGAGATCGAGGATGGTGGTCCGACGGGAATCACGCGGTGGTCCGAGGGGTCCTAATGGTTGTTGAGGTTTCTCCGGTGGTCGCTCCGGGGTGGAGCGCGTGGCAGGGGTACCTGCAAAGACACTCCGATGCTCAAGTCAGAAAAAGGGGGGTTGATGTGAGAGTTTTTTTTTGTGGTTAGATTTAGCTTACCTCCCGCGAGGAGGGGGCTCCTCCTTATATAGGGGTCCCTTGTCACATCAAGGGGATGGTGGGTGCAGGCGGCACCCATGCCGTAATCCCACTGTTCCGGCCGTAAATCTCGCGGTGTGTGTCAGTGATTTTCCTCTTTACCAGAGGCGTTTCTGCTTTGTCGGGGGCGGCATGGGGCGCATTAAATGTGATGAGACTTGGTAGGTAGCCTAGATCTAGGCCTCTAGGTAGTGAGGGCCGGAGGTCTCGCTTAGGGAGTGATTCTGGTGATAGTGACTCCGAGCGGTTCCGGCCATCGGTCGTATTGGTCGTCGATCGGATTGTAGCATTTGTGCGGTGAAAGTATGTTTCGTGGCGTCGGTGGTTGTCTCCTCATGTTCACGGTCGTCCGGGGATCGGATCAGTCATTTTACTCATCATATATATTATTCTTAGAATTTGACTTATGGACCGATGCGTGTCATGTGCATTTGAATCATAGTTTTTAAAACCGTACCTTACGGTTTGACCGATCTAACGAGGAATTGATCTGGTGTTAATCCATATAACATAAACAGAAAAAAAATATATCGATTAATTTTTGAATGATAAAGAACCGATGTCAGAAAACCTATTAGTTATTAAAATTTCAAATTTTTGTTTTTTTTTTAATTTTTTATTCTATTTAAAATATTTCTAAGATAAATAAAGATAATTTTTAAGAATTACACATGAATAGGGATGAGAATTGGCCGAACCGAGTAGACTTTTCAAGGCCTAGGTCTGATCTACACCTTAAATTCATGGCCTGAGCCTGACCTATTTATCTGACATATGCTTTATTTTATAGTCTGAGTCTAGCCTATTTAAAGTCTGACATGACCTGAAAGTCTGTTTAAAAGCCAGTTTTATAGTAAGGTACTTGAATATATCATAAGCATATATATGAATAGACTTATAGGCTCAAGTTTTTAACATACTTAAATGTTTATACAAGCTATATAATTATAAGGGGTGTTGTCTAGGGTGGAAGAGGAAAAAAGTCTTCCATCGGTGAGAGAGTTGTTCCAAACCGTAGGATAAATTATTAAACTAATGAAGGGACATGATTTTCTACCAGCAAAATGGTTGGTATGGAGGTCTCAAAAATTACAAATCGGTCATGTTACCGTAGAAGGATTAACATGCAAAAGTTGAAAAAAAAAATAAAAAGGTAAAATTAATCCATTAATTGGTAAAGATTAAATAAAAAAACATTTTTCATCAGTTCAGGGCCTCAATGAAAATTAATGAATCACGGGTATACTTTATAGGGGCGGTCACGCTATTATCATTTTTTATCACACTTTAAATTTTTATTATTATTATATTAAAACATTTTTTTTCATTATCCACTCTTGCTTAATTCTCTATTTCATTACATAAAACACATATTAAGAAATACAATAAATGTGTTGATTTACATTAAATTTAATGTGTTTTATCCAATATATCATTTAACTCTCTATTTTATTCATTAATATTTCCACTTATTACCTCTCTTATTTATTATATTTATCTATTTACTTTATATTAAAATTATTTTTCCCATTATTTGTGTCATGTTTTCTCACTTGCATTTTTTTGTTTTGTTTTGTTTTTTATTTTTACTTCAGTAAAGTGATTTTTTTAATGAGCCACATGTATTCTCCATGGGAGGATATCCTGCTCCTACCATTTTTTTTCTTTTCTTTTTTGTTTTAATCATACTTTCATTTTCTTTTTTTATCATTATTGTATTAAAATATTTTTTCACATTATTTGTTCCTATTAATCTGTTTGATTACATAAAAACACAAATTAAAAAGTCTAATAAATGTGTTGATTTATATTAAAGTTAATCTATTTTTTTCTAATATATCATTTATCTCTCTATTTTATTCATCAATATTTACAATTATTATCATTCTTATTTATTTTATTTATTCTATATTAAAATGGTTCAGCTAGTACATTTGCCACATCCACATTATCGTAAGGCTAACTCTCCAACACTTGTCATAATTATATAAAATTTATAATTATGTTATTTTCGTCTACTTGAATAAAATTATTATTTTGTATTTTGATTCATTATATATTTTAGAGTGAGTTTAAAAGTTAAGCAAATTTTTCAATTATAGGTTTATATAAAGTGATTTTTATCAACCACAGGTATCAACCACCGAGAGGCAATTATGCATGCTCATGTCGTGAACATCCACATCATGGTGAGTCTAACTCTCCTAACAAGGGTTTTTTTTCCAAATACTTTATATACGTTTATAGTGATTGGGTTTTTGGATCTCAAAATTTCAATATAATTTAAATTTATGATGTTTAGTTACTATTTTTTATGAACATAATTTTTAATAATAATTATAAAAGTTTATTATGTTATTTTCATCTACTTGAATAAAATTATTATTTTTTATTATAATTCATTATATATTTATTAGAGTAAGTTTAAAAGTTAAGCTATTTTTTTAATTATAGGTTTAAAGTGTTTTTTTATGAACCACATGTATCCTCCACGGGAGGCAGTCATGCTCATGTCGTGAACATCCACATCATGGTGGGATTATTCTCACAATAAGGATTTTTGATACATTTTATATTGATTTAAAGTGATTGAGTTTTGAAATATCAATATATATAATTTAAATTTATAATTATATTTATGATGAAATGGTTATTATTTTCTATAAACATATTTTTTAATTAGAATTATAAAATTATAATTACATTATTTTCATGTTTTTGAATAAAACTCTTATTTTTATTGTGATGAATTTTCAGATTTATCTTTATTTATGGTTAATTTTATTCCCTTTAATGTCATTAAATTAACTTTAAATTAGCGGAGATTGTGAAAAAAATATGGAAAATCAATGAATGCTCATTTTGGTGTGGGAATGAATGTGGTTTGAGTTTTGAGTAGTTTTGAGTTGGTGGCATTAATGAACCAAATACATGCACAGTCACACAATCCCTAACCACATGAACAACCCCATGCAATTAATTTTCACATTATTTTAACTTGATACTAACACGAGATGGTCATGTTCACACTCCAAGTCGGCCAAGGAAGTGTCAAGTAAATTTTGGTCATTTTTCAGATGTATCCCTATTTATGGTAAATTTTATTCACTTTAATGTAAATTATTCACTATAATTTGTAGAAATTGAGAAAAAAATCTGGAAAAATCATGGAATGATCTTTTTTGGTGTGAGAAAACTTTGGTGAGAGTTTGGGGTGGGAAAGAAATTGGACTTTTGAGAGGTCATTTCCACCAAAAGTATAAATACATTAATCGTAAACCTAATCTTATGCATAATTAACCCCATCCGACTCATGTCAATGTGAGTTTATCTTGATACTATCTCGGGGTGGTTGTGTCCACATTCCAAGTCATCCAAGGAGGTATCGGGTAAATTTTGGTGAATTTTCAAATTTATCCATATTTATTTAATGCTATTAAATTCACTTTAAATTAGTGGAAATTGTGAAAAAAAATATGGAAAAATTGTGGAATGCTTATTTTGGTATGGTAATAATGTGGTTTGAATTTTGGGTGGTTTTGAGTTAGTGGCATCAATGAAACAAACATGTGTACAGTCATAGAATCCCTAACAACTTGCTCAACCCGATGCAACTGTTTTCCACGTGATTTTAACTTGGTATTGCCCCCGGGGTGGTCATTTCCACACTTAAGGACGTCCAATGAGGTGCTCATTAAATTTTGGTCATTTTTCTGATTTATCCCTATTTATGGTGAATTTTATTCACTTTAATGCAAAGTATTAACCATAATTTGTAGAAATTGTGAAAAATTTTGGAAAAATCATGGAATGCTCTTTTTTGGTGTGAGAAAACTTTGGTGAGAGTTTGGGTGATTTTGAGATGATCGAAAAAAAGGACTTTTGAGAGGTCATTTCCACCGGAAGTACAAATACATTAACCGTAACCTTAATCTTATGCATAACCCCGTCCAACTCATGTCAATGTGATTTTATCTTGATACTGTCTCGAGGTGGTCGTGTCCACATTCCAAGTCATCCAAGGAGGTGTCAGGTAAATTTTTGTGAATTTTCAAATTTATCCATATTTATGGTGAATTTTATTCACTTTAATGCTATTAAATTCACTTTAAATTAGTGGAAATTGTGAAAAAATATGGAAAAAATTGCGGAATTCTTATTTTGGTATGGTAATGTGGTTTGAATTTTGGGTGGTTTTGAGTTGGTGGCATCAATGAAACAAACATGTGTACAGTCATAGAATCCCTAACAACTTGCTCAACCCGATGCAACTGTTTCCCACGTGATTTTAACTTGGTATTGCCCCGGGGTGGTCATTTCCACACTTCAGGACGTCCGATGAGGTGTTCAGTAAATTTTGGTCATTTTTCTGATTTATCCCTCTTTATGGTGAATTTTATTCACTTTAATGCAAAGTATTAGCCATAATTTGTAGAAATTGTGAAAAATTTTGGAAAAATCATGGAATGCTCTTTTTTGGTGTGAAAAAACTTTGGTGAGAGTTTGGGTGATTTTGAGATGATCGAAAAAAAGGACTTTTGAGAGGTCATTTCCACCGGAAGTACAAATACATTAACCGTAACCTTAATCTTATGCATAACCCCGTCCAACTCATGTCAATGTGATTTTATCTTGATACTGTCTCGGGGTGGTCGTGTCCACATTCCAAGTCATCCAAGGAGGTGTCAGGTAAATTTTTGTGAATTTTCAAATTTATCCATATTTATGGTGAATTTTATTCACTTTAATGCTATTAAATTCACTTTAAATTAGTGGAAATTGTGAAAAAATATGGAAAAATTGTGGAATGCTTATTTTGGTATGGTAATGTGGTTTGAATTTTGGGTGGTTTTGAGTTAGTCGCATCAATGAACCAAACATGTGTACAGTCATAAAATCCCTAACAACTTGCTTAACCCGATGCAACTGTTTTTCACGTGATTTTAACTTGGTATTGCCCCGGGGTGGTCATTTCCACACTTCAAGACGTCCAATGAGGTGTTCAGTAAATTTTGGTGATTTTTCGGGTTTATCACTATTTATGGTGAATTTTATTCACTTTAATGCAAATAATTCACTAAAATTTATAAAAATTGAGAAAAAATCAGAAACAATTGTCCAATGCTCCTTTTTGGTGTGATATAACTTATGTAAGAGTTTGGGATGATATTGAGATGATTGAAAAAATGGACTTTTGAGGGGTCACTTCCACAAAAAATACAAGTACAATAACCATAACCATAATTTTATGCATGACTCCATTCAACTCATGTCAATGCAATTTTATCTTGATACCATCTTGGGATGATCACATCCATATTCCAGATCCTCCAAGTAGGTGTCTAGTAAATTTTGGTGATTTTTCGGACTTATCCCTATTTATGGTGAATTTTATTCACTCTAGTTCTATTAAATTCACTTTAAATTAGTGGAAATTGTGGAAAAATATGAAAAATTCAGGAAATGCTCATTTTCGTGTGGGAATAAAGTGGTTTGAATTTTGGGTGATTTTGAGTTTGTGGCATTAATGAACCAAACACAGGCACAATCATACATTCCCTAACCACATGCACAATCCCGTGCAACTGTTTTTCATGTGATTTGAACTTGATACTATCCCGGGGTGGTCATGTATGTTGAGTCTCAATTTATCATTAAGAATTTAATAATGATTGAGCCACATATTTCCAAATTTTAATGAACAACAAATCTGACTAAGTTACAAGAATAACTACCTATGCTATTAACGTATACTTTGAATTCAGTAAGCTGATCTCTTTACGTCATGAAGACTTTCTGACGTGGAAACTGTCTGAAGAAGTAGGATCATCTGAAGTGGTTGTTCATCTTAAGCATGTTATCATCTGAAGCTAAGAAGAACAATCTGAAATGATCTATCATCTGAAGCGTAACATCCATCTGAAGAAGATGTTTTGTCTGAAGTGAAATATCATCTGAAGTCAAGAGACCATCTGAAGACATTGTCTGTAACTGTCTATCTGAGATCAAGAGGAGAAACCTCTGAAGAGATTTGATGAAGATATTTCTCTGTCAACGCCTTCTGAAACAAGACTATGGTCTAACCTATTTAAGGCAAATAGAACGCGAACTTTTCTGGATATTCAAATTTCTATCACTTAAGAGGAAACTTCTGAGCGTCGCAGCATTTGCAGAAGTCAGAACAGGTATGTGTTGTTCTGCATCCTTATACTGTGTCAGAAGCTATCAGAGATCATTTCACAACGGGATTATTTGCATCTCTAACGGTTGCATTGAGTGTGTCTCATTCCTGTGCTTATAAATAGCTTCGTTCAAGACCAATACAAGAGAGAGTTGGCTGGTAGAAAAACTAAGAAAAAGCTCACAAGAAAATCATTCAAAGAGCCGAATCGTTGCACCAGTTTTTCTCTGAAAAACTTACTCTGTTTTTATTGTAATTGTACTCATATTTTTCATATCCTGAGTTCTACTCAGTTATCTTGTACAATTCTGAGTTTAAGCTTTGAATTTGTTCATAGTTGCTTAGCTTAAACTTATTCCTTGTAAACATTTGGGATTGAGCCTGGAGAGGCTTGCTTGTTAAAGAATACTTGGGTTACACTTGGATAAGTGTCTGAGAGCCTGAAGAGGCTTGGTGGAAGAAAGAATACTTGTGGTAGAGCCTGAAGAGGCTTGACAGAAAAGAATACTTGTGGTAGAGTCTGAAGAGGCTTGACAAAAAAGAATACTTGTGGTAGAACCTGGAGAGGCTTGACAGAAAAGAATACTTGGTGTAGAGCCTGAAGAGGCTTGACAGAAAAGAACACTTGTAATCTTGCGGGATTAGTGAAAATCCAGTAGCGTGTTTGCACTAGGACTGGACGTAGCTCACGGTTGAGTGGGTGAACCAGGATAAATTCCTTGTCTAAGTATCTCTATCACTTATCTCTTTCAATTCAGTTTATATACTAACTTTAAGGGGATTGAACTTGTATTTATATAAACTGAACGTTTAAATGTCTTCAAGAAAATAAGTTTTCATACTGTCTGAAACCTTTCAGGAAGAAAACGAACTTCAGACAAAGCATTGTCTGAACTAAAAGTGAATCTTCAGATTGTACTTCATCTGAAAACGTTTCAGACAAAAGACAAAAAAATTTCAAATAAACACTCCAATATCTGAAACTTTATCTGAAAAGCTCTCTTTGTGAAAAGGTTTCCATAATACGTCAAGTTATATATAGAAACACTATTCAACCCCCCTTCTAGTGTTTCCCTCTGTGTGTTACAATGTCCACACTCCAAGTCGTCCAAGGAGTTTTCGGATAAATTTTGGTCACTTTTAAGATTTATCCCTATTTATGGTGAATTTTATTCACTTTAGTGTAAATAATTCACTAAAATCTGTAGAAATTATGAAAAAATTGTGTAAAGCTCCTTTTTGGTGTGAGAAAACTTTGGTGAGAGTTTAGAGTGATTTTGAGATGGTAAAAAAAATGGATTTTTGAGGGGTCACTTTCACCAAAAGTACAAGAACAATTACTATAACCTTAATATTATGCATAACCCAATCCAACTCATGTTAATGTGATTTTATCTTGATACTGCCTCAGGGTGGTCGTGTCCACATTCCATGTCATCGAAGGAAATGTGAGGTAAATTTTGATGATTTTTCGGATTTATCCTTATTTATGGTGAATTTTATTTTTTTCTAATGCTATTAAATTCACTATAAATTGGCGGAAATTGTGAAAATTATGAAAAAATTTTGAAATGTTCATTTTGGCGTGAGAATAATGTGGTTTGAGTTTTGGGTGGTTTTGAGTTGATGACACTAATGAACCAAACACACACACACACCCATACAATAAAATAAATTTAAAACTCTTCACTCAACTAAAATTATTATAAATTTTATAATCCTAATTCTAATTTAAAAAATATGTTCATAGATAATAGTAATTGATATATCATAAATGTAATTATAATTTTATATTAAAATTTATATTGTAAAATTATAACCACTATATCATGAATAGAATGTTTAAATTTTAGAAAATAATATACTTATGCCAACAAATATATATATATATAAAAGATTATTTTTCATAAAATTCTTGTCTCTATAAATTCATAATGGTCGTGTAATTAAATATTTTGATCATTCAAATAACTATAGTAATGATACATAATAATAATAATAATAATAATAATAATAATAATAATAATAATAATAATAATAATAATAATAATACAAAGGATAATTTGGTGTTTAAAATCACAAATAGTTACAAATATAAATTTATATTAATAATTAATAATAATAGTAATAACACACAAAAAGGTTCAATTGCTCCAAATTTATTGCAACTCTTATCTTTTTGTACAAAAAAAGAAAGTAAAATAACTTATATGAATAGAAAGTGTGGGAGTAGATTGTTAGGAATGTTGCTAATTTGTAAAATAAACAAGAGTGTTGTTGTAAGTACAATGTAATGTTGGTCTTTTTCGTAAAAATAATTTAAATTAATTTATAAAATAAATGGGAGTGTTGTAATAAGTACAAAATAGTGTTGGTAAGCAGCAGCAACAACAACAACAACAACAACAACAACAATAATAATAATAATAATAATAATAATAATAATAATAGAGTCAGGATTCGTTAACACCAGGTGTCAAACTTTAAGAGTTACACCTCTTAATAAACTTTTGTAAAATGTGAATTTTACCAACATTGAAAGTTCTTATAAAGTAGATCGAGCTTATAAAATTTCATAAAAATCGAAAACTAATTGATACTTCATCAAACTAATTTATTTTAACGTATAATATGTTTTTAACATATAAGTAAAAGTCCACTATTAAATAACATACCTACGAATGTCCAAATTATCTGAAATTTGATATACATAATCATGAAGATAATATAATGTGATTCAACGGTTGGATTGGTAAAATTCATATTTTACAAAGAATTATTAAGAGGTGTAACTCTTAAAGTTTGACACCTGGTATCAACGGATCCTGACTCTAATAATAATGATAATGATAATGATAATAGAGCGAACAATTTTATTAAATAGGTATTACCTCCGTTCATATTTATCTGTCTCATTTGAAGATTTTTTTTTTAATGTATATATATCTATACCATTTAGAAGTTTAAGAGAGTATTAATTACATTTTTTTACCTTTACCCTTAACAATAAGAGAGATAAAAAGTAAAAACATTCATAAATAAAATAGAGAAATAAAAGATATGTTAAAAAACAATAAATTTAATGTAAATCAACATATTTATTATTTTTCGTAATCTATTTTTTTATATAAAGAGACATAATTCACATAAAAAAAACAGGGGTATAAATATATAATAATGGATAAAAATATAAAATTTAAAATAAAAATATAAAATTCTTGTTATTCACAATATATTAAAAAAGTAGAGCTGTCAAAGTGAGTCAATCCGGCTCACTACGGGTTAGGTTAAAAGTGAGCCGAGTCGGGTTGACTCACTTTTCTGGTGAGCTGAAAAAAATTAACCCGACTCGACCTACCACGAGTTGGTGAGTTAAGCAGGCTGACTCACCTAACTTAAAAATTATAAAAAAAATAATAAAATAATAAAAAGGTAAAAAAATTAAAAATATATATATAAAAATGACTTAAAAACATAAAAATTAAAAAGTGAGTCAACTCACCCTAACCCGGCTCGAACCCACTTTAGCTCGCGAGTTAAGTGGGTTGACCCACTTTTGACCCGTAAAAATGTGAATCTATATTTTACCAACCCAACCCACCGGTGAGTCAGGTTGGGCCGGGTTAGCTCACCGAGCTCAACCCAAATTGACAACTTAAAAAAAAAAAAGAAAAAAAATGAAAAAGTGTCGCTGATGAAGAATAATTTTCATATATAGTTGTATAAATAATAAAAAATAAAAAGGAAATAAAAAAATGGAAAACATGATGACATGATGTGTGTGCAGTGGTCACAATATAATTAAAAAAGAAAAAAGAAAAAAAGGAAAAAGTGACCTGCGTGGCTAGATATAGGGGACTGAATAGCAATATTTACAACTTTATTTTCGGTTACCAAACCGTCTGTATTGAGTCAAATTTTACTCTCACCTGAGCAAGTTTTTTTGCTTTTCCACGCAAGAAGCCGCCATTATGAGGAAGAATAATAAATTTTTTTTATAATAATAATAACAATATAAAAAATATTAGTAATTTATTTATATTTAGTTAAGGCTTTTCGATGGTCTGAATCCTAGTTTGTTTTGCTATATAATTAAGCTTTTGAAAAAGCCTGGGCTCTATTTAATAAATTGGTTTGCCTTAGCCTGGGCCTGATGTAGGCCGGGTAGTAGGTCTCTGACAAGCGGCCTAACCTGTTCCCACCCCTACACATAAATATTCATTATTTAAAAATATAAATAGAGATATCACATTCATCATACATTTTTCTTTCTATTTCTTTCTATCACATCATTTATCATATCTCACATTTCATTCCTTTTTACTTTTTTTTATCTCTTTCTCTCTATGTTATATATTGTACCTGTTGTACAATTAACATTTATATTTAATTATTACCGGTTCGATCATGATTTAATCGTGATTCGACCATGGTTCAATTGTAATTGAACCATTGAACCGTTGAACCAGTGCTGGTTCAATCATCAATCTAATTTTAAAACATTGATTTGAATGAAATTATTCATTCATTTAGTTAAAGATTTCTAATGGAGACGGACAGACGGTACCTGTTTCTTATTTGAAAATAATAGTTCTATACTCAATTTTTTAGTGTTGGAGGTGCATGAAAATGAAATAAAAAGAGAAAAAAAATGAAGAGAGAGAAAGTGAAAGGTGTAATAATTAATGTGATGAGAAAGGAAAAGAGATAGAAAAAAAATTAGTAAATGTATAAGAAATTGTAGAAAAATTAGTGTGGAATAAGAATCATTGTTGTTTCTTCTTTAATTGATTTGGATCCATATTGAAGTGCCCACACAAATATGTAATTTTCCACTTCATCTACTTATGGATATATGTGTTCGTTTACGAGTTGTGTTTCTACAAATGTATATAGCACTCCCTCTCTGATCCTATTTATAGAAATCTTTTAATTACTTCACATGGATTAAAAAGTGGATTCATTTAGTTGGTTATAATAAATTTGTCATGAATGTATATCATATTTCTTAAACTACCCTTGAATTTATTGAAACTCGTTATTTTTCTCTTTCTATTTAACTATTCAATTGTATTATACTCTCTCTACTAATTAATTACCCACCTACCTTCACTAATGGGGTATTTTTGTCAAAGAATAATTAATACATGAAACAATCTAAAAAGTTTCTTATAAAAAGGACCAAAACCAACCTAAAAAAATGTTCTTATAAATAGGATAGGAGAAAGTATATATTTCACAAAACAAATTGAATTTTGTTGACTATTGTAACATCTCAATATTTTAAAAATAAGATAAAATAAAATAAAATGAAGAAATAATAGTATTAATAATATCTTTTATTATGAATAATGTTATTTAAATAAAAAAAGGGATGAGTGGGTTAGAGTAGATCCAGCCCAGTTAGATATTTAGTAAGGAGGGGTTATTTATTTCACCCTCTCCTTTGTTTTCAAACGTCAGATAACGAAACCTTAGGGAGGGGAGAAACGACTCCACAAGGAGAAGGTGTCGCAGAGTAGATCATCAAGGGAGTTCTACCATTCGCTTTTGATCGTCATCTCTAAGGAACGGGGGGAAGGGGTGCGATTATATGTGTATACTGGAGTGCTTGGGTAGAGAGGGCAACCATAAGTCCCTCTAGAAATTCTAATTCTGAAATCTGATCTGTGAATCATGTGCTGTATGTTTGGAATTTGTTTGGTTTGATGTATATCATTATGTTTTGATGAATTTGAGAGTTGTGAGCGAGATTATCGAAAAGGAGTCAAATTAGGATTTGGGGGTGAGATTTCATAATTGATCGATTGTTGATTTAATGGTAATCCGTAGGAATAATTGATGATTTCAGTGATTTTAATCGGTAAAAAACGAGTCTAAACAAGTTAGGAACTTAAAGAATTGAGTAGGGATTGAAGAAGAGGGTTGAAAAGGGCCAAAAACGCAGGAGCACTCGCGTTCTGCGACACTTACGCTCCACCTGCGCTGAGCGTAGGGTGGAGTGTAGCTCTATGGAATCTGCGCTTCACTTGCGCAGAGTGAAGCGCAGCACGCAGATCAGCTTTTAAATACAATTTCAATAGATTCCTTCCAAATTTCAGATAGCTTTCCTTAAAAACGTGAAATTGAGATGGATGTTTATTTAATATATGAATTGTTTTATGGAATTGATGAGATTAAATTGGATGTATAGAGTGCATTAACTGTGTTATGAAGTATAGTTTATGTGATGTGGTGATCATTTACTTATATGATGGTATTTATTTAAAGTGTGAATCATTTGTGGAATTGATTGATTGAATCGGGTGTACAATGTGCCTTAATTGTGGCATGATATATTATTGAGTGATTATTCCATGTGAATATTCTATGTTTATAATATTTGTTATGTGATGTGGAGTGATTAGAGTAAAGGAGATTGCATGAGAAATATGTGAAATGACGTTGATGCATTGAGCATGAGCATATGATGTATGGGACACATGAGATACATGAGTAGCCAGACGTGGCTAAAAATACCATAGCCCAAAGAGGGGGCGATGAGCAGGGTGGAGACCATGATGGGAGACATTCGATGCATGACTCCAAGAGGGAGTGTTTTACAATGCGACTCACCAAGCCCATAAGAGGTGGGTGACGGTGGGAGGGAGCGGGTGTCTTTGCACGGGCCCATAGAGGGGGGTGCAACCTATCGGCCAAGAGGACATTTAACGGTAGGACCATCATTGGTAACAACTAAGGGGATTGATGAGGTGCGCCTATTATGCGGAGTTCCAAATCATGACTCTTAGGAAGAGGTATTGTGCATGAGCATAGAGTGAGCATACTCATCATTTTATGATGGTGTCAGAAGTGTGAATTTATATTTGTGTGAAACTAATGTGCGGAATGTAAAGAGTGTGGATTGAGATGAATGATGGTATGTATGGTGATGAGTGGGAATAAGGGTAGCCTTATGTATTGCATGTATATGTATGTATTCTTTTCCTCACCGTACTCTTTCTGTGGTTTTTATAGGTGATGAAGATGACACTCAATATGCCGAATTTTGAAGGGACAGGGTCTCGCTCTGATATGTGTGATATCGGGGCTTAGTGTTTAGGAGCTTATTTCCTTCCATTTTAATATGTAGAGATTTAGGAAAATTATTTTTAAGGGTCTTGCATGGCCAAGACATATGGTAAAATATATTTTTGGTCCATGTAAAATTAGCGATTTTTGCTTTTAGTCCTTATAAATTTTTTTTTGTTAAAGCGTCATTTCAATATTTTTTTTTTGCAATTAGCCCCTCGCTTCAAAAGGCGTGTGCCCGATGCTGATGTGGCATATTTTCTCTTTCCTAAGTGTCAACTTTTATATTTCTGGCGGTGCTAAACCGCCACAAACTTCCCCCACCATCTCCAGCCCCCTTCTCCCTCACCCTTGTAACTCACCTAACCCTATTCTCCCCTACTCCTCAAGGCTCTCCCCACCTGCTTCCACTCTTCCAACCCCAGCCACTCCCCCACCATCTCCTCCCCTGCTACTCCACCCCTTCAACCTCGCTACTCCTCCACCAGGACCAGAGTTTTTGAAACCGGCATAACCTCCAAAATAAAGCATGTGGGCAACAAAAGTGAGCGCCGAATGAACAGCATAATAAGCACTTTTAAACAACATTTGCACACTCTGTTTTGAAGGTTTTGGATCATGGAGAGAAGATTGAAGATTTGGTGGACAAAACAGACAACTTGCAGTTGCAGGTATGTGTTATTATCCAAACCAAACAAGTCTGAACTCTAAAGTGTCTACTAATGTGATTGTATTTTGCATTAAAAGTTAGGCTGACAGCTTCCAGAGGCTGGGAAGTGAGAAGGAAGATGTGGCTTCATTGGGAGGTTATGCAGCCACATCTTTAAATGAGTTTGCACACACACAGATCTATGTAAATTACTTAACATTATTTTGCTTAATTAAATGTTCAAATGATGTAATATACTATATCATTAACAACTTAAATGTTTAAAGCTAATCACAATTCTTGTCACATATTCTTCTGGTTAATTTTAAGTAGATATATTGTTAGTTAAATGAATTTGGAATTTGATTATTAAAAAGTACTTTATTTAAAACTGTCCTGTAATGAATTTGGAATTTGGAATTTGACTAGCAATAATCCAAACTTTAAACATACGTACTTTATTTAAAACTATCCCTTACTCTAAAAGGAAATAAAAATTCTCTTTTTATATGGGCGAACATGTGAAAATCTAAAAATCACCCACACTTTAAAAGGTTTCTGGTCTAAGTAATTACTATATTATATATATACAATGGGTCTTCTCCAATGCTTTAGTGCCTATTTTGTTCTGATCTAACTGGTTGAAACTCAAACAAGGTTATCAATTTGTAATTAGCCACTCTCCACGTGTTTAGCTTTTATATATACACGACACGCCATGATGATGAAGCTAAGAGGAAAAAGAAAACATACATAAGTGGAACAAGATACACCAACTAGGGGAGGTGGTATCGCAGTTCGCAAATCTGTACATCTATGAGGAGTAAGAGTGAAACTGAATCTCGGAAGGGTTTATGCTTTATAATTTGGAGGTTCTGCTGGTTTTAAAAGTTCTGGTGCCGGTGGAGGAGTAGCGAGGTTGAAGGGGTGGAGTAGCAGGGGAGGAGATGGTGGGGGAGTGGCTGGGGTTGGAAGAGTGGAAGCAGGTGGGGAGAGCCTTGAGGAGCAGGGGAGAATGGGGTGGGGTGAGTTACAGGGGTGAGGGAGAAGAGGGTTGGAGAAATGGTGGGGGAAGTTTGTGGCGGTTTAAGTATCATTTCTTGCGGTTTAGGACTGCCAGAAATACAAAAGTTAACACTTAGGAAAGAAAAAATGTGCCACATCAGCATCTGGCACACGCCTTTTGAAGTGAAGGACTAATTGCAAAAAAAAAAAACTTTGAGAGGACGTTTTAAATTTTTTTTATAGGGACTAAAAGCAAAATTCGTTAATTTTACAGGGACCAAAAACATATTTTACCTTTTTGTTATATTGATAATTTAGTTTTAAAAACCTGGATTTTACCTTTTTAGAGAAATTTAGTTTGATTTGGATTAAGTAATTAATTAAATGAGGATTGTAAACCTTTTACCTCGATGTTGACTATAAATTTTCCTTATATTTCAATTTGATGATTGTATTAGTATTTAGGGTAGAAGGGTGTCACAACTATTGAATGAAAGAGTTTAATATATATACACTATCAGTGTAAAGAAATTTTACACAGATATCTAATGATGTGCTGTCACACCATTAGATGTGCGTATAAAATTTTCCAATCCTTGAATGGAATAGATTATTTTATTGTCAATTGTCAATATTTCCAATATAATAGTATTTATATCACAAACCGCCCCATCCCACTTTTGCGTTACGCATTTAATTCATAATTGATAATTACGTCACCTATTTTGTACCAGAATAATATACATAAATAAAATAAAAAATTAAAATAATATTTCAATAATTTTAATTAAAATTTTATATTGTATTATTTTTATTTTAATGTCTCTCTTGCGTTTTAAATTATTTGTATTTTACTGCATTGGTACTGAATATATTGACTTAATTAATACTCCCTCTGGACTTGAATATAAGCAAAAAAAATACTCACATTTGGTGGACTAAAATATAAGTAAATCTTAACTATTTTTACCCTATTCAATGAGATAAACCCAAAATGCCCTTTGATTTTACTTTCAAACCACTTTATTTAATGAATCATGTGCCAATAGGAAGAGAGTATGTCCACTCGAAACAATTTTCAATAAAATTGAATGTAGGGTAATTTAGCCAATGTAAGTACTTTTTACATGATACCAAGAAAATTTAATGAATTTAACCAACTTTCTTAATAAGTGTGAATTTAGTTATTTTTGCTTATATTCAACTCCAGAATAGTAATTAATTGCACAATGACTTTTAAAAAATTTATTTTCTTTACAAATAGGACACGCGTATTAAACTAAAAATACTAATTAATCCAATATTCAATCATACAAAGCGGTTTGTATATTTTATTGAAAAAAATGCTATTTCTACAATATTACATACAATTAAGAAATAGAAGAGAGAAATATGAAATGTGACAGGTGATGTGATAGAGAGATAAAGATAAAAATGTATTATATGAGTTGTTGTATAGAATTATTGTATGTATAAGACAACTCTATTTTATTTTCCATTCAAAAGAAACATGACAATATAATTTTATTATATAACTATCGTTGAATTCCTAAAAAGATAAGTTTATGCTTTTAAATCTCATGATGATGAATCCGATCAAACAATGCAATAGTTATATTTTCAATCTTAAAGAGTCTGTATTGTTTTTCAGTTGGAGTTAGTGTGTGTTTGGTTTTCACACTAATGCTACTAAGAATAGTGTTGGCCAGACACATCCACTTTTATCAAACATGCTATTATACAAAGGTACGCTTATAATGATTATCCTTTGTCCCAATGTACATACTAGTTTAGAGTCTTTTAAACGGAAAAAAAAATACAAGCTTTAAAACACATTTACAATTAGATTCCCCAGTATATTTGTATTTCTGTTCATAAATCCTCAAACATATAGATTAGGCCAATGGATAAAAACTCATCCTTGAGTTTAGAGGTATTTTTAATTGGAAGGAGAGTACCACAGATGAGAACCAAAGAGACACACACATGATATGAAATTAAGTTAAGAGATGGCGTGGTTGCCAGGGCGATCAGCGGCCTTCAAGGTCTTATTGATGAGCTTCTGAGCCTTTCTGCTATGAATCTCCACTTTCACGCTAGCGCTTTTGTCCATCTTTATATATGGCTTCTTCTTTTTTAACTTCCTCACCTTCGATTTTATTGACTCCCACAGCTTCTCCATATTATGTACTGTGGGAATGAGTGATAATGCATTGCAATCTGAGACACCCCAAGTCTTTATATATGAATGAATACCTCAAAACAAATTACCTTTCTTGTCTATATAATCACCAAATTTGCTATTTCAATACGTTGCAATGATGACGTAACAACCTTATCGGATTGTTATTATATTTTAAATTTAAATTATTTTATATTTGTTGTAAATGCGTATATGCTAATACCTTTAAATAATTAATAAAGATTTCATTCATTCAAATACTTATTATACTTTATATGGTATCAGAAGTCCTCTTGTTTCACTAGTGTTTTTAATCCTCAACATCTCTTCAATTTCTACATCTACCAATCACAAAAATCTCATTAAATTTAACACCAGTGTTAATCTTTTTATCAAACTTAAAGGCATAAACTATCCACTTGATTCGATCCTTCTTGTTGCTCGTAATGTCAAAGGTTTCTCCCCTTTGAGTCATAATTTTGCTCACTATTGTTGACCGTCAATAAGACCCATTCTCATTCTGATGTATTATACGATCATCTATTACTCTGATTCCCATTCTCATTGAAAATGTATTATAATTAATGTAGAATTCATTTGATTTTAAAATCAATTTTACTTTAATGATAAACTAAACAGACACTTCCAAAATGTAAACATATTTTCGCCATAACTCTTAACAAATAATTCTTGATGAAGATTTTTATATTTTTTAGAGAAAACTTCTTTCCTTAATGTATTTCCAACTTTGTCTTTTTTTTTTTTTTTATAAAGGAAGTATTCCTAAAACATTTGCATCAGCAACTTGGCCTATGCGGCTGTGCCTGCCAGTTATACATTTGCATCAAATGCATTTCCTGTTGTTGATTTTGAAGAGTCGCCTTCTTTTTTAAAAAAAAAAATTCTTTTTTTCTTAATTTATTTATTTTTATAATTCCTTCACTAGAAGATCTTCACTGAGTAAAAAAAAGTGGACTATGCCATCCAAAGCAACCATTTATGTCGTCATATTTATGATGATAATAATCATAATAATTAACAAACTAAAGGGTAACATCTTTCAGAAGTGGGAAAGCCAGTTTAGACTTCAACTTTCCTTTATAATATATATATGGCCAAATTCTAGAATCAAACTAGAAATATGGGGAGTGTTTTTCTGGTTGAATATTCAACCATCAAACTATTCCATGCAATTTTTTTATATATTTTTAATGTCTACATTTTATACAGAAGGTTACACAAAAAGTCCAAGTCCAAGATGCAAGCAAGGGTCCTGGCCTAATTGATTATAAATTAACGTGAAAATTGTTGGATTTTTTATTGGTCGAAGTGAAACATGTTGGGTTGAATCCCAAATCTCCATTCAACAAATATATACGTCGAAGTTCAAGAATCCTCGCTATTAAAATGGGAAATAAGTCAGCAAGTTTGTTTTTGCCCCAAAGAAGAAAAAGTAGCTAAGGATCCATATGACTTTTGTTTTCATTTTTTATTTTTACTTTATCATCTATTTTGATTTTATTTTCGATGTTTAGAAATTTATATAAAAAATAGTAGAAATAATAAAAAGTTGTATTCACAATGGTAGAGCTTAGATTAAGCTTTATCTAATCGACACTCATAATCTAAAATTGTGTTGTCACTGACTTGTATTCACAAGGGGCAGAGGGGAAGAAGAAATCCGGACCCCAGGAGAAACCTCCCCTGCAACAACCATCCTCACATATTCCTTCTCCTTCAGAGCTTGTGATAATTTTTAAATGCATGTCTAAATTTTTATTTCAAGTTCAAACATGGTTGAACTAGCTAATATTTTTTCGTTCCATATTTAAGTTGAAATTATTCTCTTGCTACGGTTGGATTATATCAATTGATCCACAGTTTTAAAGCAGACACAATGGATCCTCTCAATTAAAGGCAAATACCTCAACAACCTCAAATGCGTTATCTCCGTTTCCCCAACTCATATAGAGAATGTTATCTTCATCCCCAATGTGAACTTACAATAACTTATATCTAACAGACAAGTCAAGTAAAAAGAAAATATATAGTTTGTTTCTAGAACATAATAATGCCTAACCTGATCTACATGCACTGATGAGTCAAAAGCCTGAAGTTTGTGGAGAATCAGACCATAACATGACAGTTGCCAGAAGTGCTATTGTGGCAGTTTCAACCCGGAGACGATGAGGCCCCAGACTAACAGCTGTAGCACCTGCTTCCAACATCATACTCACTTCTTTCTCAGTGAAATCTGGAGAACCATAGCAACATAAACTAGCGTTAATTTAACTTTAAGGAGAAGAAACTATATTTATTCCCTCCAAAGTAACACAACAAGGGCAACACATTTTCATTTTACCCTGAAAACAGGGGGAGAATTTACCTCACAGCTAACCTCAATTTACTATCTTATCAATTGAAATGCCCATTCATGTCCAGACACGTGGTGAAACAAAACAGTGAATTTGGACTACATTAAGCATACTAACCGCCTTCTGGTCCAATTATGATTAAGCCACTAGTCTCCTTTTCCAATGACGCCAATGCACTAAGAACCGGAGTTGCTTTTGCTGTTGCAACAAGACATAGCTTTGATTGTGCAATCTAAGGGACAGAAAATAGGTCATGTTATGATGAACATAGAGGAGGAGAGAACAATTGGAATGCTATGAGCATAACTGGTTCATAAATTTCACCACGTAGCTACATATATTATATTGCTAACACTGGGATCAACTCCCTTGTTTAACTTGAAGAATTCCCGTTTCCCAAGAAAAAAGGGAAGCAAAGCATACTAACAGTATAAAGTATAAACATGTAAAATAACAAACATATCACTGGTAGACAACATGCAGTCATGGAGGTTATCACAATGCACTGGTTAAAATTCTTCTCTAACTCAAATAACTGAAATTTGGGATGTTAGAAATGGAGAACTTACAAGATGCAAAAGGTCATCAATCTCTAAAGGAGGTTTCAGGATCATTTCATGCAGTCGTTGACCTAAGAAAGAGGCAACAATGCAAGGGTCACTGACCAAAAGCAAAATAGGTCACCCTTCATTTTAGACCCAAACTCAAACTTACTCCAGCAGCCCAAAGAAAATTCAAATGCGAGCAAATAAATGTTTAACCTCAAGTAAAAGTATAGTTACATACATTGTTTGGATGCCGCTAAAATTACACGTTCCAACCTGTCCACCCGACCTTCTGAGATTGATGGAGAACGTTCAGTCAATAGAGGAGTTACACTATTGGCCCCAAGTTCCTATGGCAGTTAAACATGAATAAAAGAAAAACAACCATAACATATAGAAGTAGTAAGTCTAACCAGATATAATCTCAATATGCTATTTAAACATACTGTACACTTCTCAACAAGCCAGTCAGCACGGCCACCCTTCAGAGTACCTAGACAAATATGGTTCTCAACAAGTGAAAATTGTGTGGAAAAACTCAAGTGTTCAAAACAATAAACAGTTAATAAGTAGGTGTAGTGTAATAGAAAACTACAAGAACTTACCAAAACCAGAATATACATGCCATTGTGTATTCTGTGGAGGTATTAACTTAAGATCAGTCAATGCAACAAAATCAAGTCCAGTGCGGTCAATGTTCTGTATGCATCCTTCTACCAGACCTCCTTTCCCATTGAAGAGCTGTACCCTTGAACAGCATGGTTTGGATCATCAACAATTTTTCATATTACAGTTAGTGCTAGACAGAGATACTGAAACACAGTTAGTGCTAGAAAATATGTGCAAGAACTATCTTCTCTTTTACTTTCATTGACTTGGAAACAGATAAAATTGTGACAGAAGAAACAACCCTGACAAAACAAATTATTTGACAGAAATAATTGAAAATCAACTGCCGAGGCAAACTCCCCTCCCACCTTCCCATTTCAGTATAAATAAATTAGTAACAGAAACTTGTTCTGCATTCACTTCTACTGTGATTCCCTGGATACCTTTATGCTTCTTTGCAATCAACCTAAAGAAGACTAATGTCTATAACTATAAAAGATTATTCAATTTGGTAAAAGAATTATCAAATTTCAAGGACAAAATTAACTGTCAAAAATCAAACCATCCTCTCTAACTCATGAGTATCAATAAGGAAAGGATTACCTATCATTGGTGCTCAACCTCAATACTTTTGTCATATGCCAGACTTCATCACCTTGTATACGAATGACATTACCCTGAATTGTTACAAAAAATATAAAATAATAAATAACTATCTTCAACCAACCGAAAGGCAGATCAACTACAACGTTTTTTCAGAATAGTTAAATAAATCCTCAACAAGCCCTTAAAATGCTGACTTTAGGAGTCCCAAATTATGAATTTTCCTTAAACCCCAGCTCCATGAGGCTATGTCCTGTCTACAGAGTACACTCAACATGGATAATGATAATTGGGGTGTTGTTAACTGAGATTCATTCCAAACTGAAGCTATACCCAGTAGTTAAATTTATACGAAATTACTTAGAAATGTCGTTAGAATATTATTTGTGGCATTATGAAACAATTGTGAAAGAAACGCAGAGGGAGGGAGAGGGAGAGAATGCCTTGGAAGGAGGAAGAATTTCGGAGTAGAAGCGAGGAAGGCCACCACGTGACTGGTCTCCATAATCGGAGGAGGAAGAGAATGCACGGACGCTAAGGCGTCGGAGCCATGAACGATTAACGAAGCTGAAGCTTACGGGCCCTAGGGTTTGCAACATTTGCAGCTTTACAATTGCCCCAATTCAATTTCAATTTGTGATTATTCTCGCCTTCAGGTGAAACGGTTGAGTTGCATTTGCAAATGAATATGATTCCGGCTGAGATTCTCGGGTTTGAGTTTTGTGGATGGAAAAAATCTCCACTGAGAAAATTAGTCCCATCACCATAATATAGATGTTTCCGATAACATTATCTTTAATGGAGGATATTTGAGGTTAAACTAAAAAAAGAACAAAATGAAAAGGTCGTCTACTTATGGCGGGAAAACCCCACCTGGTCCATGGGTTAGGCCCATTTAATATCTCGTTTACAATTGCTGTCAAATCTTTCTGGGTTTCGAAAAAAAAAAAACAAACCTTATGGTAAGCGCAATTGAATAAAATTAATTCTAGAATTAATTGGAGAAGATAAATTTGAATGAAATTGATTTAAAATTAATTTTATAAAATCAAGTTTTCACTATCACCACTCATCCAAACGAACATTAACTCGTCTATTCCATTACATTTATGGGTGAAGATAGTTTAAAGGCACATATGACCTTGATTGCTTTTTAAGTATAATTCATTTAATTAATAGGTAATTGATAGTTTTTATTTATTTAATTAAATAAGCAAGGATTTAAACTTCTAAAGCAATTGTTTAATCCTGACTAATTATCTAATTTATATCATATTATTATCCTGATAAAAAATATAAGACGAAAAATATAGTTCACCCTTTCATATATAACTTTAATTTTGACACACTAAATTTTATATATATCACATATCTCACTCTTCACTTAAAGGTGTATATACATTTGGGTTTTGTTTTTGTTATTTTAGAAGTGTTTGAGAGTTGGTAGGGAAATAAGAAAGAAGGGAAAAGAAAATGGTTAAAGGGGGAGGGAGGGAATGAAGGAGGAGGAGACTTTGTAAGTTATATGTTAAGTACCAGAGTTATGGAATAATATCGCACAACTAAAATAGAGATGAGAGAAAAATGAAATTGACACAATATTTTATATGGTAAATCCTTAATTGATAAAGGAAAAAACCATTGAGTAAGGTAAAAAAAAAATCACTAAGTGGAATATGGTTACAATCTCTCTTTCTTGAAATATGAGAAATAATCACGGGATACTCTAAAATATTTTACTCTTGAAGTATGATTGGCACCAAGTGTTGGATGCCACAACATGTACTTCATGTGGCATGCTATTTATAGCATAAGGTTCCTGCTTTTAAACGGGTCTTGCATGACCCACTTGCATTTCTATGGTCCTTTTATTGAAACGGTAATTGTTAATGTACCACATACAATGGATACATTAAATCTACCACGGACCATATTACGTACAAGCAAAAAAAAAAAGAGGAGAGAGAGTCTAAATTTACACGGCCGACCATGCAGTGGTAAAATGAGTGTACTACTATTTGTGGTACACTGATCATTATCCTTATTAAAATTGTTGGATAAGATTAATTTATTTGCATATCATTTGCACCACACAATGTTGATATATCAAATAGGACTGCCATTTGTACCACTAAAAGTGGCTTTAATGTCCCGACATTATAGAAGAAGAGAATGACTTCTTAAAACCTTCCAATCCCTCTATTTCTCTTAATTTTTCAATTAAAAAAGATATTTTAACACCCTTTTAGAATGTAACATAGGAAAAGATTTAAAAAAAAAAAGACAAAAGTAAGAGAAGGGAAATGAAAAGGAAATGAAGGTACAAGGGGAGGTGGGGATGAGATTTGAGAATAGTTGGATTCATATTTTTTTTCTTATGTTAAGAACAATTTATCCATAATGGACAACACAGTTCTTCTTGGATAACTCAAGTATTGTCTGATAAGCTTTCCCCATTTGTTAATTAAGATACTATTTCATCTTCCTGGACTTTGACTCTTAGTTGAAGGTAAACATTAAAATTAGTAGGATAGTTAGCACAAGTAATCCCTGGTTTCCAAGTCAAAGCTAGTAGTAATTGGAAATATATAAATTATTCCAAATAGAGGAGCAAATAGGCAAATACCGTACAACAAAGAGTCACCCAGGTGTCGTGGAAATACAAATCCACAGAGAAGCTTCTATTGTTAGGTTGTAGATTTAGATTAATTTCTCAGAAGACTAATCCACTTGGAAAAAAAATAAAGATTCTTCTAATTTGATCACAGTGATTCAGAGTCAGCCAAAAGACACGCCACCATTGATAGCCTGCCTGTCAAAATCATGCTTGTAGGCCAACTTCCTTACCTTGTTGGCCAACAATGCACTAACCATTCCATAATGAACTCCACAGTAAATTATTAAGTTAAATCAAAAACAAAAACTAAAAGTTCTGTCACTCCATTTTTTAAACATGTTTTTTCATCATATCATATAATCATATGATATGGACAAATCATATACTCCATAAGTAATTTTCTTCAACTCCATTCTAACTATTCCTCAACCCATTAGATGGTGTTCGAAAGAAGTTGATACACATGTAAACTTAAGTTCAACTGTAAAAGCAAATTGGTTCAAGTGGTACATGTTTGAGAAACTAAAACTTGTGGCTTACCTCTTCAGTTTTCGGTGATCATGTGGTGTGGGCCTGCAGCCGCAATCTCCACTACTGCTAGTTGCTGTTGTTGGTTGAAACATGAGCGAGCTGAGCATGTTCCACATATATAATATGATTAAAGTATTTCTTTCATGTCCATTTTGTACCACAAAAGAAAAAGGCATTCGTCTTTGACCATTCCCACACTCACTGCCTCGGCAATTAAGATTCATTCTCATGCATTTGGCTGTTTAGTACGAGATATTTTCTCGCATAAGGCTATCACAGCACAGGGTAAAGTTATTTGAATTTGAATTTGTCTTTCAGGGGTAGAAAATAAATAATTATACAACTATTGATAAAAAATGTATATATATGCATGAAAAATTATGAATTGTTAAAATTTACTCCTTCAATTTTCCTATTGGTGCCACATTTCTTTCCCAAGTGAACTCCTGATTCTAGACCAATAACACAAGTGTGATCACGATGACTGACTTGTATAACATTTTGCAGCTATACTAGTAAGAAGGTAATCGTGATAAAGATGGAGCTTTTATATCGTGGGCCTAAGGTTTGAATTTAGGGATTTATTACATGAGAAAGGCTTCTCTGTTTTTAAAAGAAAAGGGAAAATTTGTTCTCAACTGGATCGATCTTCACAATAAAATAATGAACAGAAGCTTAATAGAAAGGGAAATTCAGACAATTTATTATTGGTAGACTTTGAACCGAAAGGAAAGGAAGGGTGTCTTCCTGTTCATATTGGTAATAGACAAGCAAAGCCAAGAGGGAAACTCGTGGAATTTACCAAACTGAGTAATCGGTCATGATTTTGCTTTGGTGGGTTTGGTGTTAAACCATGGTCTACTGCTTTTTTTGATATATTCTAATTAGAGAAATGAAATTCATACATTATACAACATTACAACCAAGGAAGATAAAGAGAGAAAAGAAAAAAAGAAGAAAGAGAAATGTGGGATGTGATAGGTGATGCGATGGAGAGATATAGAGAGAAAAAAGTATGTTGTATGAGTTGTTGTGTGTTTTGGTTGTATGAATTTATTATCTCTTCTAATTATATCGTTTCAATAGTAACAAATATTATAATTTATTTCATGATACATAAATAAATAGTAATTATTATAATTTAGAGTTAAATATGTTTTTGGTCCCTAAACTTTCACCCGAATTTGGTTTTGGTCCCTAATTTTTTTTCGTTGGTTTTGGTCCCTAACGTTTTCAAATCATTGAAATTAGTCCCTGTCATCACCCTTATATTTAACAGAGTTGACGACAGGACTAATTTCAATGATTTGAAAATGTTATGGACCAAAAACAACGAAAAATAAAGATTAGGGACCAAATCCAGATTCGGGTCCGGTCCTTGAACTTTCACCCGAATTTGGTTTTGGTCCCTAAAATTTTCAAATCATTGAAATTAGTCCCTGGTGTCACCCCATATTTAACAGAGTTGACAGCAGGGACTAACTTCAATGATTTGAAAACGTTAGGGACCAAAACCAACGAAAAAAAAAGATTAGAGACCAAAAACAAATTCGGATAAAAGTTTAAGGACTAAAAACATATTTAACTCTATAATTTATTACCCATGTTCCAAAAACAGAGTAGTTTAGACTTTAGATTCATGATCGCAAAAACAGTAAGCGTGGGGAGGAGATGAATGCAAAAGTTTAAGGATAAAACGGCTTAGTTTATCTAGAAGAACTAGTACTGAATATTTTGAGTCTTCCCTGCACAATTTAAATGAGAGGAACCTCATAAAATCTTATCTTATCATATTAGAATAATAACTGCGTAGTCATATAGGCAAAATTGTTGAACTAATGCAAGAATATTTGGGTGGTAGCATATCTTTTGTCCTAAACAAGTTTCATTATCTTTGAATAGTAATAAGTAGAAATATACCCAACCTTTAAGATCGATTGAAGAAAACGTCAAAACTTAAAAACGTGAACGTGAAGAATCTATAATTCTAAGCTTTTCTCTTTAGTCTCCGGCAAAAGTTATTGTTCACCTTGGAACCAAGGTGACTTTCGGTCATTTTGTTGGTTATGTGCTAAAAAAGTTAGAAACTTTACAGCTGATATATGCTTGGCTTCATAATGCAAGGTTCCGTTGTATTACTATTCGATATGACCAATCAAATTTATTATGCTAATATTCTTCTGATTAATGTCTGAAAATATATCCAAATTTTTATCTACCAAAATCAGTATTACTCACATTGGCCTACAATATATATGAAATAAAAAGAAATACATCTGTTAATTAAAAATACTCCTATCCGCAACTGCATGAATTGAAAAGTAAACCAAAATTGACTGAACTATATCTCTTCAAATTGTCAAAAATGGCATATGAAAACTACTGCTTATACATAATATTACAACAAGTTGTACAAAACCAGCTATGGATCTCATCTCATGGTTTTCGCTTCTGTGTGTAGATATAGTCCGTGTGAGCTACAAGCGTTCTCCTCATCAAGCATTCTTCTTCATTAATGCCCTCACAATTTTCCTCCACATCGACCTTCTCCTCTTCCAAAACCTTCAAGACAAGCACATATAAAAGAAGATCAATTCATAATTGAACAATACAAAAAAGAAGGCTATATGATATCAATTAATTAAACTAATTAACTCACCCCATGTTGAGTTTTGCTTGATGAAATGAAAGAGGAAGAAGCAGGGCCACGTCTTGCTGCAGATGTGAGGGTTAAGAAGAGGAAGAAGAACACTACCAGGCAAAAGGTGGCACTGACCTTAGACGACATTTTCATTCTCTGTTTTCTAAAATTGCCAATTACTATGCCATGCCATCAAAATTAGATCAATTTATAATATAGATGGCGTTGCAGTAACAAAGGGTAGAAATGGAACTTTACTCTTTGGATTCTCATTAGTATATAGAGTCATCCCGGTTGTGTCTCACGTACATCCCTAACTTTTCAAAAGACAAGATGGAGGATGTATTAAAATTCTTAACGAAAGTTTAATGGTATGAGAAAAATGTTGTACAATGACAACATCATTGTGGGAAAGCTTTTTTCATATTTAATGCGTGGGCACTCACCTATGTTATGTCATATCATATTTAACTTCCTAAAGGCTTAAACATTAGGTCAAGATGTATAAATAATTTTAGGGAAAAATATGTTTTTCGTCCCTGTATTTTCGGTCAACTTGGGTTTTCGTCCCTATACTTTAAATCCTTGGTTTTTTGTCCTGTACTTTCTAAACCCCTAAACATTAATCCCTGCCGTTAGTTTGGACCGTTAAACATGTGACGTGTCAATTACCTAGCATGCCACGTGTACCTAGTATACCACGTGTTAATTGCCTAGCATGCCATGTCACAGGTTTAACGTCCAAAACTAACGGCATGGACTAATGTTTAGGGGTTTAGAAAGTACATGGACAAAAAATCAAGGATTTAAAATATAGGGACGAAAACCCAAGTTGATTGAAACTACAGGGATAAAAAACATATTTTTCCCATAATTTTATATTTTTGTAACATTTTTAATATGCTTTTTTTTTTCACACAAGCCTTTTATGTTTAAAATTTGGATGATGTATATACATACCTATTAACTCAAGTAAGTTATTGGGCAGAGACACACAAATAATTTATATTTTATATTTAATAGATTATTATTTGTATATATTATAATTGATATTAAGATAATTCAATCAATTAACAAATATGGTTTTGAATTTTAAAAAGAATAAAAAAAAAAAGAAATGTAGTTAATCAGACAAGGATTGATTGTAGACACTGGCCTGAGTGAATGCCTGCCATACAGACTATACAGTATATGAAATTGTTGCATTTGATTCAGATCATAGATTGTGCTACATTGCTACAAGGAAATACATATTCTTAAAACTAGTAGCTCTCATTAATTGTGCAGTATATATTTATTTTAACAAAATATGTAATTAAGAATTTATCAATTTAATGTTTCCTCTTAGGAATGACATCTTATATCCTAAAGTTATAGATGTACTTTAAAACAAGGAATCAATTTCTTGGCATAAGATTTGCATAATAACTGTGACTTCAACCTAACAATCCAGACAAAACAAAACAATCATGACGGCATCAACATGCATAAACAACTCTGTAATGCAAAATTGATTACGGTGTTTTTTTAAGTTGCGCATGAAATAATATTCGGCATGCCTAAAGGGGAACATTAATGGGTGTGTACCCAATAATATAAAAAAATAGGGTCGAGAGAAATGAAATATAGAAAAATAAGTGAGGAATAATGAAGAAATTTGAATTTTTTAATAAGAGAGAAATAGGAATGAAATAGACTGAAAACGAGATATTATTTCTCTCTCATTTTGTTTGGTAGGAGAGAAATAAAGTGTAAGAATGAATTTCTATTCTATTTCTCCTCCATTAAGGAAAGAAATTCTTTTTAGTGAAACTCACACCTTTAAATTTCTCTTCTTTTTCATCTCTCTCCCCTCTATTTCTATCCTCTACCAAATTGGCTAAGAGCTACAAGCAATGAGAGGGTACACATGGTGCTGGTGGGGTTGGATGACTTAAACGTGGCAAAAGAAAAGTTAAGAAGGGAAAGCTTGACATTTGGAAATGGAACAAGCTTTTCATTTATTATCGAGCCTTTGCATTTTAAGTGATAATCTAGCTAGCTCAGCATCTATCTTTGTATCATCTCATCACGAGTTTCTTCTAAATAGGATTGCCATAATTATCATCACGGGGTTGCCAACCACCTCTCAGTTAGCTCGACTCAGAGCATAACTATTAACCTCAATTCAAAAGTTAAGCCAACTTTGCTTATACACTCGTGGCACATTTACACCAGCCGAAGAGGAGAATTGAGAATTGAGAATAAACTTAAGAGAATTGTCGTAGTCGTTATAGGAAACACTTTACAACTATATAGTCATTATATACCTGTAAATGTAGGATGTTAAACATTATCAGCTTGAAACTTGAACCAGCCGACCTTTCACATTAACATTTTTTTAATAAAAATTAGGGAGACCTATAATTAGACTTTGACTTTGACATTTTTATATATTGCCACCTCGAACTATGAATTTTTTATAAATTTGAACTATAATCTTTCTAGTTAATTTCTAAATTATAATAATTCTACCAACCGGTTTCCTTCATTGAATTGCCGTTAAGCCACTAATGAACGTGATACAATTCAATTATTTTATTTGTATAATATATATATATACATCATTTGTTAAATCATTCATTAAAATGCTGATTGTTTATGTATATTTTAATCCTTAAAAATAAATAAATTTTGAAAATAACTATATATAATATAAGAGCTTAAATAATTATTTAATAATAATTCAAATAATTGAAGTAATGAACTAATATTTAATTTTATTATATTAACCCATTTTTAATCTAATATTACAAATATTTAAATTATGATTTAAAATATCTATTAATTCGTATCAGCATACATTATTTTTTCACAATAAATATTTTTAATTGTAATATTGTAATTCATAACAATAAATAAGTAAAACTGAAAAAAATTAAATAAGCGCGGACCACAAAATCATAATCATAATTAATAAAATTAATATTGAAATAAAAAATATTCAAACAAATATTAATTTAATGTTCTAGTTATTTATATTATTATTTTTTTTATTCAAATTATTAAATATGATATAATATATATAATATAATTATTTTTAGTTTTTTATTTACATTATTATTTTGTAAGAATTAAAATATATCTAAGATAAGCTTTTATTTACCTCGTAGTGATGGATGATCCATTACCACAAACAAACACAAAAGGATCAGATTCAACCACGTTGCCTTTCGATCCTGTCTCTTTCTACATGTGTGAAACACCTCACTCCCTCGTGCTTGCCTTGCGTATAGTTATACGATATACGACACCAAATTGGTAGAGCATAACAACTGAATAAGAATAGTAGTTTCATTTAGTTGCCATAATAAGATCATAGTAGATAAAAGTCCTAATTGATTGGGTCTGTTTGTTTGGTTCAAGTGAGAAGAGGGGAGGGAAGAGATTTTAATGAAGGGAAGGGGAAATGAGATGATATTTTATGTTGTCTGGCTCAAGGAGAGGGGAGGGGAAGAGAAGCCTTTGTTGTTTGATTCACAAGGGAAGAGAAAATAAAACTAATTTACTTTCATACCCTTTGACTTTTATAACGTTCAACTTTAATAATATGAAAAGTGGAAAATTTAAGTAATTTTGATTGTTTTATTTTAAACCCCCTCCCCTCCCCTCCAAATCCCCCCACTTTTGGAGGGAAGGCAAAATGCTATCAGGAGGGATTTTGGCCCCCTTCCCTCGCCTCCCCTCTCCTCCTAAAAAATAGAACCAAACACAACAACCCTCTTAAAATCGTTTCCCTCCCCTCCAAATCGCTTTAACCAAACAATACCTTAGGTTTATCTATCATGCAAAAAATACTCGGTAATCTTTGTTATTCTTCACCATTTTCTGTCTCAGTTCATACGTTGCTTTTAGTCAGTCATTTAAAAAAACATGGTAGGCCAGATGCAATTGGTGGAACAAATTTTGGGCACTGACCAAGAAAAGAAAGAAACATTCAAAAATTAATGAAAGGAACAAGTACAGATTATCTAATTCCCACTAACATAAAGTCAAATTAAGTGGTACCTGTTGGCATGTCTTGAATATAAAGCAGTGTCACTTCTGAGTTTCCTCTAGCACGCTACGCTGTGTTACTCAATTCCTTATTGTGCTGTGTTTCGATCATCATCCTCGTAGTGATTTTAGCCCTTGTTATCCAATTCCTGTGATTGCAACTCCTTATAACTGAGTTTTAGACACACTTATGTGGTCATTAACCAAGGAGCCAATGATTGTAGAAATCATTTCGATGGTTACAGGATATCAGTGACATCTCAAGAACCACCGAAAGTAATCCAAAATGAAATCGGATAACAAGCATCAAAGTGTCAAAAATCAACGTAACTTAGCCTTCCTAAAATAATTCCCACTAATTAAAGCTAGCCTAACAGGTGAGGCTTGTCTACCATGGCCATGGGAAAACATTGCATCCATTTTAATTATAGTATCGATACTAATGCAAGTAGTAGGAAATTGGGCCATTCAAAGTGAGAACTTAACCTTTCCTTCTAGTAGTAGCAAGTTCTTCAGAGTAAAGCATTAGAATACAAGGAAGTTCTCTTAAAAATTTATATTTTGATAATTTTTTTAAAAATTAGTACATATTGAGCAAAATAGAAGGTAATCTCCAGAGTTTGAATAGAATAACATGATTACCATCTGTCCACATCATCACCAAATTCCCCATCTTCAAGCTCTCCATAATCACCTTCTCTGTGCGATTCATTGCGGTGGTCTCTCTTGTGTCTTTTGTGCCGGCCTTCATCTGATTCATGACCGGATGCATGCTGCTCCATTTATTCAAAAAAGAAGACAATCAGTGAACAATAAATCATATCAGAAAAACAACAAATCATGTTTAACATTTTGTAAAACAGCCGAGTAATAAATCTGCCTACACGTCTTGATTTCTTGCGGTCGCCACTATGACGAGATTTCTTAGTCCTCTCTTTATCCATTTCATGAGAAATATGCTCAGGACTTTGATGGTGCTTCCGTTTTTTATTATCATCTTCAGACCTTTTGTTTTCTTTGGAGGATTGGATCTCAGTTAAGTCCATACTGTCACTGTCCGTTTTATCCTTCTTATGTGTCTCCTCTTTCCCTTTTTCACGCCCTCCCTCTTTTTCCCTTCTTTGCTTCGCTTTCCTCCTTTCTTTTTCCTCCCTATCTTTATCCTTCTTTGCCTGCAAAAAATTGGATTTCAGAGCTTATTAGCTACACAGTGAAACCTTTTCTTTTCACGGATAATGTAACACAGAAGGTCATATCAGTTTGAGATTCTGCTATCCAGGTTTCAAAACTAACCCATGCCCGATAGTTTGTTATTTGCATGTTAAAGATAGTGAATGACAAGCATAAACCACAATTTCAAACATAGATGAAATGAGCAGAATTTATACCCTTTCCTCTTTCCGTTTCCGCTCACTCTCTTTTGCCTCTTCTTTCAGTTGTGTAATGTACTCCTCAAATATTTCCTTGCAAAGGCTCTCATCTCCAATAGATCTAGAAAAACAGACATACCAGGTAAAATGTAAAAAGAGGAACATGAATGTTATTACATTAGGAAAATAGTTTCAAGATATGTAGGTTTATTCATGACAGCCAATCCGAAAAAACAGTGCCCAGCAGCGAACCCCAAAAATGTTATAAGCAGTACAGCAGATTGCAGAGTGACTGCTATACAGAAGATGGATGATATAATATAACTGGTTTATAATACACAATAACTGCTTAAAACCCAAAGTACTCAAGATTTAAGATATTCATCATTGTGTAACCCAAAATAAAGAAACCTAATAGTTTTAAAATTTTGCACCATAAAAAGTTTCAATAGTCAATACTCAATTTAAAAAACAGAAAAGAATACATCATTTATATTAGCCAACATATTATGAACAACTAAAAATTAAATTACCAAAAGCACAACCAAGCAAGCAAATAAAAAAAAATACTATTGTAGGACAGCAATGTCAATACTCAATACCAAAAGAAAAAAAATACATTATTCATATTAGTCAATGCTTTATTAACAACTTAAATGACTAATAACAAGTATTAAAAGCTTATACCAAACAAGCAAATTAAAAATTTACTAAAGTAGGTCAGCAATGTCAATACCAAAAGAAAAGGACACTGATGTCTTTTCATCCTGGATCAGTTTTCCACTTAAAATTAAAAGTTTTGTAAAGAAAAAGAAAGTGCAAATCTAACCATAGGTGAGCCCTGCAAAAGGGTGAAGGCTTGAAGCTACCATCAAAATAGAGCTGAACATCCTCAGTGAGACATGGCTGGTAATAGAGTGGGCTTAGTGGAAAAGGGCGGTTTTGGCTGATAAAAAGCCAAGAAAGTCCTGGGTTGGTGGCATTTTGCAGGAACAGAGAGCATGTGCCAACTGAATACTAGATATTTGCCCCTACTCTTTTCAGGGTCTGACAGCGAATATTTGACCGTAATCACAGCCACTACCATTGCAACAGGTGAGTGGTAGCTATTCATAAGGGAAAACAAGTGCAAATCTAGTCAGTAGTCACAGGTGAGCTCCGCGGAAGGGAGAAAGCATGAAGCTGCAATCAAAACAGAGCCAAACACCCCCAGCAGTACTTGGCTGGTAAAAGTGCCAGCTTGGTGGAAAAGGGAAATTTTAGTAGAAAAATATTATGAATTAATGGGATTTAGCAGGAACAGAGAGCACATGCCAACCAGATGGCACGTATTTTCTCCTGATTATTTGTAGGGGCTATAAATCAGGATTCAAATCGTGAATCGGAAAGGCTATTTTTTCCGAATCACGAATCGGATCGTATTTTCTCCAGATAGCAACTGTTTGGCTGCAATCCCAGCTGTCACTGCTGCAACAGCAAAATGCAACATTTCAATGGACCAATATTGGCTAGAGGCGGTGATACATCATGCAGCACTATATTGCCACAATATGGGTGGTTAAGATCGAGATCTTACTCAAGATCGGAAAAGGGTCCCAAGACCGTAAATTGTGGGAACTATCATAAGATCCTACAAAAATACTTAATTCATATATATATGCTGTATGCATATAAATTCACACATATGCATACAAAATAGCATAAATAAGAAAATAAACCCTTTGAATCCTAATAAACACTTCACTAAACTTAAATTCAAAATGTATAAATAGATCATACATAACATGTAAAGAGAGGAAACAAAAATTTGGAGAGCAAGCAGAGAGGAAACGAGCAGAAGCAGAGAGCAACCACACCAAAGAGCGGAGCAGAGGCAGAGAGCAAAAGATGAATCACGCAGAGGCAGCAGCAAACCGAAGCACAAATGGTGCGAGAGAGTTCCCAGCAGCTTGCGATTTGCAGGGAGAGGTGAATCAGATGCAAACAGGTGAGAAAAAGATTGGATTAGGGCTATAGAGGTCACACGAACCAGGTTACAGAAACGGGTCAAGGGGGTCAGAGTGAAGATGGGTTAATTTCTGGCACTGTAGGTTCGCGTGATCCCACCGTTTTTACGATCTTCACCGGCAATCTTTACGATCCTACAGATTTGCAATCAAAACTGGGGGGAGGCGACAGAGATCGTAAAATTGTGCGAATTTACAATCCTGTGCGCGATCTTAACTACCTTGGCCACAATTTTTCAAAATTGAATACTCTAGGTTTATCATTGAAAAATTGGATATCAATCAGAAGTAATTAAGTGTTAAAATTTCACTATCCACAGCCAATTTACCGGGAATATTGCTTTTAAACTCCCTTTGCCTAATACTCAAAGGTGTGGTGAAAGGGGGAAATATGTACACCAAGCAGGATGCCTCCATGGACATAAATTCATCCAGCTTAAGAACAGTAAACAATTAAGGTCCCAGTATTTACAGACCACTGAAAGGACACTGATGTTACGTTTAGTATAGAAAATGGTAATTTCATACCATGGTTTGTTTCATCTGTTGGCATAAATACAATTAAATATTTAGCTTAATCAGCAATATTATTGTTAATTAATTGTGTTTACCTATTTCCCATATTTATTGATTCTCTTTTCCTACTTTCTGTATTTACCAATGTACAACTGAAGGACAATAGATAAATATAGTCACTTGCATTTTATATGTCCTGCAAATAATATTCATATATTACTCCCCTACCTAGATCCCTCCGATGTCAGCATGGTATCAAAGCAATGGTAACTATCCACCTCCTTAAGGATATTCTTGTTGGCTTAATTGTCAGCGTCACCCTTAGGATTCAATGGGTTTAACATCCCAACCCATGGTGCCTATAATGGGCGCAACCCCTTAAGCTAGATGCGGCTCTGTGAATCCTTAAGAAAATAAAGTTGCACCCTTTCTAACGGCTATAGCTTTTGGCCTAGTGGTAAGCGCTTGATCAAACTAGTGGTATCGGAGCAATGCCATAGGTTCGAATCCCCCGGCTGACACTGGGGGGGAGATTGTTGGCTTAATTGTCAGCGTCACCCTCAGGATTCGATGGGCTTAACATCCCAACCCATGGCACCTATAATGGGCGCAACCCCTTAAGCTAGATGCGGCTCTATGAATCCTCAAGAAAATAAAGTTGCGCCCTTGCTAACAGCTATAGCTTTTGGCCTAGTGGTAAGCGCTTGATCCAACAATTCATGTCCCAGGTTCACAGAACTCGATTACAACCAACCTCATTTTTGGTTTTTTTTTCACCGATCACTCCTTTGTGATTTTTGTCATATTAAGTTTTCAGTCTCGAACTCTTGCTTTGTTGCCCGTCGTTGCAGTTGTTTCAGCTTCTTTATGGAGAGTTTCAACCTATCTTTTGTAAATTTGCTCCATTTTAAGTTTTAACCTATCTTCCCACAGAGTGGCTACATTCTAGTCTGTTTTTCAGTCGATTGGCTCCATTCTAGTCTGTCTTTATATATTTGCTTTGTTTAGCTTGACACTCCTCATTGGCTTTGTTCTAGCCTAATTTCCACATATTAGCTTCGTTTAATCCTGTCTTTGCCCAATGGATGCAATCTGCTCATGGTAAAACTTCATATGGGTTTGATGTACTTTTATCTTCAATGAACAATCTAGTGTTCAATGCATGTGAAACACATGGTTGCCTTATTGGTTAAATGCTAATAATGAGACCAGTAAATGCCAAATGAGAAGTACTTGTGATATTTCAACTTGGGACGGATGTTATTTGGCAGTTTTCTGGATATTAAATATCGTTGGATGGGTTACTTTTTATAGCCATTGGAAGCACATTACACAATGGCAGGGAAATGTTTCACAGTTTAATGAATCGTGTACCTATTTGATGGGATAGTTAAGAGATTATTTATGGTTAAACTCTTCATAACTTATCAATGCATATAACCCCTTTGGTATGAATAGTCTTGCAGTCTAGTCATGTTCCTATAAGAAGGAGCTTAGGATCTAGTTGCTTGTTGCCTTTGCTATCCACTCATCATCCTGTGCTCATCTCTATTGTCTGCTTGTTGTCCCACAATCTTCACCAATTTGAAACATGTCATATGTCCCAATTCTAGAGGCCTTCCCAACATGGCTTGACAACAATGTCTGAACTACCGCGTTTGTTGGTCACCAATTACCGAAGTTTTGCATACGGCATACACACCTCCTTACAATGTTAAGCATAAGACCAACAACCAAATTTAAACGCACTTTTATACTATGGTTTCCAAACTCAAGTTGATTCCCTCTATACCCATTAAAGTTTGAGGTAGGAGTGTTAGCGTAATTAACGCCAATAAATACTTAGCGTGGTTAATGTAATTTTTCAAAATTAAATGTCTTTTTGTATTTCTTGTATTTACTGATTGTATTTACCTGTTTCCTATATTTGTTGTTGTACAATCTTAGAACTATAAGTATAGCCTTGTGCGTTTTATACACACTGCAAATAATATTGACATATTTCTCCCCGACCTAAATCTCCGTAATTTCAACATGGCATAGATATTCGCGAGTTTGTTAACAGAAAAAAACATGGAATGATCATTCCATGCTTTATTCTAAAGAACCACAAGTCAACATTCCTTTTAAAGAGGTTGAATTGGTGACTTAATGTTCCATTGAATGAGGTTTAATTTAATTTTTCTAATTTATCTTCATTTATTTTATAAATGACAAGTATTATCCTTCACTAGATTTGTTTATAATTTGGCAGAAAAATTCCTCCTTCAACTTAGAACACGGGTCTACGACTCTCCATGTGTAACTACAACACCAGCTACCACTTGGACAATGGTGCTTCTTGCTAAGTATGGCCATGGCAACATATATACTAGATATCTATTGAGATACAAAAAATTTTAGTCAAGGATCAAACCTGGTACCCATTGAAATAGTAAGGGCAGTTACCCACCGTGCCAACTAAGCTTATTGATTTTAAAATCTTAATTGATTTATATCATGTTTTTATCTTTAATATTAAGACATTAAACATATTTTCTTGTTTAATACATAACATGTATGTATCAATATTTATATAGTGCACAACATATTTATTTTACTTCTGTAATGTGACATGATTAAATTTGATGATATTAGAGATATTATGGTTTTCTTATTATGATTTTACTTATACACTTATATATATGCTAGTTTTGCATATATATGGTCATTGTTATACATTTATAAAAATATTTATCTATATATAACCTCAAAAACATTTGAACATCATCCTTCAGCAGTGCAATGACTAGTCCAGTTTGGGAAACATTTGAAAAGAGGAAAATAATATTTAAGTTTAATGCTTAAATTTATCATGATCCAGACCTGAACTCTTGGCTATCTTCAACAAGTGGTCTAGAGTCCTCCCACTTTGACGACTCGGTAATGTCCTGCAACACAGTCAACTAAACAAAAGTAAAAACAATATTCCTTATTTCCCTACCATTACAACATGACACACTTATTAGTTGATGATCGCAATACTGCACCCTGGTAGAATATAATAGATGAAAGAAATCATCTGCAAGACGTTTACGCTTCTTAGCTTCCTTCTCCTCCTTCTCTCTTGCCCGTTCTACTAGCTCATCAAACACTAGCTGCAGGGTAGAACAGCATCAGACCAGACATGGAGAAGGCATACATTCCAAATCAAGAATAATTAGGATTGAATTCTAAGGACTTTTTAAGAGATAGGATACCTTTTAATCATTAAGTCCCTCATCATCATGAATAAAAAGAAAATTAAAGACGGTCACTTACCATGGTAAACAAATTATATCCATAAACGTCAAAACTTTGGTGTTCGGACTGTCTCATATTATCATAATAAAAATAGTTTTCAAAAAAAAATTCTATTAACTGCCATACTGAGAGAGAACACTCATTTGAACTAATCTTGGTCAACAGAAAGCAGTTTCAAATCCAGTGAAATTAAGCACTGCGGTCAAGCATTTTATAAAGTCAACTAGCATTTCAGTCAAGCATTTTATTGTGTCTACTAACATTTCATATCATTCGGCTCATTTATCTCACAACAAGCATGTGAAGAAAGAACCACAAGTTCAAGCATAATTGTGAGGAAAACTAGTAACATAAGAAAAGTTTGAGGCACCATTCATTGCAAACTTGCAATTAGTACCATGACATGAAAAGAAAGTCAATACCAGAACGCATAAAAACAGAAGATAAAAAAAGCACACATATATATGCCAATGATGTGCCTACCTTTAAGTTGAAATCAGATATAGGTGGAGAGCTAATGTCTTTTGATAAAGCTGATTTGAAGTCTTCAAAAGTCCAGGTTGACAACAATGTGATCTGGGAAGTATGATAACTTTGTATACATCAGAAAAAGTTTTTTGAGCAGAAACCACAAAAGATTGACACACCATACCTTTGCCAACTTCACTGCATCTTTTATTCGACTCTTCTCTTCATGATACTGTAACATATAAATAAGAAGGAAGATTGGCATTTTATGAAACCATTTTTTATGGTAAAGTTTCAGGATGCATAAAAGTAGAAGTCCTCTAGCACATTTGAGTCAAGGAACAACCCTATTTCAATATAATTACATAAGTGTAATGAAATTTCTCATTTTAACCCAAATTGATTTTTTATGGCTGTGAGATATCTTTAATCCATATAGGTTGGCTTAATCCTTATTGATGTATTTCACGAAAGAGAAATTAAAACCAGTGTTGTCAATAAGGTTATACGGCGGATGGCGGCAAGGACCTTTAAGCGCCATACTGCCATGGCGGACGCCATGGCGGTCTATGGCGGACAAAACTACAAATATATATATATATATATATATATATATAAAAAAAATATGATGCAAAAACAGCAAAATAATAAACAGATATATTAAAATCAACAATATAACAATCTAAAATTCATGGCATTCATAATCCTAACCAACAAAAGGATTAAATATCCATCAAAACAAAGAAACAGTGTTAAAAAACAGTAAAAGAAGTAGCTTGTGTTGTGCTTATGCTGTGGTTGTGCTCGTGCGGAGAAGAGAAGAAGGATGGGGACTGCTGCAGAACCGTGGAGAAGAGAAGAAGAAGGATGAGGACTGCTGCAGAACCGCGCGGAGAAGAGAAGAAGGATGAGGACCTGTCGCAGACAGTGGTGGTTGCATCGGAGGCGGCGGCGGCGGCGGCAGAACTCGTCCGAGGAGGCGCGCGGTGGACATCGCAGGTAAGAGGCGCGCGGCAGAACTCTCTAGAGGATTTCTCGCGCAGCAGAATTAGGGCTCTAGAACCAGAGAGGTTTGGGGAAAATGGAGAAAACCGGGTCGAACCGGGCCCAAACCCGGAAAAAAAGGAAAAAAAAAAGAGTCCAAAATGGGTGCCATGCCCGCCATCCACCGCAATGTGATACCGCCATAACGGCCGCCCTATGTCAAATGGCGGACCCGCGCCATATAGAGGCCAAACGGCCATAATGGAACGCGGCTACCGGCGCCATACCGTTATGGCGCCGCCATAACCGCCATTTGATAACACTGATTAAAACTTAGAAATATCAACAAATAACAATTCTTTTTCTTGCCCTGACAATAAATTGAAATATAAGTACTCGAGAGCTACTAAAAGGACCAAAAATATGCAAGCATTTTGAAAAATAATCATGAGGGAAGAAGAATAAAAGGATACTCGAAAGGTTCAAAACCAACCATAAAACACAGTTTAGCATACTCACTTGTTTCTCTAGCTCTTCAGCAACATCTTCAAACAAGTCTTTTGGAGTTGAACCTGAGGTGTTTGATGCCACTGCTAGATAAGCAGGTAAATCTTTCACCTACAATACCACCAAAAACAGTATCATCACACTGTAACATTCAAATAGTTGATCCAATACAACAAAAACAACGTAACAATATTATGTAAGGAAGCAGAAAGATTAATTTTGGATCTTAAAACACAAAACAAAAAAATAGATAAATATTAAATAATCATAGAGATGGACAGTTAACCTTTGAATAATAATCACGCCAGTGAGTTTTTGCTGTAAGATTGCCTGATGCGATATGTTCTTCCATCAATTTGCGGAATTCATCACGGTTTTTTACGTTCTGTCTTCCTCAATTCTTCCTATTTTGTTTGAGGACAGAGATGGGATTATTCAATAAAATTGAGGATGAAGGGTTAGAGTCCAATAGACCACTTATAGAACATAAACAAAACAGCACCTTCTGTATCTTCTTCTGCTCTTCCTCTTCCTTCTCTAAATCACGTAAATAATCCTGAAAGATAAATATAAATCAGATTGACAGAATTTTTTTTTTAGATTTTGAACCGGGCCTAACTCAACCCCAAAAGCTAACTTGTATGGTAAGGATTGCCTAAGGCTTATATACTTTTACTTGGCCTTATCACTAGTCAATGTGGGACTCTCCAACACACCCCCTCACGCCCAGGGCTGGACATCTGAAGCGTGGACATCTACGGGTGGGGGCCCAACAACGGATCTAGGATAGGCTCTAATACCATATTAGATTTTGGACCGGGCCTAACTCAACCCCAAAAGCTAGCTTATAGGGTGATGATTGCCTAAGGCTTATATACTTTTATTTGGCCTTATTGCTAGTCAATTTGGGACTCTCCAACAATTTTACTTAAGATGAATTAGACTAATATTCAATTTTAATTGTAAAGAAGTTGAAAAATGAGTTACCTGGAATATTTCTAAGCGATCAATTTTCTCTAGACGAGAGCATCTTTCATCAGCCTCTAAGCGGTCTTGAACTTTTCGCCACTGCGTACTAGCCTGTAGAGAAGGTAATGGATGCATCAATAGAATTTCAAGCATCACACAAGATCTTTAGAAAAACAACGGATCCAAAAAAAACCTTTATATAGTCACAAGTTTCCAAGAACTTCTTGTATTCCATTATATTTCGCTTTCGTTCCTCCTGTACCCTTGCTCGTTCCTGATAAAAATTCCACAAGTAGAAATTCAGTAAAAGCATTTCAAAAGATTTGCAAGCTTAATTCATTGATCAAAGCCAAGAAAATCCGTCAGGGTCCCATATCCCTTAAAAAGGAAACTTTGACAATGTTTCTAAACTCTACATCTCAATTCCCCCATTTTGCAACTCATAACAAACTTCACCTAGATGTTCATAGCATAATTTAGCTACAACTCAGATTTGAGTAATGACTAATCAAGCAACTTATCTTTAAATAAATTTAGCAAAGGTTTGGAGCCACCATAACCAAATTATAAATCATAGAACACAAGCAAGTGATAAACGTAGAAAATTTTCATTGTGCCTGTAGATGCTAGAAATAACACATTATATATCATCCATGCAAGTGTAGGCTAAAGTTTCTACTTTCTACCCCGAATCAAGGCAAACATGCATGACAATGATAATTATGGGTTCATATATAGGATAGGAAGCAGTCAAACAACCAGAAATATGCACATAGGTTCTATAAATGGTTGAATAATGAGGTAGTAGCATGCACCTTGTTTATAAGTTCCTCCAAGAAGCTATCAAACATATCCCTGCGATCTCTGTCACGCTCAACAGCCTTGAAGCGTTCATCATTTTCAAATATAGCCACTGCTTTGCTGAGTGATGTCCAAAAAAATAATAGCAAAGAAACAAGATTACAAAATATATCAACTGGAAGGTTGAGTTGGCCAATGTAAGATGAGGAAAAAAAATTCAAATTAAATATCATGAAATTAAAAAGAAACCTCCATCTAGTGGATGAAGTCAACTCTGTAGACTCCTGGAAAAGAATTTTATATTTTAGCAAACGAACAATCAAAGGAAGCAACATATCGCATAGTTATAAAGAAGTGAGGAAGAAGATAAAACATACTTCTAACATTTTTTTAAAATCCTCCCGTGCTTTTTTCTGTTTCATACGCTTTTCTTCCGCTTCCTGTTTTTTCCTCTGATTTAAGTACTGAAAATAAAAACAGTAACATTATCATCTTATTATAAATATGTATGTATGTCATTGACGCAGCATATTATAGTCAATAGAGATGAGGGATATCAGCAAGAACAGAATTTCCCCATCTCATGCATATAACTAATTTACAATTAAAAGGGATGTAGGGATCAATCTTGTCGGATGGAGAACAAAGTTGATACCTGAAGGAGATTGTCTCCAGCAACCTATCCTCTCCTATACTGACAATGTGTTTCTATATTCTTATTATAATTATAATAATAATTAGTCAATATAGTAATTTAATATAATTTTACTTTTTAAAAAATGTTTGGACAAATAAAAGTATTAGATTAATCAGAAGAATGGGGATTATGGACAATACAAATTGAAAACCACTCTAATATAAGCTGGAGACAAGGGAAGAATAGTGAAGTCCCCGTTAAAGATGAGAATAGTTTCACAAGTAGGAAATTTGACCCCCATCTGAACTTAACTGGTCAAATTTCTTGGTGCCAGAAGGTTTTAATCTTTCTTACTATAAAAAATTCATAACAAGTCAAGTCTTCCAAAAACACTAACTTTTTATGCACAGGTAGACATGACCATAGTAATCAATCTTCGATATTACAGCACACCCAGTGTACATAGGTTACACGCATACAAGATTGCTTGACAGATAATCAATGCTACTCAGATAATTGTTGCTCTTAGACATTGATCATAGTTATCAATCTTTGATAGCAGCATGAGGTGATTAATGCCAAAAACACTATAGTGGGATGGCCATTTTATCGAACATTATAGATAAATGACAATTAATACTACACACATAAAAATACTAAAAAATACAGATATTTCATAATCAACAATCAAAAGAAATGTTATTAATGGCATAACAAAGTTTATGGCGGCAATATGCAGACAGAAAGAACACCAGAGTTCTCAAGGACAGAGAACAGATAGAAACATGAAGAAGACAGCACCAAAAATAGAAACAAAAATCTGGCAGTGGGGGAGGAGATGACTGAGAATCAGAGAAAGAAGAAAACAAAATTGAAGATGAAGAAATTTCAAACAAAGATGTTTCCAGGGAAGAGACCACCAGCAAATAGAGGTCCTGGTCAGCAAAGGTGTTGGGTTGCAGACTGAGGTTAGACTGAGATCAGGTTGACCATTGCTGAGTGATGTGGGTGCCACAAAATTAATATACCCTTTCTTTCAAATCACAAAAATGCCCTAGAAATCTCCATTTCAGCAATTGTCCACCTTGACCGCCACAACACCCTGAATATTGCAGCCACCATTTTCCACCATGCAAAATCTGCAACACCACAACTTCCTGATGGTGTTTTGTTATATTTCCACCACCCATGGCCGCTTTTTAACAACACTGATCAAAAGCAATACTCTAAAGTCTAACCACACAATCACCATCACAAAGGAAGATGATGGAATTAATAAAGAAAATGAACAGAAGAGGCCTCTGAGTGTAAAGAGTACAACACAAACAAAAATGGAAAAGGGAGGACCTTAGTGTAAAGAGCACAACACAAGATTGAAACAAAAACTGAACAGATACTTGTGCGTGAGTAGTGACTGGCGAGCAATGGGTGAGTTGGAACGAGGGCATGAAAAAAAGACCCATAAGAAAGTAGACACCAACAAGCAGTGGATGTGCCATAATCAACACCAGTTAGCAGTGGGTCAAAGGTTGGTTCAAAACAGAGCTCAGTTTTTAAAGTGTTTTTGTGTGAATGATGCATGAACATTGGAGAAGAAGGGATTTAAAAACCCTATATTGTTTTTATGCCAAAAATGGAGAGGAAATTGTGAGAATTCAGTAATTAAATTACAGTTTGATTTCACCCAGATTTCTTCCTGAATTTCATTATGCCACATCCACTCTGACAAACTCAACAAAGAAATTGCATGGTTACTAAAAGCAATTATCTTCATACAATTTTTCCTTCGCTGTTATCTATACACTTGTTCAATAAATATGAAAGCAGATTGGCACAAATTGAGACTTTCCCATTACAAATAAGATGATCGAGATAAAGCAAAGTGCACGCAAGAGAAAAAAATAAATAAGGGATGAGAATAAAAGGAGTAAAAGACCTCTCCAAGGTTTCATAAGAATTACCTCATTGAAAGCTTGCTTCCTTTCTCCAAGAGTTTTTAAGGCAGCATATCTTTTGTCATTAATTATCAATCGCATAGCCTTTAATGCAGAAATGTCAATGTCAAGCACATCAAATAAACAAGAAAAACATTTAATAAATAAAAGATGTTATAAATGGTAAGTAAAATTAAACTATATCATTAAATCACTCTACCCGATCCCAAGTCCAGTCAGATCCAACATTTACAGACTCCAAAAGCGCTTTGAATGCATCTTTAGCTTCCTGATAAGGAAATATAACGAAGGTTCAATGCCCAGGAACATAATAGAGAGAGAGAAAGATTTAAAACTTTGATATTTCATTCTCATACCATCTTATTTGCATAAACCAAGGGTTCTGGTTCAACTGCTTTTGTTTCTGAGGCCACATCATTAACTTTCTCCCCTATTGGATCATTTTTACCATCCTACAGAGTTTAAGATTTATCAGCTTGCTAACCACCAGAGGCAAAAATCATCCCAGAGACATTAAGACTACAATGAGAGAAGCATACCTCGTTATTGTCGGCTAGAACTGCGTCTGCAGAACTTACTGCATCATTCCTACAATATTTACCATAAACAAAATAAAATGACATGACACCGGACAAAAATGAAATCGAAGACTGAAGCAGAAACTTGTCGAATAGCCAATACATTGGTGTTGTAGCAGTATTGATATCAGTAACAAGAGCTCTATCACTTCCCACACTAGCATCTGATGGGGTGATAGTATTTACAGGTGCCCCAAGTTCATCCACTTTTGTTCCAGTTATAGGGGTTGCAGAAGGAGAGGCAGATGATCCAGGAGTCATCTCAGACTGATGATTACTTGTAGATGTAGTAACAACTGGAGCAACTGAAACAGGACTTGATGGTTCGACTGGACCAGTTAAAGATGAATTATCTGCACTAGGCATTGCTTCAATCACAGAAGGAGTTGCCGAGGGTTGAATATGAGAATTCAGTAATGCTTCAGGAGGTGTTCCGTTGACAATTGATTTTTCAACTTGCTCACGGGCCAACTTGAAGCAAAATAAAAAATTTATAAAAGAAATGTGAGTACAAAAATAAGAGAGAGAAAATAACTCAAAGAATATTTAAGACGATATTGTTTTCAATGGTGGAAACCTTAAGCTCCTCAGGAATTAACCACTTTGATTCCTTAGTGATTTTGTTGTAGTAATACCTACAGAATATTCATTAAATATAGGGGAAAAATCAGCAAAAAACATTAAAAACAGAACAAAAGAAGACAAATTAAGAGAACCAAGACACACTTTCTTCCATCGGGACTTGTATACTCTTTCCAATTTGTTGATGCATCTGCCCTCTAACAAAATGAAAAGAATGCAATAAGTGGATGATTTATCATAAAGAGATTTCCTTCCAAAGCAAGAATGTGAAAGAAACAACAGCAAGTTGAGGAAATCATTAGGCAAGGTAAAGGATCACATACTAACAAGCTAACTCACATCATACACTGAGAAAAGTAACATGTTTAATTCTCTTATATTTTTCTCATTCCTATGCAGAAAAAAGTTTAGTGACATTTCATGAATCTGCACTTCTTATTACTCCAGCCCCTCTAATTCAGAGATCTGGAATTAAGCAAAGAAAAACCTAAATGTGACCACAGCACTAGAGAGATGAGGGGAGAGAGGGGGGGCTAAGGCAGACAAGACACATACTACATTCAGGAAGAACCAATCTGATCATCTAAAAGGATATGTAAACCAGTTGACAAAAGCTACATCTTTCTATTTCACAAACTTCCCAGGGATCTATGGAGTACATGAAATGTGGCATGTCTTTACAAAGTGGGGCAACGTGGGAGATGTAAATATCCCAGTGAAAAGAGATAGGAAGTTTGGGTTGGTGAGATTTAAAGGGGTGATTGACAGTAAAAGACTGGAGCAACAGTTAGATAATGTATGGACAGGGACTTACCAAATAAGGGTGAATTTACCAAGGTTTACAAGGGGAAAGTAAGTCAGAGACACTAAAGAAGAAGAGAAAGGTAGTTAAAAGTTTGGAAGAATGGAAAATCATATGTGGATGTGGTGAAAGATGCAGATAGAGGAAAGGTTATTGATCATATAAGGAAGGAAGGAGACAAGGTGTGGAAAGCTAAGAAAAAACAGAGAGAGGAAGATAGGGTAGCGTTTGAATAAAATGTTAGTGAAGAGGACACTGTGTGGTTGAAGAAATGCTGTGTAGGATATCTGCAGGATCTAGGAGTTGCATACACTATCCAGGAAAAGCTTTGCATGGAAGGTTTTTTCACAGTCAAGGCCATACCAAAAGGAAGGGAAGATGGTGCTACTCTCATCAGAAGAAGAGGGAGAGGTACAGGAGATAATCAAGAGCACAGAAGGATGGTTTTCAATGTGGATTGAAGATATACGTGAGTGGTCAGTGGATGATATAGCAAGAGAAAGACTAGTGCGGGTTAAGTGTTATGGACGGTATCCCGTTACATGCATGGAATGAAGAGTTCTTCAAGACTCTGACGAGTTGTAAGGGGCAATTTATTTCAGTTGGTGACAGTACTAGAAAGAAAAGTAGATTGGAATTTAGCAGAATATTATTGTTAACCACAGACACATCTTCATAGATAAAGGTCTGCGAATTAAGATCAATAAAGGAATATTTGAAGGATAGCGGAAGAAATGACCCAGGACTACATTGCTAGAAAGAAATCTAGTTTCAAAACTAGCAAGGAAGATGATGAGTCAATAGATGAAGACACAATGCCGGAGTCGGAGGCAAGCCGGCCGACAAAACAGTGTGCGGAGGTCGTTTCAGATGGTTCAAGTGAAGCTGGAGATGGCGGGGATTTTTCAGATTTGAAATTAGCTCCAATAATAATGATGAGAAGACAAGATTGGAAACAGTGAAATCAATTAATTTAGCCGCAAAAAATTAAATGAAGACAAGGTCGTAGAGATGACAGAAGGAGCAAATGATTTTGAAGAGATACAAGTGATGCACATGTATTAGGCTCAAATGCATGAGGCAGATATGGAAGGAGTTGAAGAGATATGGAAGGAAAATAAGAGAAATATAATGCAGATTTAAAAAAAAAAAATAACATGGGTCAGGCAGTATACAGGAGTCCTAGCAACCTTGACAAGTCCCTCTTGCTGCATACAATCCTCCCAACAGAGCATATTGTGTATAGATAGGAGTACTAAGGAGTCAGGCAGTGGACAGGAAGATCTGAATCTTCATAATGTAACTACATCTTACACATATACCAAAAGTCCAAAAATAAATGCACCTGTAAATTTCTTTTACAAATATCATTTACAGTTATCTTTCAAAGATCCTAAAATCAGACAGCGGTAAACTGCACATAGAAGAAATGGAAGGCATCCACATATAGAATAAATAGAAGGCAACCCGATGGATTGCTGACATAGCAGATAATCCAAGTTCTAAGGTGTGAGCTGCAGTACATAAATCAACACTCATATTTTTATATAATGTCTATTCCACACAAAGGAAGATTGGAAGCATTCTTTTGAATGAAAAAATTGCCTCAAAGGCATTCACAGTTCAACTCTTGTAAAAAATCAAGATATTTGAAACTAATAATCTGATACAAATACAAAAAATTGTGCAAAAATTTAGGAGCATGCGTAATGCACATCTTATCAAGTGACATGACTTCTATCACACTCATTGATAAATCATTAGAAAATTCCAGAAAAATGAATTAACAATCTAGACAATAATACAATGATAGAATTTACTAACATTCAAGCAATATAGTAGGTAGAGCAAGCAGCAAAGACCCACAGCATATTCTACCTCTCAATAGAGTAGCACAGCATGTACCTGTAAGCATCTTAAAGCTATGGGAGTCACACATGTAGATTTGAATAAAGTAAAATTGGAAGATATGAAGTCCTAAAGGCATTAAAAAAACGCCAACTTTGAAGTGCTTTAAGCGGTGCTAATAAAAGACAGCCATCATATGCTCAAAATCTTTACCAAAAATGGAATAAGCTCAAAATGGATATACTAGGAATCTTATCTTAAGAGTAAATTGAATTAGCTTCATCAAGAGAAATATATGTCATTAGAAATCACCTTAGCATTTGATTGACACTTGTCTATCATAATTAGAAAATGATAGAACAAGAGGTTATTCATTACAATTCTCCTTATTTAATCACACAGTGCATAGTGTTGACATTGACATAATCTATACAGTATCCATCAATGACTATGAAGAACGTGGAAGAGAGAAATCATCTACTGCAGAACTCACATTAAGGTAAGAATATGTGCACACACATGAAGGGGGAAAAATAGAAAAAGCATTTTCTTTTCAGAAGCAAACCTAAACATATAAACATGACCTTTCTATGCAACATACATAGGAAACTGTCATTAGAATTTAGAAGTCAAGAAATAATTTCTAAAGTTCCCACCTACAGCAAAAAAAGTAAGGAACCCCAAGGAATAAAAGTTTTTTATTTTTATTAAAAAATGGATGCTAAGAATAATCATTGGATAAAATCAACTGTCTTCTGTCATTCTTTCTGAATTATACAGAAGAATTTTATTCGATATTTAAAAAAATGAAATAGAAATTTCTTCTACAGCATCATCCAAGGAAAACAAACAAAGCTGATATCAGACAGTCCAACCGGCAATTGTCACAACACTGACCTTACAATAAGACGTAAAAGTCAAGATTGATGGTTGCCTGCCTGAGAGAAAACCCGTTCAGTAAAGAGTGAGCTAATGGAGCAGATTTTTTCACCAGACTTGGACAAATAGAAAGGAAATAGCAATTAAACTTGAATATGCTGACCCAGCTAATATTGTACTTTGTACAGACCAAAAGCGATATACACATGTCCCAACTTTCACCAGAAACCAAAAAAATAAAAGATCCAGTGGCCTGACTAACAAGTCATACAACAACACCAAAGCAAAATCAATTGTATGACTCACCTCAATAGGCGTCATCAATTCAAAAGGCTTTTCCCAGCTAGACAATTTAGTCTTCTTATTGTAGTAAAACCTGCAAAATAAAGTAAAATTCATAGTGAGATCTGTAGACAATTATAATTAGAAACGCTTTCCATGCCAAGCAAATATGCATTACTCAAAGAGGACATAAAATTAACCTAAATCATCAAGTGGACATCAAGAACATTTATAAATTGATGGAAACATCAAGTCAAGGGATAAGTTTATAAAATGAATATTAATGATAATTTCCCTGTTATAAATGCTTCATTGAATTAACTTTTTGCTTATTAAAATCAAAATTAAGAAGAGGAGAGATGTAAACAAATAGCAATTAGTAGCAAGAGCAAGAGTAATGCCATTATAAGAATCTATTGACTATATAACAAGTTGAATAGGCAGTTTAACTAAAATCAAGTAAACAAGTGTTGAACTGAAAATAAGGCACTATATATATGTATAGGCACTAGTAACTTTTTTTCAGTTTCGATAACTATGTAATTAAGAATGATGCCAGCAGAGGAAAACCAACTACAGCCAAAGTATACTTAGAGCCCACAATAGGTGGAAAAGGTGCTACCCAGCAGAATGAAAACAACCACAAAACTCTAAAAGGGAGAATTTTAAGCCCATGGATATTTAACAAGAGGGAATAGCATATTAAAAACGCTGGTTTTAATCCCCAATTATTCCCACTCTACCAACCCCTTATTTACATTTAACCATGGACTGCAACCTAGGATCACAAGCAAACATTTGAATCATTTACCTTCTTCCAGTAGCAGAAGTATGCTCAATCCAATCCGAAGAGCCAACCTTAGCAAGGGGTGGCTGGACAGTCGCCTGAAAGAAATAAATTATGACTGCATAAAAATTCTGCTGATAAAAGGCAAAAGACAGAATCCATGTAAGTAAAAAATAAGTAAGACTCATACTGAAGGCATGACAGTTGTAACTGAAGGTTGTTCACCGTTGCTCTGAGCAGTTGTACCAGGGGTAATGCTCTGGGATGAAGAACCAACAGGAGCTTGGATTTGAGGAACGTGTTGGTATTGACCGGCAGAACTAAAATTAGTTTGCACTTGACCATAAGAGGATGATGCAAACTGCATATATGCAATCTTAAATCAGTACATGTATAATAGAGTTTTAATTTATCCACTACAAATACAAGCCAGAACTTTACTGTATATGATGAAGAGAGTGGCACTCCTGGGCCACCTAAACCTGGTGCATAGCCATTTGGAGCTTGAGAATCAGGTTGAGGCATCATTGATTCAGATGAGATTTGCATGTTTGGCCGAGCAATTGGCAATGGAATTGCCTGTGATGGGAGTGGCAGTTGCTGACTAGGTCTCGGGGGCAATGGTTGAATTGGTTGAGAAAATTGGGGTGGTTGATTTTGAGGAGGCATTCCAACATTGATCATGGGAACACCATGGCCAACAGGTTGGTAATGTTGAGAAGGCATGGGAACAAACTGCTGTGGCTGTTGAGTAGGAACAACAGGTCGGAACTGCAGAAACAAATAGGTTTATTTAGACAGATGATAATTTGACATAGAGCTGTTACAATCACCATTAGGGAAAAAATGCATTACTTGAACAGGCATGGGAGGACCGAAATTGCGCTGAGGATCCACTGAACCAGCAATGGGAGGCCGAAGAGGCTTGCACAGCAAAAAGAAAAAACACATTAAAATAAGGAGGGAGCAGGGAGAACCAAAGTTTTCTACTTGTAGATACACTACCTGTAAACCTGGAAATTGTGGATTATTGGACATCTTAGCAGATAAGCCTCCACAGACAAATGCAATCTACAAGAGTTATTAGTATTTTAGCGTCCCCAAATAACATCATAAGAAAAGGAACAATAATCAATTACAACCAACATAGCCATGGGTTATGATCATAATTCCCTGGAAGTGGAAAATTAGTGAATTTCTAGGACACTGAAAAGAATGGGGCCCAATAAATCAAAATTAAAAGTAGGTCACTGAAATTGAGACACTAAATACCAGCAAGGCTTAACCTCAAATTCAACTAGCGGGTGCTGCTATCCAGGAATTTAAAACAAAAATGTAGAGAAAGACCAGAGAACAAGAAAACCAAACCAATGTGCCTCAAAACCAACCAAAGACAGAAGCTCCCTCGACAAGGCAGCCCCAAAGATTGAATCTTTTTTGAACCCCAAGGAAAGAAAATTAGGTTGCAAGTAGAAACAGAAATGCCGTTTAAAAATTTAGATGTGGGTCGTAAGTAATTGAGGACTACATACATGCTACAACGCGTGACACTTACATACCTATGAGAAAGGGGACGCCAAGTAATGGTTCCGCGGCTGAATCTTGCGGGGTTTTTTATTCAGTGTTGAAGAGAGGGATTTTACACTGATCGATATGAGAAGGAGACAGGACTAGAAGAAGAAGTGTCCCCTTATATACATGCCCTTAATTTTGCGAGAAAAAATGTTTTTTATCTCCTTCTTTTTGGATTTTGTCTTTTTATTCTTTTGGGCCTAGTATTAAAATTTAACCCAACAAATAAAAAACTTATAAGAGGGGTAAAAATTAAGATTGGATTGTGACCCCGTGGACCAACTATCCTGCTTGATCAATGATCGTGCATATGGTGTGATGTGAATTAGATTGTTATTATTTTTTTTTTTTTGAAGTCTAGATTGTTATTGTTATATGCAATTAAGATTTTGGGATTTGATCTAGTAGTCAACTAGTCATCGTGTGTGAATATTCAATGATGGATAAAATGAGAATAAATAAATTTATTATTTCATGAAAATAAGAATAAATAGAATTATCATTTAACTATTTAAATAATTTGTGGCGAAATAAATTAATTTTTTTATTTTATTGTTTTTCTCTATCTCATCACTATATCTTTTTTGAAGTGTGTAATGAAAATGGTTTATTTACCTTTTAGTGGATTGAGAGTGCTCAATGGTGAATATATCCTCATTAGTGTATATTTTAGAGACAAACATGTTTAACATGTTTTCTATCTCATAATTCTAAATTTAAAAAGAAAGAGTGTGACTCTAATATAGTTTAAAACCCTATTTAAAAAGTATATTTTATAATAATATCTTTGAACAGGTAATAAATCCATTTTTGAATCAGCTTTTAAATTCATGTATTTAAATAAGTTTATCTCTATATATTGTGCAAAATAAAATTCTGAAATATTTAAATAAACAAATAACTAATTGTGATTATTGTGATAAACTTATACTTAAAATTTCTTTTATAAAGTTTCTAAATTAAAATATTATATATTATTCCAAATTAAACACATTACAACTTCTATCATTCACAATTATAGAATGCACTATGACCCCATGACTTCTTATGGCAAAATTAGTTGAGCTAGTTGGTAGATAATAAATTAATTCTTAGTTGATAAGTTATTTGTTTATAGATAAAGCTCCTAGCTAAATATTATATTTATGAATTAGTCTTACCAAACACTTATAATTCAATAAGTTATCTTATTAATTAAGTTTTATTATGTAATTTTTTATATAAAAATATATTATTAGATAATTATAATTTTAGATTTTTTACACATTTTAAATTTTTTATAAACATTTTTTAGTTATAAAATATTTCATTAAAAATTAAAATAAATAGTATAACGTAAAAATAATTTTAAAAATAGAAAAAAGAGAATAACAGTTTAATTATTAATTTTTACGTTTTAAAATAAGAAGAGAGCATGAATAGAGGTCGAGAAATAAGAGAACGTGAAGGGGAATAACATTGAAAAAAAGATAGAAAAAATAATGACAAAGTGGAAATTATATTAAAATATGATAGATAAAAATGAAGGAAAAATAAATAAGTTACAAGGCAGAAGCTAACTGAAATAGCTTTTAGCTTGTAAGTTAGAAGCTCCTGAAATAGTCTATTTTTATGTATTTTACCAAACTCTTTTTAGTCCCTAGGAGATTTGGAGTCGATCATATTAGTTTTCGAAAAATGAAAATTGTATTTTTAGTCTCTGAAAGATGAAAAAAAAGTTATTCAATTTAGTCATTTTACAGGGACTAAATTGATGTTAAAAATGAAAAGCATAAAACTAGAATGAATGATTTTTTTCATCTTTGAGGGACTAAAATTTTTCAGGACTAATTTTGGGGGTGAAAATAAGGGTTTACTCCAAATAAGCTATAAGTTAACTTATTAACCATACAAAACATACTCGAAGTCTCACCTATATTCACATTTTTTGGATGAGCTATGAATTATGTCATCTATACTATTATAAAGGGGATACCGGATTTTGAATTCCACATTTCCTTTTTCAATATACTCCTAATTACTTGAGAAAAACACAAGGAAATGGTGGGGGAGGGTTATTCAAAATTGAAACAGAACAAAAAACACACCCACATCAATTAGTTATCCAAATAGAAAAGGGTAAGGGTGGTAACAAAATAAAAGTAAATGTTGATAGACAAGCACGACAGTGCCTGTCTTTTTGACTTTTAATACTTATTGTACTCTTAATAATCACCACAAGATAACTACCCACTATTTACACAATTTTATCCTGACGGTTTCACGGTATTACTTCAACAAAAAATCACAATATTACGTAATTCCCCAACAAATGTATATGAACAAATTTTACATTTTTACCAAAAAAATAAGAAATTTAGATAGACAGGTTATGCTTGTCTCTTTTTTTTTTTATAAGTGGGGGAGCCAAAGGCCCAAAAAAGGAAACTATAAGACTAGACAAAGCATAGATACACCTCTACAATCATCCATAAGGATATCAACTAGAGAGCTAGGGCAAGAAGGAAATCTATGGACACCCAGGGGGCAAGAATGACCAACATTAGCAAGGTGATTAGTTGCCCTATTACCTTCTCTATAAATATGACTCATAGTCACTCTCTAATCTCAAGCTAAAGCTTCCTTAATATCTCTAACAAGACTAAAACAATTGTGAGATTGAGAATAACCTTTCCTAATTAACTCAATAGCTACTTTGGAATCTAGCTCAACAATTAAATTCCAAATATTACATTCCCTAGCAAATTTAATGTCATAGAGGAGAGCCCATAACTCAGCTTTAACAGCAGAACAAGATCCAATATTAAATGCAAATCCAGTTAGGTAGCTTCCATCATGACTTCAGATAAGCCCACCACCACCAGCATTTTGAAACTGACCAACTATAGAGCCATCCACATTAAGTTTGGCCCAACCATCAGGAAGGAATCTCCAAGCAATATGTTCTTCATGTTTGCTTATCAAATTTGGGGACATGTTCAGACTATCCAAATTGTTCTTCATTTCATGAGAATAGGAAATAGCTTTTGGCAGCAGCAAAGTAGAGATTTATGTCTTATGCTTGAAAATCGGGTTGTTTCTATCATTCCATACCATCATAATAAAACAAGAAAAAGAATTTTCCAGTCCATACCAGATTGCTTGTTGGAGACATCTTCTGATAAGTTCATTTTCATCCAACCTTTAATTCCCAACTGAAAAACCTAGCCCAATGATCAGCATGAATTACAAGATTCCATAACTCCATCACAACAGGGTAATCACGCAGGGCACGCATAATAGATTCAGGATGCTCATTACATTTGCTGCAAGTAGGGTCTTAACCCATTCTTATACTTGACCTTTCTTCATTAGCAGGAAGCTTACCAGGGATGCATATCCAAAGGAAGCATTGGATCCTAGGAGCTCCCTTCCATGACCACACATATTGACATAAAGCTTGATCTAAATCAGAAACATATTGTGGAACAATTTTCTCATATATACTCTTCATATGGAAATCACCATAAGAGGCTTCAGCCCAAGCAGGAGTATCATCCTCTAAACAATCTCTTGGAAGCGATGCAACATGTAATCTAGTAATTATCTCAGCGGGAATGAGAATGAGAATCAATAAAAGGCCTTATACAAGCAACAATTTTTTTTTCTTTTACCCTTTTGGTGGGATCTATTTGAAGCATCTAAATAGAGTTGCTCCATTTGTAGAGATAAAGTGTTTAGAGGTGTCTATATTTAGGAAGTGTAAAAATGAGTGATAACAAATGCTTGGAAGCATGCTTAAGCAGGTGTAATTTGGAATATGGGCAATGGTAATAGTACTGGGTTATGGGTTGATGCTTTTATACCTAGTTTGAATCATCTCATCAATTATGCTTCTCAGCCAGTTGGTGAATTACATGATTTTCTCCCTGTTGTTGCTTTTGCTGTGGATGGAAAATGAAAGATTAAGGAGCTTCAGAGATCTCTTCCCGCTGAGATAATTACTATATTATATGTTGTCTCACCTCCAAGAGATTGTTTAGAGGATGATACTCCCACTTGGGCTGATGCCTCTTATGGTGATTTCCATATGAAGAGCATATATGAGAAAATTGTTCCACAATATGTTTCTGATTTAGATCAAGCTTTATGCCAATATGTCTGGTTAGTAGTTAGAAACAATGAGAATCAATTCCGTTAGATTTGATTTAAAATTACTTTCGTCTAATATGTTTCATTCATTTCATGTCATTAATTTTATAAATCTATAAAAATTAATACTAAACTATAATCAAACGAACACTAAATCCCCATATGTCAATAGTTGGACTATTATTCTTTAGAATTTCATAATAAGAACCATTTCAACAAGGGTAAAAATGTTCATGCATTCATTACTCATACTCTCTCTTCTTTATATTTAATTAATTAAATGGAAGGAGAAAAAATATCACTTTCCTTTCCTTTTTATTTTATCTCAAATTATACTATTTCAAATGAACAAATTAACTCACTCATTTTTTCACCTTCTTTCTTTTACCTTTATCCATATTTATTATAATATTAATTTTTTATTTTAAAATTTTTTGTATTAAAAGGCTTTTTCTAGGGTCCACAAATGAAATATGTTGTGTATCATACACAAGTAAAAATAAGTCGTTAGATATATTTTATTTAAAAATGAATGGATGAGATGTTTTACTTGTAACCTGTTATTTGAGAGTTTCTAAATTTGTAAATTGGTCCTCATGTTAATATCACCCTATATGATAAAAAAACCCAAAACTTTGGTCCTTATGCTAAGATCACCCTATGTTAAGATCACCCCTCTCTCTTCATTGTTCTGGAATCTACGATTGTTTTGTATAAAATGTGCCCCTGCAACATTTCAACTGACTTCTCCTGCAATTCAATTAAACATTTGTCAAATTAACTGGATCTATCAGTTAGAATTTTGTTTAATGAATCTCATTGTCGTATCAATGTATTTTCTTTTCTTTTGTCACAACTACAATGAGTTTCTATTTGGTTTAAGCACATTTATCATCTTCCTGCTTGAGTTATATTTCCATTATTTCAAGTTCAATATTTAATGTCCCTATCGTCACAATTTCCCGGTCAAACTCTTCAACCGATTTACGGTTTTCATCCTCATGTCTGGTACAATACTCAATCAGGACTAAATTAAACAAGAACTCCTAGTCAGGATAAATCATAAATCTGTCAGTTAGTTTAGTGTTCAAACATTTTAGTTGGTATAGTACTCAAACATTTTAGGGTTTAAAAGTTTGTCCGTTATTATTATTTTTGGTCAAATCTGTCAATTATTTCAAATGGCCTAATCTCGATTTCTTGCCTTCGCGATTACTAAAAGTGCTCTGTCTAGCTTGCTCTTGTCAGAGAGGTTGGGTGACTAGATGGCCAAACACGAGTTGCCACTCCCTATTGATGCAAAGGAAAAAAAGAAACTCATAATGCAATACGAGATGGATTACAACGTGGGATAATGGTCCTTCTTACTAGATGGAAGCAATAAGTTCATTGAGAGGAACGTTATTAGGGTTCTCAAATCTCACATTGCAATTTAAAAATGTAAACATTAATTTAGAATTTCATGAAAATATAATTTTTAATACTAAGGCTGGTCATTAATATTAAAAAATTATTCATAAAGGGTGTTAATAGGCTATAGTAGGTTTTTTAATCCTTGTGTACAATACACAACTTAAATAACCTGTGCACCCTAGATTTAGTCTAGCTTGAAATATTATCACTACATATGTACATAAATTAATAAATATCTAATAAATTATAGGAAGAGCTATCGACTTCATCCCCACTAAACACATTAGGGAGCGTGAGTAGTTTTACATGACTAAGTTTCAGACATAATTATCCTTGATAATATGAGATACATATGATTAATACAAAAAAGTAGAGTTATTACATATTTATTAATGTGACATACAATGTGTTGATTTTTATAAAAAAATCATGTTATGGATGTCGATTCAAGCCAATGAGTGGTTATTACGTATGAAACGAATGATCCGGATAATTAGTTGGACATATCTTTCCAGCAATTTTAAGTACTTAATAGCCAAGGAAACATTTTATAATTAAATTTTATTTCCTAGCTATTCTGCAGGTAATGCTATTGGAGAGGCGGTTATGGATCCATACACGTGAAACCAAACACACGGCAAGTCTAGCGTAGTATTATATAACAGGGAATATCAGTGATTTTTTTTCAAAGAAAAGAAAACGTAACAATTCGTGGAGAGTGACGCATTTCATTTCTATTTTCTTTTTCCTCAAGTTAGTCATCACTGGGGTCGGCGCCAAGATACACTTCTTGGTTTGTGGTCCTTGAATTGAAATCGAAATCGACATCGACATCCATTCCATTTCTCAATCTCAACACGATGAAGCTGAGACTCAGGTCTTTGGAATCCAAAGAAACCCTAAAGATCGAAGTCCCCGATTCTTGTTCGTTGCAGCAACTCAAAGAAACCATTTCTCGTGCCATTGCCTCCTCTTCTTCGTCCTCTTCTTCCTCCCTGCATCTCTCCCTCAACAGGAAGGACGAAATCCACGCCTCCTCACCGCACGATCCCATCCACTCAATCGGCATTGCCGCCGGCGACCTCGTCTTCTACACCCGCAACCCTAATGCCCTTTCTCGTGAAGAAGAAACCAATCCCCGCGACGGACCCACCATTCAAGACTCGCCGGAGAAGGACGTGAGTGACGTTCCTTCCGCAGAAAAGTCTCCGACTGTGGATGCTTCAGAAGCGGAATCCATGAAAATGGTTGATGGGTCTGATGAGGCGGTGGCGGGGAAGGGCAATTCCGTGCCTTTGTCTGTGAAAAGGGTGCTCGGAGAATCGAATAGCAATGATGTTAGCGATTTCAAGATTTTAGTCTTTGCGGTTCATGCTATTATTCTTGAATCTGGGTTTGTTCGTGTGGATCAGGTTTCGGGTATGGAGTTTAGTTGCTTTCATCTTCTTGATGACTTGCCTTGGGCGGGGTCTTCTTTGATATCTTTGAGGTATACCCTTCCTGAGATTCTGACAAATGGTTCCTCTCATACTGTGAATTTGAAAATTCAGACCTTGGGGGATATTGTGAATGTTTGTGGGTCATTGTCTGATGATGCTAGCGCGAGCTTGCATACGATTTATTTGGATATATGCAAATTTGTACGGCCTTTAAGGTTGATGCTGTCAAATTCTGAAGTTTTTGAATTGTGGAAGATGGTGAAAGATGAGCTTGCATTGCCACTCTTAATTGATCTTTGTGAGAAGGCTGGACTGAATCCTCCACCTTGTTTCATGCGCCTACCCACAGAACTTAAGATGAAGATATTGGAGTATCTTCGTGGCGTTGATTTGGCCAGATTAGAATGTACGTGTTCAGAAATGCGATACTTGGCCTCCAACAATGATTTGTGGAAGATGAAGCTTTGGGAGGAGTTTGGATTAGGGGAGACTAGAGGAAAGTATCTTAAGGAGTTTTTTGCCCTACGTTTTGTAACAAAAAAGAAATCTGAACAACGGTTTCCTTTTCAAGGGCATCGGATTGGTTTTCCAAGAAACTTCCCTATGAGAAGAGAACCCAATCCTTTTGGAGTGCCTCCAATTTGGGGGGGAGAATATGATCTGCACCCAAGCTTTGGTCTAACACTCCCTGTATACCCACCAAGGCGGGGTTTCGTTCCCCGTTGTCATCTGAGCGAATTCAATAACTAGACTGCTGACATGAATTCTCTTGATCAACAATGTGTAGTGCTGGGACTAAATCCTCGGTAATAGTTCACCCATTTTCTTCTTTGTGTAGAAAAAACCTTGCCATAGTGTATACATGATAAATGACTGGTTCTGGTTGTGAATAAGATACTGAGTATTCATTCCTATAGCCTTTTTTCGTGGTTAATATTCTGAACTCTGGCAGATTTTTTTGTTTAGTCTCTTGGTCATACATTGTGAATAAGATCTGAATAAGGTGTTAGGAGGACATACATGATAAATGATTGGTTGTGAATAAGATAATGAGTATTCATTCCTATACATGATAAAGGACATACTTGTTTTTCAATCTCTCTGCATTGTCTTTGGTTCCTGCCTCTCTGTTAATACTTAGCTAAAACTGAATTCTGTTTCAGCTTAGATGCAGTCGTTTCAGAATAATTTTCTCCAGGAATGTATGGAACCACATATTTTTGCCGTGTACATACTAGTATAACTATATTGTATATCATTATTAATTGTTAATTGTTAATGTTAATATGAAGCTTGAATGCTTACTTTTGAGCATTTATAGCTGTGCCAGTGGTAGGGTGAGGTCTGAAGCTTTTTTATGCTTAAGGATTCCTCCCAAAGAGCATTGACCTGGGTACATCTTTGATCATCTTGCAGCATAATTAATCCATGGTTGGTCTGAGTTATTTAGGGATAGTTATAGTTATTTACGTTAATGATATATTCGTGTGTTCCTATAAATGGATAGGAAGAATATTGTGCGAAACCTGAGAGTTACCATCCATGTTTTGATAGCTGGTGAAACCAATTTTGAAAATAAAATAGGGTGGCATGCTGGACATGGTAAATGTGTTTACAACTTAATAGACAGACGAAAGGGAAAAGATAGGAAGCTTGTGGACCAATATGTGTGCATGGGCTACGCGATTATATTGTATCTCGCTGTAATACCATGTACCAGAATAGAGTACTTTGCATTTGCATTACTTTTTAGTTGTGCTACTGCCTAGCTTTGCCTCACGCCTCAAGGTTCACTGAGTACGAATTGTCCCTGTAATACTTGGTGTCAGGGAAAAAACAAAGGTTAAATATGTTTTTTTATCTCTTAATATTAGGTCTTAATATTAGGTCAAATTTGATTTTAGTCCCTCAATCCTCAATCTTAACACCAGTGTATTCGGCCCCTGATGTATTTAAAATATCTGAACTTCGTCTGTGACCCCTAATGTCGTAAATTAGTGTCGTTTTTGTATGGAGTTAGGGGTTTTAGACGAAAATCAAGTATTTCAAATACGTTAGAGTCCAAAAACATACTTGCTATCAAATTTGGCCTAAAATTGAGAATAAAAAACATATTTAACAAACATATTCAACCCTAGTTGACGGAGTTAAGGACGAAATTTTGGTATTTTAAATATTAATATCAAGGATCAAACACATTGATTTTAAAGCTGAGGAGCTAAAATCAATTCCAAAATTGAGTATCAAAAACATAATTACCCCCCCCCCTGGTTAGGGAGCTTAAATTGGTTAGGGAGCTGTTTCTCGCAAAATGTTTGAATATACATGGGAGATTACCATTTCAATTCTCATTAGAGTTGGGTAACGAGCTATAGGCTTGCAGACCAGTCCACAAAACTCGTCCCGCATGTGGGGTCAGGATTTGAAAGATAGAGGCCCATTTAAGAAGTGGGCTCATGCGATTAATCCACATAAATTGTAGGCTAAGCGAGAATTTGATCCGCAAACTCACGGGCCCCCACAAACCACTTATTAATTTAAATTAAAATAAAAATATTAAAACAGAAAAAGTAAAACACAAAAATAGAAACCCTAAACTCTCATAGACTCATAATATCTTCTCACTTTTGAGAGTTCCTATCCACCCACGCCTCTTACACTCGAGCACCCAACCGCCCACATCGTCAAGGAGATTTCATGAGCATTGTTATAGTTACGCCACTTGTGCGGCCACACCTTGAAATATGATTAGTTTTCCACCGTGGCCACCACCTGAGCGCAACAACCCCTAAAGCATCGTCAAAGAAATTGTGTGCAATGATCACAACCTTTGTAGATCAGAAAGAAAGAGCCCCTGTGTGTGAAGACGAGAGATAGTTTCTGTCCGCAACCACCTTGACTTCTATTGGTGTGTGACGATCTTGTAGTGTGTGGCTGGTGGGCGCACCTTGGTGGACAATAGTCACATGGCCTTGTCGTCGCAACGTTTGTTAACTGTTGAGTAACTAGTAAAGTTGCAGAAACTCCCTCCCCCCTTGCGACACAATGAAGATGATGAGGGAGGGTTTCTCCTTTTTTATTTAATATTAATATAAATAATAATAATAAATTTAATTAATAAAATTTAATCTTTTAGGCTTTGAATTAATTTATAAGATTTTTTTAATTTATTTTTTGTATAGAAATGAATTCATTTATAATTTATAAGGAAAAATAATAATTTTTATGCTATTTTAAAAGTTTTTTAAGTCATTTTAAAAGCTGTAATAAAAAAATGTGGGTTGGGTTGGCTAGTTGTTGGTCTGTAAACCCATGGACTTATACATACATTTTTTTGGTTGGCCTGTTAAATTGGGGGTTTAAGCAGTTAAACCCGTTTAACCACGGGCATACATGGATTAGTACGGTCCGACCCATTACAGTGCTCTAATTTTTATAATTTTTTACAATACATGATAACCTACCCATCTATTGTAATCTATATTGAGTAATGTTTTGTCAATAAATCTTCTTATTCCAATCCAATCCAAGTGATGTCATTATTATTATATTATAAAATATTATAATGAACTAGTCCAAAAAAAATACTAGTATATTTTAATAATTGACAACTTATCATGAAATACCTTTAAAAATTTTCATGAGTATCAATTAATGTGCTAGTTGTTAAACAATTTTTTAAACTTAGAAACATAATTTTAACAAAATTAAAGTGCATTTCTCTTAGGGAAGGGTGATTAGTCTTAAATATGACTAAGCCCTGAGTAGGATTGCACATGTTAAAAGAGGATGTCTATGCTTAACACAAAAAAAAAAAATTAAAGTACAATATCAATTCAAATTTTATGACCATTTTCCTAATGTTAATTCAATTGATCAAATAAATGCTTGAATGGTTAAGAGTTGTATTTGGATTTTTTTAAATGACTACATTTATTTTAATAATATTAAAATTATTTAAATAGTATATATAAATTACTTTTAGTTTTATAATGATTAAAATTTTAAACTTATTGTGATTATGTTTGTATTACCCATAAAATTTTATGTTTAAAAAATGTACTAAAACACAATGACACATTCAGAAAATCCCCATTATATGTGCACGTGGTGTATGTGCTTTTAATTCTGATGGTCATTTCTCTACCAAGTCTGCTTACTACATGGCTGCAAATGTGGATTCTCAGTCCCACAATCCCTATTGGAAGTCTATTTGGAGTTGGAACGACCCTCATTGCATTAGGTGTTTCAAGTGGCTGGTTGCTTTAGGGGGGTTCAAAATTAGAAGGCTGTTAAATTCTAGAAGAATCTGTCCTAATGATCACTGCCCCGTCTGTATTTCCCAGGTTGAAACCATCTTACATGCTCTAAGGGACTGTCCTAAAGTAACCAATATTTGGTCCTTGCTTATCCCCCCTCATATGGCTTCAGATTTCTTCCAATAGGATTTATTTGATTGGTTAGACCATAATCTCAAATCGGATCACTGTGTCCTCCAAGGAATTCCCTATAACACGACCTTCGCTGTTACATTGTGGAACATATTAGAAATGGTTTTATTTTCTCCTCCTCTCGGCCCTCTATAGATATAGCCCAAACTATTGGGAATATTAAATTTCAAAGTTTTGAATTTTATATGGTAGCCTTTAGTTCCAATGCAGATCAACCTCCGCTACCTTTTCCACAAATGTTTTGGTTCGCTGGAACCTCCCCCCTCACGACTTTATAAAATGTAATGTTGATGCTTCGATTATTCTTGCAGACCAAGCAGCCTATGGGGGTATCTTCAGAGATTCTAATGGTAGTTGGTGTCATGGTTTTGTGTGAAATTTGTGGCCAACCACTGTCAATATGGCTTAAATATGGGCTATCTACTCTGCTCTCCAAGTGGCTAAGATTAAGGGTTATAAGAGGGTATGGGTAGAGTCCAATTCTCTTATGGCAGTAAACTTTATCAACAAATGGTGTGACCATTTTCATCATGCTAAAACTCTGGTTGTAGCTATTCAGCATAACATGTCACGTTTTGATTCAATTTGTGTTTCCCACACCTTGTGAGAGGCAAATCACGCGACTGGTTGGTTGGTTGAGTTTGCATTTAGGTTTCCTTTTGGTCTCCACCGGCTTCATGATCCCCCATTGAGTTGCATCTTATTATTAGGGATGATAGTGTTGGGATTTCCTTCCCTCGTAGATTTCCTATTTGAGTTTCTCTTTGGTTCCCCTGGGCTTTAAGCCATCTTTGTTACAAAAAAAAAATTGGCTCGTTTAGAATAAATGATATACTTGAGAGAAAAAATGTAGAATTATTATCATTGTTAAAAAAATAATGATGAATATTTTTAGAGTTGACAAAGTGAGCCAACCAGACTCACTCGGGTTGGCTCACCACGAGTTGCTAAAAAAATGAGCCGAGTCGGGTTGACTCACTTTTTAGGTGAGCTAAAAAAATACCAACCCGACTCGAATCACAATGGGTTGGTGGATTATACGGATTGGCTCACCTATTTTAAAAAAAAATAATTAAAAACCAAATAAATACAAAAAATCATAAAAAAATAAAAATGCAATTAAATAAAAAAAGTGGGACACAATTAACGAAGCAACACACGGTAATTTGACATTTCATAAAGGAATCAAATCTTGTTTTTACATTAACCAAATAATTATTATTATTTCAAGTAGAAAAACAAAACAAAAAGAAAAATATGGGGTTTTCTTTCTCGCGCAACAGAAGAGGGTTATGCAACTTCTCTTTCTCACTAGCAAGTGGCAACGTAACGATGACCAACCAGAGACACCATTGGTGCGAACAAAGGACACGACCTGCAACAGCGGCGTCATCACCTTGGTTGAAATTTGTTCTCCTTTTCTTCCCCATGCCAAGGAGCCTGCAAGATTCCTCTTTTTCCTCGCCACAGAAGACGAACACGGAAGGGGATGGATGAGGACGAACAATTGAAGCGCAAACTATGCAAACAATAGCGAAGCGGTGGCCGGTGATTGGGAATTAGTACGATGAAAACATAAGAGAAAGGGGATCTGAGGGGATAGGGCACAGATGCACTTCCACAAGACTAACAAGAATGGGAGTAGAAAAGAAAGTTGATATTGAGATTGAGAGGAGCTAGAGTGCGACTGTTATGTTATAGTTTTAGGGTAATGGGGTTACTGGGTTGGAGTTTCTTTTCATATATATTTATATATTTACATATTAAATTAAAAAATATATAAAGAAAGTGGGTTAACCTGGCTCAAATCCACTTAACCCAGCCGGGTCAAAATAACCTGGGAAAATGTGACCTGATTTTTTCGCAACCCAACCCACCTGTGAGCCGGGATGACTCACGGGCTAAAACCCATTTTGACAGCTTTAAATATTTTAACAAATTCATAATTTAAATATGTTTGTGTGTGTAAGTGAAAGATGTATTGAGTGAGAAATTTTTTTATATGAGAATGAGAGGGATCCTTAAATAACTTTTAATCTCTATCCTTGCATGATTATATTATCAAGATTTATCCCTTTCACTCTCATGTAAAAAAGACTATTTGTCTCTCATCATATTATATGTGTATGTGTATGTATACATATAATTATTACAATGGTAAGTGGTAACTATCAATGGTTAGTAAATAAAATATGGGGAATGAGGAAACAAAGACAAAAAGAACTACCTATTATAAGCTTAAATAACCACCTAAGATTGGAATGGGAAAAATAGTTGGCACCGTTAAAGAAAATGAAAAAAGGTTGAATCATTTGAAAAAATAAATCACCCTTCCTTGCAATTAATTGCCTATTGCCTACACCTCCGTTTGTTTACCATGTAAAATCATTGTTTCGCATAATTGATTTTAAATAACTTTTGTTCAATATTTTTTGTAAAACGTACATCACTTATCTCAAGTTTTAACATTATTTTCTAAAATCAATTTCACTCAACTGTAAATCAAACAGATACAGGGTCAAGACCACATGGGTTCCAACTAGAGCCGGCAAAATGGGCTAGCCCGCTTGAACCTGCATTTTTACAGGGCTTGGGCATTTAAATTAGAAGCCCGAATTTTTTGCGTGTTTTTTTAGCCCAAAATAAATAAAGCCCACAACAATCTGGGTTCGGGGCGGGTAGCCCGACGGGCTTTCGGGCTACCCGCATATATATAAAAAATAAAAAAAATGTTGCATGGTATATATTTTTTTCCAACAAAGTATAAGTTTTTGTATGAATCAATTAGTAAACACATGTTTTTGTGCATGGTCACAAAGTCATGTTCACTTCACGTTTTTCCTATGTTTTGATCTAGCCAAAGGGACTTATTTTCAAAGCATAGTATAACACTTATTTTCAAAGTATAAATTATAATATATAAGAACCGCATAAGAAACTTTCAATTGAAAATATTAATTTTTTTTATAATCATAAAAAAAAAACTAACAACGTTCTTAAAATATAAATGAAATGCTTATATAAATTACATTTTATAATATATCTAATGTAATTTTTATTTCTTTCTTTTATTTTGAATATTTTTTGTGATATAAACTGTCTATTTTTCTATTAGTAAAGGATAACTTTAGAAAAGTAAGAATGAAAAGTTGAGAAAAATCTTTTAATGTGTTTTGGAATGGATTAGGAACTCAGGAATGTATTTTAAATTTATTTGAATGTGTTAAATGTATTTTAGTTTAATAGGATTGATGGATGAATGTGTTTGGGAATTTAGAATGTATTTTAAATTTATATGAATGAGTTTTATTAGGGTATATGAACTCTTTTTTTAATTTTTTATGACTAAATTGTAATTTTTTAGTTTTGTAAAAGTAGAATTTTTTATAACTTTTAATGAACTACAGTTTCTTAATCAATTAGGCTTTAACCGGGTCGGCTCGCATAAGCCCGCTACCCGATCCGGGCCGGGTTTGAGCTTTTATTTTATAGGACCGAATTTTAGCTCAGCCCCGCAAAAGCCCGTTACCCGCTTCAGGCCGGGTAGCCCATTTTGATAGCTCTAGTTGCAACTTTGTCAAGTTCAATTATTTTTTTTTTTAAAAAGTTCAATTGTTTTTGTCACAAATACTTGCTTCAGGCGAGATGAGCATCTAAATCAAGCAACAAACATAAATATCAGGTTAAGTGAAATCTCATTATTCAAGTATCAACATCTTTTTTCTAACGTTTATAGAAAATTTAGAAAAAAATATTAAACAACTATAGAGTTTGATATTTAGGGAAAAAAAAAGACAACGGTAAATTGTGTATTCACGGATAGTTTGGAAACGTATTACCACCGATGGTTTGGACGGGCCTCGGGCGGCAAGAAAATAAAATTTTAAAAATTTAAAGATAGGAAGTAACTGTGGTTCCCGAGTTGGGTTATCTTGGAGTGACACAGCTCATCCATTGCGTACCAACCATGGTTAAAAGAATAAGGACAGCACAGCAATTCCAAATATCTCACTATAAATAAAACCCTCCAATATTGCAAACGGCACTCACATTCGGATTCAGAAGAAGGCGTCTTCATAAACGTCTTCGTTATTCTTTGCCAATCCCTCTCCTCTCATTCAAATCTCATTCGTTTTTTGATCTGCGAAAATGAGAGAGTGCATCTCAGTCCACATTGGTCAGGCCGGTATTCAGGTCGGAAATGCTTGCTGGGAGCTCTACTGTCTCGAGCACGGCATCGGCGTAAGTCTTCGATCTAAGATTTTTTTCGCTGTATTTGTTTTTCCGTTGTGATCCAGATCTGTGTTGTGAATTCCTTCCAGGCTCCTTTTCGTGCGTTTTTTTTTGCTGTTAAATTTTGTTTCAATTTATCAGATCTGAGGAAATTTGAACGTTATTTTTATAATTTTATCAGTTTCTTAATTTTCTCCAATATTAGATCGCTTAATGTTCTTTGAACAGATCTGCATTGTGTTTGAAATTTGATTTCATTATTTATCCGTTTATTTTGCCAGATCTGTTTTGTTTTATTTTTGCATTCATGGAGTTGTTTATAGATCTGTAATATTTGTGATATAGCCTGTTTATGCACGTTATTCTCGACTGAAAATGTGGTCTCGTATTCTATGTTAGTGTTTATAGAGGAGGATTACGGTTTACCTTCATTAGATCCATTTGTTTAGCGGTTAATGTTTAGCTTCTGGAATCGTTATTGGTTATCTTACACGGCTAATGGTTATATCTAAAATTGTATTACTGCTATTCATTTATGATTCGGTGCGCTTCAATGTTTTTATGAAAAATTGGATAACATCCGATCTCTATCTTAATCTAATATTCTAATTTTAAGCGAGTCTTCATTTCACCATATAATGTCCTTTTTATGTGGTTTCAGAAATGTTTATTTTATTTACCTGACACTGAAATTTAAATTTCTCTACAGCCTGATGGCCAAATGCCAGGTGACAAGACCGTTGGCGGTGGTGATGATGCTTTCAACACTTTCTTCAGCGAGACTGGTGCTGGAAAGCATGTCCCACGCGCTGTTTTTGTAGATCTTGAACCCACCGTTATTGATGAGGTGAGGACTGGAGCTTACCGCCAGCTTTTCCACCCGGAGCAGCTGATCAGTGGCAAAGAAGATGCTGCCAACAACTTTGCCCGTGGTCATTATACCAGTAAGTTTCAAAGCCTCAAGTTCTATAGTACACTTTATGATTTCATATGTGGATTTGTGTGTTATGATCTAATATTTTATCTGCCTCTTTCAGTTGGGAAAGAGATTGTTGATCTGTGCTTGGACCGCATCAGAAAGCTTGCTGACAACTGCACTGGTCTCCAAGGGTTCTTGGTGTTCAATGCCGTTGGTGGAGGAACTGGTTCTGGGCTTGGTTCCCTTCTTTTGGAGCGCCTGTCTGTTGATTATGGCAAGAAATCAAAGCTTGGGTTCACTGTCTACCCCTCTCCTCAGGTGTCCACATCTGTTGTTGAGCCATACAACAGTGTCCTCTCTACCCACTCCCTCTTGGAGCACACTGATGTCGCTGTTCTGTTGGACAATGAAGCTATATATGATATCTGTAGGCGCTCCCTTGACATTGAGCGTCCCACATACACCAACCTCAATCGCCTTGTTTCTCAGGTAATTTTCATCAAATTAGTACCTGGATTTTTGCATTACTTTGGCTGCATTTGTTGTTTCTATGTTGGGTTAATAATTTCATTTGTTTGTGGTTCAGGTGATTTCTTCTTTGACTGCTTCCCTGAGGTTTGATGGTGCCCTCAATGTGGATGTGACTGAATTCCAGACCAACTTGGTCCCCTATCCTAGAATCCATTTTATGCTCTCCTCATATGCTCCAGTTATCTCAGCTGAGAAGGCTTATCATGAGCAGCTTTCTGTAGCTGAAATTACCAACAGTGCATTCGAGCCTTCCTCTATGATGGCCAAGTGTGACCCTCGCCATGGAAAGTACATGGCATGTTGTCTGATGTACCGTGGTGATGTTGTACCCAAAGATGTCAATGCTGCTGTTGGCACCATCAAAACCAAGCGAACCATTCAGTTTGTAGATTGGTGCCCTACTGGTTTCAAGTGTGGTATTAACTATCAACCACCCACTGTTGTTCCTGGAGGTGACCTTGCCAAGGTGCAGAGGGCAGTTTGCATGATTTCAAACTCCACCAGTGTGGCTGAGGTGTTTAGTCGTATTGACCACAAGTTTGATCTCATGTATGCCAAGCGTGCTTTTGTCCACTGGTATGTGGGCGAGGGTATGGAAGAAGGTGAATTTTCTGAAGCTCGTGAGGATCTTGCTGCTCTTGAGAAGGATTATGAAGAAGTGGGTGCTGAGTCTGGTGAGGGTGGGGATGAAGACATGGATGACTACTAGAGTCTATTAGATTCTCGTGGCCGTGTTGTTGTATCCATGGTAGTCTTTGGTGTGCTGGTGGTCATAAGCTATTGTGGTTTGTTTCTTTGGGATGCATTGTTTCTATGCCCCGGTGTTTCTTAAGTTGTTCCAGACATGTGTTTTTTAATGGCATGCCACATCTATATTTTCTCTATTATTTGAGGTTATCGTGCATGTTTCAGTTTTATTTATAAAGAGTTATGAAGCAGGAGTTACATGAGTAACTTGATCCCTACTCCTTTATAAATGTCAAGTTATTCAATTATCATAGTTCATAGATGTATAATAATATTTTGGGCTTTCAATTATGCCCTCCACTCCAATAACTAATAGTATTAAAATTTGAAGACTTTTTATATGGGTGATTCTAAGATGTACAATTTTAAAACAAGGAAGAATCATCCGCTTCTGTAGGTTTTTCCTGTAAGTGACTTTTATTTGTTGAAAGATATGAAAATTTAAAATCAGGTACACCGTTTTGCAATAAAGTTTAATATATGTACACTATTAGTGTAGATTTTTTAATTTTTTTTTACGTAGACATCCAATGATACGTTGTTATATCATTTACGATATTATGAAGTGTGAGTATAGTAGTACTTATCCACAAACAACAGTAAACTATGACAACGGACTATAATCATATTTAGTCGGGAATTTTTAGGAGGGATTTTGTATATTTTTGGGTCTATTTTTCGGTTCTATGTTAGATCCAATAATAAGTGACATTTATGACTAAACTAGCACATTAGTTCCGACTTTTAGGATGTTATGCACTTTAGTCTTTAAGTTTTATAAATGTCTATGTTAGTTCCTGACTTTAAATTCCGTCGTGCACTTAAATCCAAACGCTTAACTTCTATTAACTCCTGTCGATGTGTCTGAACGGAGCTTCAAAACAAACGTCGATGTTTTGCATGTTAAAATGCGACCATTCCTTCTGTTATAATTGACACACGTGTCACGTTAATTGTCATGGCACTATGGGAAAACTGTAGGATTCCAATTGTTAAATACGGTATCTAAGGTATTTTAACTTTGCTTCATTGGATAACTATCCCTTTCCCTTATAACTGCACCGTCAAGACTAACTAATGATTTACAATTCAAATTATGTTGTTATGTTAGGGATGTTTCATGTCATGCTAATACTTATTTCCATAAGATTTGAGTGAAGTTGGCAAAGTGTCTCTTGTGGTTCGCGTTGCAAACAAGTATTAAATTAGAGGTTTTCTTTCTGAAGTAGGACACGGTCATTTTTTATTCAGGCTTTTTCTTATGACATAACTCTTTCCTCTTTCGTGTGAGTCTTGAGGAATCATAGCCTTACATCCTTTAGGCACATAATGTCCATTTCCAGTTGTGTTTTCAATTTCATAGTGATCATTTTTTTTTGTTTAGTAATGTTTTTCCCATTGTTTAACATGTCTCTTCTCAGTGATGCTTGATAAGCGAGGTGGGGTTGTTGACATTGCGTTAGCTTTAAAAAAGATAAAATAGGAGGTTGCTCCATGTAGAAACCAATTGTAGTTGTCTTGGTAGAGGGATGACAAGGTCTGAAAGCAAAAGCTCAAGTGTTGGTAGGCCCTGCCAACACTGTGTGCGTGCTCTGAACTTTGAAGCATAGTCAAACCTCAACTTTCACAGCAAGGGTTGTGTTGGAGTTTGATGTTTGCAAGCCAATGCTAGCTCCAGGAATAACTTATTGAAAGGTGGGATGATGCACTGTGCGCGGGAGTTAGGAGAACTTTTTTGAACTGAGAGTAACTGCAAAATCTGTGTTGGCATCCACCTCACTAAATTAACCTGACACATCAGCATGAATTAACATAAGTTAACTGTTTGGACTTAAGTGCATGACGAAACTTAAAATTAGGGACTAACGTATGCATTCTTAAAACTCAAGGACTTAAGTGCATGACACCTTAAAAATTAAGGACTAATGTGCTAGTTTACTTTGACATTTATCTTTGAAAATTTTTAATACAAATTATACCCCTTCTGTTTTCTTATTTACTATTGGGACCCTTATGCCATTTGCCATACCACTAAAATTTGAAATTCCCAATTCCCCTACATCATTAGAATCTGAAATCCCTAATTCAATATAAAAAAAAAAGAAAAAAATGAGTAATTCTTATATGAATAAAAACCTAATACGTCATATTTAGATACAATCAATCAAATATTTACAATAAATAAAATAAAAACAAATCAAATACATGCTGTAAATAAAATATTTTAAAAGCTTGCGAAAAATTCTCAATCCTAAACCCTTCTTTTCCAAATTAAAAGTGTCTCAAAACTTTCATTTCCGCCTCACGGCTTCTTTGATTTTTTCCTATATAGTGACACGTCATGATTTTAAAACTAAAAGGTATTAGAAAATCCGCCAGTTTGAGATATTCGAAAGCCAAGATTTACTTACGACAGTTCACACTCATCAACCAATAAAAATTTTTAAAAAAGAAATGTAAAAACATAATATGATTATTTATTTTACGGAACACGGAGAGCAAAAGGGTCAATTTGAGCTAAGGAGATTATGTAGCCAAAATCAAGTCAAGTAACATACTTCACGTGTTTGAGGCATTAAGTCTTAAAAAAAGTGTAAAATGACATATTTTGAATATTTATTTAAAAGAGAAGTGATAAAATTAGCCAAAATCAAGTCAACTAACGTTAAAATTAGATGGGATGATTTGGATTTTTTAAATGATGTGTCAATTTATTATTGGAGGGACAAAGAAGGGGGCATGAAAATGAGACAACAAAATTTCATTTGTTATTCTGATTAAGTAAGGCAACAGATCTGAGAAATTTGCAGACTAGATAACAAATGCGATGGTGGTGATATATTGACAATCTCCGACATGGAAACACAACGGGGGAATCTAGGTTGGGAAATCTGATTCATCTTTCTACACTGTAAAGAAAAAAAATGAAGGGGAAGAGGTTGAGAAATAAACGTGTCAAACGTAAAAGGTGGGAGAGGTTGGGAAATAATTTTGAGTAAATTATACTACCTTCTCACGTGAGAGAAGTTTAAATTAAAGTACACTACACTCTCTTCTTATTTTAAAACTTACACTTACCTCCACCGAGAGATCAATGTGTCATGTTTGTTGTCAATTTTAATAGATATTTGCAAAG